>VXBO01003899.1:20128-72356 GCA_013400135.1 Rhinoptilus africanus
TCGGCTCCCTCAGGCGGCCGCCGTGGCGGGCTCGGCTCCCTCAGGCGGCCGCCGTGGCGGGGGGCCGGCGGGCCGTGCTGCCCGGCTGGGAGCCGAAGCGCTGCCGAGCCGGGATTCCTCCTCTGGCTCCATGTACTCATCCTTCACACGGCAGAGTTCACAGTTTTAAGGAGTTGTTTCACGGGTTACAAGCGCTGTTAACAATGAACAGTTTGAAAGACCGCCCGGCTCATGTTTTAGAATCACGGCATTGTCAGGGTTGGAAGGGACCTAGTTCCAACCCCTCTGCCATGGGCAGGGACACCTCCCACAGGATCAGGGTGCTCAGAGCCCCATCCAGCCTGGCCTTAAAAACTTCCAGGGATGGGGCTCCCACCCCCTCTCTGGGAACCTGTTCAGTGTCTCACCCCCCTCATGGGGAAGAACTTCTTCCCAACGTCCATTCTGAGATGACCCATCTCTAGTTTTAATCCATTCCCCCCAGTCCTACCATCACCCGACATCCTAAAAAGTCCCTCCCCAGCTTTCTTGTCATCCCCCTGCAGATCCTGGTGGGCTACAATAAGGTCTCCCCGGAGCCTTCTTTTCCCCAGCCTGAACCACCCCAACTCCCCCAGTCTGCCTGCACAGCAGAGGGGCTCCTGTGTTCTCGTACTGCGCAAGAACATTCACTCTAGGATCTTGGTAACTCAGCTGGCATCGGACTTGAAAAGGACTCAGGCATTAAGTCTTTCCTAACATTACCAGTTAAAGAGAAGTGCTTTGGAGAAAGCTCCACTCACACCCCGTACCATCCTGGGAGTGCCAAACTCCACGGGTCAGCTCTCGAGTTTCAAAAGTTATTTTTAAGCAGCCTTTCCCGATACCTGGATGAAAGGCATCAGGTGTAACACACTATTACTATTTAAAGTTATCTTGCCGTACTTGCTATTTGTTTCTCAACAATTGCCTAGCAGTGCTACACTGAAAGGAGAAAGGTTTTCAGTAAGTGTCTTCAAGAGTGTATTTTTCATTAGTGACGAGGGTGCTATGGCATTCATCAGGCGACCGTTGAGAGCGCTGGCCTGCTCATCATCAGCACGCTGCCCGCCGCGGCCCCAGGAGACCCAGGCACGGCAAACAAGCACGTCCCTAGTGCGCCGAACGGCTGAGGTGTCGCGGATGACCAGCGACACCAGCTAACTTGCAGCAGTCCACTGTAATGCTCTGAAGCTCGGGGGGTTAGTGAGCAGACAGACCTAACGCAGGGACTGAGCAGTCTCTGGCGGTGCATCACAGTCGCCTGCATCAGAGCAGAGCATACCGGAGTTAATTATCTGCTGTGGAAATGAAGCAATCGTGTGCTAACACGTACCAACACGGACCTTTTAATGCTTTTTATTGTAATCTAACTGAAGAAAAAAGGAACATTTTTCAGCAGTGCATTTTACTCTATTGCCAAATTTATATAAAATTAAAGTGTAGCCTGCTTTTGTTTAGACTTACTTCTAGTTTTCAAGCACTACAAGAATGCTTATGGAAAACCACCTTTACTATTCATGAATGTATTCAATTTTTCTTAGAAAAGAACATTAGCCCTAAACTTGACCACATTTCCTCCTTGGCCATGACAAATTTCACTGATCTTTGATAAAGCTGCACGGAAACGCCTATTTATTTCTGTAGGCAGCAATTTATGGGAGCCCAATGGCTAAACTGAAGGCAAGGGAAATATTTTCTAGCGAAACAGGAAAATGAGGAGAATGTACTGCGAGCCTACTGGAGATAAACCCCGCAACCCCACACAAACCCCCTCCTATACTAAAGCCACACCTTTTCACTGCCTGAGCGCAATCTAGCTTTGGGTCTGTTCAGACATGGACCGTCTTTTGTTTTAACAGTTTGGTTCTAATTTATTTGCTGATCCAGTAATTAAAAAGTGATCTTTTGTGTCATCTGTAACAGGCATGCAAAGGCTACCATAGTTGTGGTGGCTTTGTATTTTAAAATGTAGGAAGCAAAATAATTTAAACATCCCGCTTCCTCTAAAAACTTTCTGAAAAGAAGGTATGGAACACATACAGAAGTACCTTGAAGTTTTGTAAAAGTTCAATTTTAACCTGCAGCTGTTTAAATCCAAAAATATTTTCAGTAGTTTAAGAACTGAAACAATCTGAAAATTTATGATACGTATGGCCAGCTAAGTGGAGATACCGCCCTTCTTGCACTGCAGTAACAGAGAACACAACAAAATCTGTTAGTATAGGTTATAAAGACAGATTTGATCGTGTTTTCAAGAGAAAGCACTCACTGCATAGTTGACTCACAGGTTTTATTTACACTTGTCTACAGAATCATTTTGCCTTACATTTTATCTAAGCCAAATGAAACCATAATTTTCCTTTGTCTGTAGCCTATCGTTTGCTAAATTTAAAAACTTTCATCTGTTAAGTACAGCAACAATTTTAATACAAAGCACAAGAAAAAAACCAAAGGCTAACAACATAGCGTCTATAAGATCTGATTTTTACAATTTAGTAGTTGGACTTCGAAGTCGTCAGAGGCAGTTACAAGACTAACCTGCTCTTGTGCAATCTACACACATTTAGCATGGAAATTAGATATAAAAGAAAGCATTAAAGAAGAAACTGCAGAGCATTTTTTTTCTGCAAAAAGATTATCAAAATATTTCTACACCAAAAACATTTTGCTTATATACTAGTCCAAAAGAACTGTCTTAAAAAAAAAAAAGGAAAGCAGAATGTAGTTTTTAAATTTTGCTCCGTTTGTTTCTGTGCAGTTCATTTAAAAAAAGCAGCGGTCAAATATGGAAGTTTTACTGCTGAAATCCATAGAGATATATTGCTGTTTGCTTGCTTAAAAAGAGTAATTTTCCTTAACATACTTACCTTGTGATGGCACTGAAGATACTTAACCCTTTCTTAACCAAACGGAGCTCAAGAGAACAAGTTTTAATGTGATATTGCTACTAAAACAGATTCAATACAGCATTTTAAGCCATAAATTATGTTTAGGGGAAAAAAAATGATTGATGAAGAACACATTTAAGATGTCAGAACTTTCTACGCAGTTTATATTTGCATTTTTAAATATAAATAAAATTCAGATACCTTGAAAATTTTAGTCAGCCCAAAATGAACTGTACAGGAGGCCTGCAGAAGCTTCACTTGATTCCAAGAAGCTACTTCCATATTCCTCCGGCTCAAGAGCAGTTCCTAAGGGATCCTCTGCCAAGCCAGGACGGCAGAGGCCAGGGTCCGTGCGTGTGACAGTACCGCAGCCAGTCCCCACTGCAGAAGGGGCACTTTGCTGACGGCAGCAAATCGTTTCTACAGTGACAGGCACCCGCAGCCGTCAAGACTTGAGCCATGGAGCAGACCGTGCCCGGTGTCTCAAACAGCCTGGCTTCCAAGGAATGAAGTCTAACTCACGTTCTACAGAATCCTAGGATGGACCGGGTACTTACTAGCTATTTTGCACCGAGCACAGCTAAAGAGAAAGAGGGGCATCCATCTCTACTTCTACTTGAACATGGAAAAATAAAAAACAATTAGGTCTAAGTACTCACTACTGTTATCCAGTGGGTAGCACCAGCCCTACAGCTACGCTCATCTTTCGTGGTCCCACAGGAGCTACCTCGAACAAGCTCAGGAGTTGGATGAAGAAAGCTCATGGCTTCTATATTCCTCAGATACTTCTCGTACTTGTCACGTGAAGAGCAGAGTTGTATTAGATCATATCCAAACTGTGCCCGCTCACACCCGTAAGAGAGCCAGGAATCAAGTAACCAAGTCTTTAAAAATAATAAAAAAATCCCCTTACTCAAATAATAGAACTTCACACCTCCTCTGGTGAGTTTATGGCTTAAAATGCTACCTCACTTTTTGTTTGATGAATGAACAAAGCTGCAGGTTTCCAGAAAGCAAGGACAGACATGCACTTCTACTAGCAGATTTAGCACTTCTGACCAAGTAAGACACCAACTTCTTAAAAATGTCTCATGCACTGACTGGATTTGTTTGTTTGTTTTGTTTTTTAAATGTGAGCTTTCATACATTATTTCTTTTTAGAACTTGTACGGGAACCAGAATGGGAAGATCCAGATGATGATCTGCGGCGTCTGTAAGATATAAATGGAGAAAGCATGCAAAGAAATAAGTTGAAATTAATTTTAGCATCCACTTTGAGTAGTCTGTATCATATAATAGCTGGAAGACAAGTATATCTGATAGGGGCCTTATAAGAATATAACTTTAAACCACTTTATGCTCAGGAACGTAAATTTAATACTAAAAATATAAATACAATACTGAAAGTAGAACACAATTTCTAAATGCAATGTTTACTTATGAAAATCAATCGGTAATGTACATGTTAACACTTTCAGACACTTTAAGAATGGTGACTCGGGTCTTTCTATGGAACATACTTCTACCAGGAGGAAGTTCCATTGTGGGGGCAAGGGGAAACGATTACTGAGGTTTAAATAAGAAGTAAGAGTAGGGGAAGTGACTACTTTTAATATCAGAATAACTGATCAGTTCAATTCTTTCTCAGTGAATCTCAGTCCTTCAGAAAAAAAAAAAAAAATCACATTTAAATACACCCATTCTTATTCTACATAAACCCAAACCTTTCGGGTGACCGTGATCTCGATCGTCTTTTTTTGCGATCACCAGATGAAGAAGATCTAGAACGACTTCGCTTCTTGCTTCTCTCGGGGGAAGATGATGAACGAGAGCTTGAGTAAGATCTTTTCCTTGGGGTGGAAGACCCCCTGTAGGACCTGGAGCTGGATCTTTATTGATTAAGAAATAAATCAGATTTAATTCTGGTATAACACAGAAAGAACAAAGAACAACAAGAGACAGTTTTCATCAACACTCACTACTCTATTTACATCAGTGTTTTATCAAATAAATTTGTGAGTGCTTTAATACTTACTTCTTAGTTATCTGCCAGTAAAGACCTTTACTGCCGTGGAAGTTCTCTTTAAAATTTTGCTAAATAGCGTTTCTTGCTATACAGACCACCAATGGTCCAGCATTCACCAGAATGACGCTTTTGGACAAGGAAGCGATGGGATACGGGGGCAGGAACTAGCCTGTGTGAGGACCTTCCTCAGTAGTTAAACTCGCAAAGCAAAATGGCTTGAAAACCACAGATTAATGGCTATTTCACATTGGAAGTTTGTAAAGTAGCGTTCATCTTGCTAGAACAGTAAAAACCTTCAGAAGGTATATTTACAAATCTCAAAATAAATTTGGGTAGAGAGTAAGGCCTTCCACGAGCAAAATATTTTAAAAAAACCTCTTAGAGTACAGTCATTTTTGCATTTAAAAACATAATTAACCAGCTTCACTTACGAGCACTCAGAAATCACTTTGGTTGTCTAAAGAACACCAGAAAAAAACACAATCGTGGAAAAAGTAATACAGCTAGAAAGTCCTCAACTGTAATTCCAAAACTATGTAACACCTAACAGGATTTTTTTTTCTTTTTATCCTAACAGGGTATTTTAAAAAACCCCAACACTACAGCATATGTTGTTGGTAAAAGAAGTTGAGGGTTCTCACTGTGAATAACAAAGCGGTCCCATTTCACACCAGCTAACCCGCTGGGGACACCCGGTGGCACAAGCAAACCACCCAGCTCAGCTGGCGAGTCCCTCCAGCACCAGCCGGGGCACAGGCACCCTCCTTCTTCTCTCCCTAAAAAGCCCGGATTCCATCAGGCGCTGACCCTCACGTGATAATCCACAGCATGTTTCCGCCACCAAAGGGTGGTGGCACCATTTGTGATCGGTCTTCCCAACTCAAACTTCCTCATTTACAGTTTTAAGACTCTCTGCATGCACGGAGATGGGACAGTTCTACCTTCCATGGCAAAAGGAACGTTCCGCCAACAGGGTGCCTGTGCCAGGGCACCTCAAGGGACTCACATGATTTTGTTACTCTTCCCCGCACGGTTCAGTCACTGCTACACAGAAAACGCCAGCTAGCTCAAACTCCTGCCAGCTTCTCACCTGAGTTACTCTCAGCATTTTTATACAGTCCCCCCACGTGGATAAAGGTAACAGCAGCACTATCTACTGAAGTTAGACATGTTAAATAAGTTATCACTTAACGCAAACCCACAAGTATAGCGTATTTTCTAATGTTCTTCCTCATCAAGTAGCCAAAGCGGAAACGGTAAAACCAGCAAAAATTACTGAAGCAAGTAAACATGCATTCAAATTTCTTCTTCCTTCCAAGTGAAGATCTGTGGCGTCCACTCGTCTAGCTTAGATCAGACTTAAACTCTTCAACCAAAACCTGGCATTCTCAAGAAACACATCTGTAGTGGTAACAACCTCCTGCAGAGACCCCGGGAATTCTGACTTCCAAGACAAAAACGAGTTAATGGTTTTTGACCAGCATAATTTTACGATGAAATCAACAAGCAGTTGGTTCTTCTGCCCTTTTTTCTCTCTGCAAGGAGAGAGTGCTACCTCATTCACCTTGATTTCGACCCACGAGATCTAGAGTGTTCTCTGGAACTGGAACGAGATCTTGATCTGGAACTGGAAGAACTTCTTGAATGGGACCTGAAACAACACGGAGGATTTTTTTTCCAGCGTCTGACTTGTATTTAGCAGAAACACTGCTACTGCTAGCAGCAGAGACAAGGATGCAGCAACACAATTTGGCCTAGAGTCACTAAAGAAAGGACAGTCTCCTCCTACTCCCCCAGTATCACCGCAGCACATTTTAAAACAGGAATGTTAACACAGGAAGATGGTGCGTTAAGAAATTTATAAAGTCAGCTTTTTATTACGTTTCCTAAAACAGAGCACGAAAATCAAATGACTGCAGTTATTTGGCAAAATGAAACAACTGCATATCTATTAACTATTTAATGAAATCAGTGCCTTCACTTTTAATTTGTGCCTTAACTTGAAAACCATCAGTTCTTTGAAGAGCAGAGTAGGTCAGAGTCTTTGGAGTAGCAAGCTCTAATTTTCCCCAAATTAGCTCTCACAAGCATTTAGCATTTTGTAAGCACTTTCAAGTTTTTGTAAAGATTTTTCCCTGCATTAAAAATGGAGTAGTAGTTAATTCTTGGCTTAAGTACGGACATATCTAACACTACTTGTTACTAGTCAAAATTATTTTCAAATTTTTCATGACGATGGATTTTCTTTAAAGCACAAACCACAAGAGATATATAAAAATGGTAGTGGAGTTGCCTTCTTTTTACAACAGTCGCTTCATTTCAATCCAATTCTAATAAACTTTTCAGGAAAAGTGTATCCTATGTGCTGTCAATCTCCCAGTTTATACTGTTACCATGTCTTCTGCATTTTACTGTGCAAATCAAAAGCAGTGTGAACACATGCTAACTAAAAAATGTATTTAAACCTTTTTAGAAAACACAAAGAGGTATCCACAAACAGCAACTGATATTTCCAACGTAGCTAGAAGCAAAAAGTTGAACAGAAAGTTGAAAGATCCCTGGCAAGTTTCAGTTACGACAAGCTACTTTTTAGCATTTGTGAACTAACGAACAAATTTATGGCCAGCTGAAGTTTTTCTGGCTTCTTTGACCTTCCCACCCCTAGCCCCCAGCACTGCACTGGCTGCACTCTCCCCTCACCCAGGGCAACACGACCACATCCTCACAGATCTCGCCCCACACCTCACTGCATTCACAGAAATTGCCGCCGGCCACTCAGCCTAGTCCCTGTTATTCCCCTGGTGCTCCTCCCCAGGACCAGGTGGCAAATACGGCTTGGCATGGCACGTGAAGGAGCGGGGAGGCTGACAACAGGTATTGTGAAGAACAGACTTTTTCACAGAAGAGGCGGCGTGGAGAAATGCGTGAGAGCAACGGGGGGAAAGAAAGAACAGAGAGAGTGGCTGACACCTGGTTAGCGTGAATGTCTGAAGAACCGGGGCGGTGATCACAGCGGCGAGAGCAGAGAGCGCAGTTACAAAGTTTGTAAGATTAGAAGAAACTTGAACGTTCCAGAGATGAACTTTACATGTAAGCCTAGGAGTTAGTACCCATCTGAGGTCTTAAACCCATCAGGATCACCCTTGTATTAGTTGTAAGGCAGCTAAAAAGCTACAAGATGATTTACATCATATGATTACAAAACATTTATCAGATTGTTCATATATTAATGCATATATGAATTATCTTAATTATTAATAATTTATTATTTTAAAGATATGTTAATTATCTTAAATCTACCCAGTAGCCATTTTTTGCGGCCCCATGACCAAAGTAAACCTTTAGAGTTATTCTGACAACATTGCCACCAAAAGCTCTGTGGCCTGCCAAATCAAGTTCAAGTTTCTTGTCTTTGTTTCCAGGGTATTTTCCTTCCACTGAATCTGTCTGGGCTGCTTCATCTCTGCCCTCTTCTGCCACGTCCTCCCACTCTAACAACGCCACCTTCTGCTTCTCTGTTCAACAACTCTACTCAACATTGCTAAAAAAAGTTCACCCGTTGAATTACATACAGCCAACAAGCCTAAAAATAAAATTGAAGGGTTCAATTTAAATATTATCTGAAATGTACTAAAACAAGCAACAAGACATATGAAGCCTCCTTACTGAGGATGCACAGAAGGTCAGATCAGCACATTATCTACCTATGTAAATTCTGTACATAAAATTGTTAACATTATTAAACTAAAATTGTAAGGCAATCAAGAAAAAAAAGTAAATAAAGAAGTTAGATACTGACATTTTGCCTGGCGTTACCCTTGACCTGTACCCGTTTACCTGGACCTAGACCTTGAGCTTGAATGGGAGGATGAGCGCGATGAAGATCGGGAGTGGGAAGATCGAGACTTAGAACGACTGCGCCTATTGGATTTCTTTTTCTTATTAGTGTCCTCTTCTTCACTGGCATCAAGATTATATTTTGAAAGGTCAGCATCATCTTCGTCCTCATCCTGAAAAAATGCAGATATACAAAAAATCCCTAAGAAATACTTTGTTTTCTTCAGTTAGTGTTTTTTACTCATTCTACAATTTATTCTGTGCTTTTTTTCAACCTTTGAAAATACTCTTGATGGTGCATTTAATGAGATGCAAAAATTAAAAGCAGAGTGACTGAAAATTTGTGTTTCAAAGCACACTATTAAAAATCCTGCAAAACAAACACCTGAAGTCCCATTTTCTGTTATTTAATGGAATCATTGACAATACAGACACTCATTTTTACCAGTTAGTCTAAATGAGTGCCCAAAATAATTTTCAGACACAAAATCTGTAACCACAACAAAATTCTGCAGACGCTTTTCATCTGCAGAACTTGGTGACTGCTGGGTTAAGAATAATCATATACACTTGTCCCTGCAGGACTGCTATCTGAAGATGTGTACAATCCATGATGTGATGGTCACGTGTTTCAGGAAAGATGAAAGAAATCTCTAAATATTTTATAAAAAATAAATCTGACATGGTTTTAAAACATGGTTTTAAAAGGCTAAGAATAAAATTCAAGAATATTTCCTTTATATGTTAATCATACATAATGGTTTCAAATAAATATCTCAACATTTTTGATTCACATCTCAGATAAGCTTTTAAATTTTTTGTGGTTTAGAAAAATTATACATTTTTGAATGCTCGTATTTAGAATAAACCAGCTTGTGCATATACTGTACAAAAGCTGCAGGCACCGTTATTCTGATAGCTACTCCTCTGCGCTGCTCTAAAGACAGCTAAAAACACAGACCAAACCTTACCTACTAATACTAAACAGCACTGAAGTAATAATGGAAAACTAATTGCAGGGAAAAAACCCAAACCATGCTACCTCATCCAATTTATATTTGGAGAGATCTTCATCCTCATCCTCCTCATCTTCCCCTTCAGATTCCTTGTCTTCTACTTCCTTCAGGATCGATGCAGGACCAACCGGCTTCCCTCTGTACTTTTTCTTTTTGCGTCCAAACTAAGAAATTTTATTCCATTAGAATACAATTTAATCAAAAGTAATTTCCAACTGTATTTTTTGAGAAAAATTCTATGTGAAAATAAATACACAACAATTTCATATAAGGTATTGGATGGCTCAAAGGGAAGGGGAAGTATCATGAAATATCAATTAGCAAGAAGAAACTTTTGAGAGAGATGCTTGTCTTCAGTACAATTAGTACCCACAGACGAGGTTAATGGACATCTGAATGTAACGAAAGAGTATCTGATATTTGTGTCTATGGGATATCTTTATAAAACAATGCTGAACATCTGGCCGAAACCGACACACACGAGCCTGAAGCCAGAAGTTTAACGAACGCAGCTTGTACCAGCGTCCTGGTGTCAGAGGGACAGAGTTAATTTTCTTCCCAGCAGCTGCTGTCTTTTGGATTTAGTATGAGAATTATGTTGATAGCAACAACTAAAAAAAATACGTATTAAGTAATACTTGTGTTAAGTCAAAAACTCAAAAACTTTTTCAGCTTCCCCTAGACGCTGAGCTGGGACATCAGTATATATATATACACGTATATATATGTATATGTGTGTATATATATATATACACACAGCGGGCTGGCTGGGGGCAGGAATCTGCGATTGCTGCTCAGGACGGGACGGGCAGCCCATCATTGGGTGGCGAGAGTGACTGCATTGCATCCCTTTATTTTGTATATTCTTTTACCACTACTATTATTATTAATAGCACTGTAACCTAAGAAAGTAAACTGTCTTTATCTGGACCCACAATGTGTTATTTCTCCTTCTTCTCCCTCTTCTCCCTATCCTACTGCAGGGGGCTGAGGGAGTGAATGGCTGTGTGATCCCAGTTGCCTGCTGGGGCTAAACCACAACACCAGTTTAAACTGAACTCATTCCTAGTTTTCCACCCCCCAAAAGAAAAAAAAACCCAAACCCATTCACTTTCAGTTCAAAACTTTCACACTTGAGCATTTGTCAAAGAGATGCATCACAGTATTTCTGACTAGTGCTTTTCCCTCTAAGAAAACGAAATGCAAATGCGCATATCCTAAACACAAACCAAACAACACACGTCTTCCAGAGTGTGTTACCACATCTTACCTCGTCATACTCCCCATCTGATTCTTCGCGTTCTATATATTCAACATTCTCTCTTTCATTAAATCCTCCTCCATATCCTTTAAAAAGAGGTAAAACCATGTTCAGCCACATAAAGCACAAAGATTAGGATAAACTTTCACATTCAGAGGTTCTGGAAGCCTTCAGTGGATTTATCAATACATGCCACAAGAATGCAGTGTAATAGAACGGTTGGGTGGGAAGGGACCTTAAAGCCCACCCAGTGCCCCCCTGCCCCGGGCAGGGACACCTCCCACCAGCCCAGGCTGCTCCAAGCCCCGTCCAACCTGGCCTTGAACCCCTCCAGGGATGGGGCAGCCACAGCTTCTCTGGGCAACCTGGGACAGGGGCCCACCACCCTCAGAGTGAAAAATTTCTTCTTGATATCCGATCTAAATCTCCCCCCTTTCAGTGTAAAACCCCTCCCCTCATCCCATGGCTCCCCTCCCTGCTCCAGAGTCCCTCCCCAGCTTTCCTGGAGCCCCTTGAGGGACTGGAAGGGGCTACAAGGTCTCCCCGGAGCCTTCTCTTCTCCAGGCTGACCCCCCCAGCTCTCTCAGCCTGTCCCCACAGCAGAGGGGCTCCAGCCCCCCCAGCATCTCTGTGTCCCTCCTCTGGCCCCGCTCCAACAGCTCCGTGTCCTTCTGATATTGGGGGCCCCAGATACGACCTCAAGGGAACATGAATTTCTCCCATACATGTTTATTAAATATAGCTCCTTAGAAACGTAATTGAGAAAATGGCTTAAGACACATAAACACCACAGATGCAATAGTGTTTAAAAGAATGAGGAAAAAAAAATAAAAATCAGGATTACAGCCCTGCTGAACAACCAGCTTCACAGAGGAGCTCTGGTGGGGCTGCAGTGCCTGACAACTGCCTTGGTGAGAATAAACACCACAGTATCTCCAGGAGGCTGGACTAAAGGCTACCCTCCTCAAAGACCAAAAGCCCACCTCTGAGAGCAGCCAGTAGCCAGCTCAGGAGAGCGGGCAACGAAACATGAGGCGGGGGCAACACCTGGTAGCTGCTCCCCAGCTGCTGCAGCGGCCTCCTTGCCCCAGCCAGGTCCCGCGGGCACGCAGCCTCCTCAGCAGCGCCTGGGCACGCCAGGCCGACGCCAAGCTGTATATATATCCTCAGGGAGCAATAGGAATAAAAGCACAGAATTGTGCAACCGCCATGATTTGCCTTAAGAATCTTTCTATTCCTTTTTATCCTGTGAGTGGCAAACTCAAATGGCTCATTTTAATTCCGGCTAACTTTGTAATTTACTGCAAGCGTGTGCAACATGCTGTGTCCCGCACGTGACCGCAGATCTACCCTGAAGGACACTATAATTAAATAAGATTCCTTAAAATTCTGACAGTATTGAGTATTTAAAATATTGTTTTTCCTTTTGAATAATAAGATCTCTGCTCTTCTCCACACTTTTTTATATGCATTAGTGTTACACTCTATGTATTCAATTCTCTGCCTGATCCCATTCGCAGCGGTAACAGTATAAATAGTTACGATGGCACTGTAAGGATATCCTCCGTTCCAGTTACCACTGGGCTCATTCTTAATGCAGGAGGAACTTAAAATGCGTCACAGCGTGACCGAACCTCAGACCTCATTAAGAGCTAAGAGTCTAATCTACACAGCCTTCAAACACTGCTCTTGCGACTGCCGGGTCCTCTCTAGACGGACACTATATATACACCAGACCTTCTGGAGTTTGATAAAATCTTGCATTACTCCTTCCAAACGTCTCAGTATCAAAATCAAACACAGAGGCAGTTTAAGCTGAATATTCGTTGACTTTCCAAATTAAGCCATCCCATACTTTACACACTACTAAAAGTAATCAAGCCTAAGGACCTACAGATTTATTTACATACAGAAGATCATTCAACTTTGTTAGTTCTGCTGTGAAAACAGTCCCTTTAATTAAATTACATTATGATTCACAAAAAACAGTTTTCTCACAGTAATTTGAGTATTTTAAAACCATATACACCTTACCTGTCCTCTCCTCCAATTTAGCATACTTTGGGGTATTACACATATTACATTCTGATCTTCTGGCCCAGTTCACATTACCACACCTTCAGAGGTAAATAGAACAAAACAGAAAAAATAAACATTTTATTTCAAATCAAAAAGCTTAAGTGTTGAGGTGACACTTAAGAAAATCATAAAAACATATTTGCCAAGTTTAGCAGTGATCTGCAGTCACGAATACACCACCATTAACCCCAAAGCCAGTGGTCACCAAGACACACAGGTATTTCAGCAGCGCGGGGGCGATGGGAAGATGACCATGCTGGAAAAATCCAGGGGAGGCAGGCAGACAAGTTAACAGAGCAAGACTATATAGAAAGTGCTAAAAATCCTCATTACTTTCCACTAGTGGCATCCACAGCTCAGAGGAAATAACAACGAGGCTACCATGGGAATAATGCTTATGAGCAGTCACCATCATCCACCAACGCACAGCGACAGTTTTATACTTCTGTTACTGCATTTCTATTTTACAGTGTCCTAAAAGGCCACTCATACTCGATCCCTCCATAACACCACCATCAGGGAGTTGCTCAGGCCTGGAGAGGAGGAGGAAGCCCATTAAGACACAGCCCGGCCATGAACTTGGAAAGACACACCAATCCTGAAGCCTGCCATCAAGAGGACTCCTTCCCCGGGACTCAGGGCGCTGCCCGGGACACTCGCCTGTCTCACACTGCAGGACAGTGTAAACGGAAACCCAACAGGCTCAACACAGACAAGTTCCGACACGAAAAATAAAAATAATCCAGGTTTCACTGGTCAGACACCTTACTCCATCAGCAAAGACTGAAATCCTTAAAAGTGCTCCAGAAAATCTGAAAGCACCTTTCAAAAATCAAAGCATTTTATTAAAGCAGTCCTTTTCTAACTTAGATCTCAATATTCTCAATTGGAGAAACATCTAACTATAAGCTAAACTTCACTCACTAAATATTTAGTGAATGTCACCCATCAAACATCATAATACAATGAAGGTGTTCCTTCCACCTACATGATTTTTCCAAGCTTAAAAAGTGTCTCAGCTTACCAGAGAAAAACATGAACCCTTCCACTCTTTAACTTTTTAATCTTTTCCCAGTCACATAATTAAGTAACTTCTGTCCAGCAAACAAAAACGAAGGCTGTCCTCACAGCAAATGACCACTAGTGGAACAGCTGTGAGTTTCGATCACTCTTCTCTCATCAGTACAAATATGTTTATACTGACGAAATTAAGTACCACACTGTGGAGGCCTTGTGTGCCTCCAAGAGAACCTGTATTTTTCAAAGGTGCGTACGTTTTACACTGCCAGTCGTTAGCACTGAAGAGGCCACGACTCTTTTCAGCGAGTGTCTTTCCTATTTCGGTCCCTCCAGCTTTCATCATTTTGGCTTCGGTCGTTTTTTCTGGAAAAGAAAGAAAAAACAAACAGTTCTCAAATATTTTGCTTTTTGAGTAATTAAGAAGGTTTAATCTTCTTTCAAAAACACAGAAATGGATGAGGGAAAAAGACATATCGCCTCAGGCACTCACCTCTTCCACATCTGTTACAGCTGGTTCTCCTAGCAAAGTTAACATTCCCACATCTGAAAATAAGAATAGAAAGAGAACGCAGACGCTCGTTAGCTGAAGGCTGGGAAACGTGAGATTGGAAGAAAAACGCCTATTTCAAACGGGATTTGTTCCGAATTACAACACGAAGTCTCTCAGGCCGTGCCCGGTCCCGGGGTGGGCAGCACGACGGGGGCCGGGCGCTGAGAGACCCTGCGGGGAAGCACGGCCCGGCCCGGCCCGGCCCGGCGGGAGGGAGAGCGGCCGCCCCNTGTCCCTCCCGCTGTCGCCGAGGGTCCGTCAGCCCAGCGCTGTGGGTCCCTCCCCCCGACGTGGCAGGGACAGAACTGCCCGGGCTCCTCGTGAGGAAAGCCTGGCGGCAGATCCCTGCGTGTACGTGTTCAATAAACCAGAGAAGCCGTGAGACGTAATGAAAAAGAAATTAAACAGGCTTCATTTGGGCAGACGAGAGAGCGTGCAAGGTTCAGACTGGTTTCTCAGTGTGATGGCCCTAAAGAAACGGCTTAAGAAGATACAGAGGGTTTGAAATATGAGCAAGGCAGGGCATGGGTATAAATGTTAATGTTAGAGTGTTCAAGTAAATCCATTATTAAGAAACAATGCTATTTTAATTATGATTAAACACCCTCTGTCGGTTTGCTGCTGGGCCTGCTCCGTCAGGGGGCCGCCAGCCGCCATTCCCTGCCCGTGGCCTGTGCTCGGGGCCGGCGGCTCCGCTTCCAACCCCCTTTCCTCATGGACTGGTAACAGTCTGGCCAGCACTTGGGTTGACCAGCATTACCTAATTAAGTACAGCAACGTACTTATTTATAGCAAATGTTACTTTCCTGGCAGTTTTTATTCCCTTTCCCTCCCACATCCTGTGGAAAAATCATCTGGAATCTGGTTATGGGTCTGGTTTTTATCACACAGCTCATGAGGCAAGGTGACAGTGTTATTGCTATTTATTTATAAAAGTATAAAACAGCGTGATTGCGCTAGAAGAATGTGTTGGGGTGCCTGGTTTGTCTGCCACAGAGGGCCCTGTACAAATCCCCAGTTAGGAAATAATCATAAAGTAGTAAACCTGCAATTTCCTGCAGGCAGAGAAGGTTCCAGGCGAAGGGCTGTGCCGGAATTTGGAGCAAGGGCTATGAAAAATCTTGTTTTTCTATGTTCTAGAATTGGAAGAACGAGGGGAAAGCACGGGATGAAGAGGAGATGGTGGCGGCGTGGCTGCTGCGCTGGGGTCTGCGCCCTCAGCCCGGGTCAGAAGCGGTGCTTCGCAGGCACAGCCTGCAGAGCTGAAAACCTCCGTTCGCAGCTTTTTCTCCAAACAGCACTCCTTTATGGCACTGAATAATCAACCTCAGTTTAAAGGAGATATCAGAGTCTTAATGCTGTAGGAGACGGCAACAAATCTTCTTTGGTCACTTTGTCAGCAAAGGTCTTTAAAATGAAATAAATATAAGAGCTGGAGAACGCAGTAGCTGCTCAATCTCAGAAGGGTTCACTCCTGCCATCCTCCCTTATTTTACTCACTACAGCAGGTGGCACTTTTGTAACATACATTTTTTTTTCAGGCACTGTTGTTATTGCAGATTAAAAGCCTGCTTTTTTATGGAATTCAGGGGAGATATTTTAAATATCAACGTATTGATAACTCTATTTAAAAAAAAAAAAAAAAAGCAGCACTGTCACCATGCATGATTGGCACTGGAAATTGAATGGAAGATTATTTTTGAGTTGCACACGGTAGAGAACATAAAGCTGGCAAGGTGCATCAAGATGATGTAGTCTCCGTTCAGACCTCCTACAAGCAGGACTTCTCCACTGTCACCTGCCTTTTCCTGCGGAACACGCGCCACCAGCTGCTCCTCTCTTTCTGCCTGGGGGAGGCTCTGCTTATGTCAGTAGGATTCCAGGGAACAGCCAAAACCAGGAGTTGGCCCCAACAAGTTAATTAGTTCCCCTGGACCTTCAGGAAAGACCCTTTCATAAGCAACCGGAATGTCAATCATAAAGTGTAATATTGGGGAGACAAAAAACCATCCGGATCTACAGAATAAATTAATGTGTGATGGAAGGTTGTCTTCATCTGTAATATTCTTCTGCTTATTAAAAAATACTGTCCAAAGGCAGCATGTTTGAAGAAAATTGGTATCTGTTGACTCTAGTAAGAATTGGATTGAACTTGAGCGTGCTTAGGAGAGGCATTGTTCTAAATCCCGTTTTCCTACTGAAGTCACCGAATTCATGAGGATACCCGCGGAGTGTGGGGCTCTCTCCTGTGAGGGCTTGCAGGAGCACTGCAGAGGGGGCAGGAGGCATCACGGCCTCCGTGTCGCTTCTGCGCAGATGCAAGGGTCGACTTCTGCAGAACAAAATTTAAAATGAGCTTGGAGGATACCTCTCTCTCTTCAATGATAAAATCCTTGTGCTGTTCAGGTCAGAAAAAACCCCGTTATCGATGATTTCAAGGACAGGAATTTGTTCATAATCCCTGGAGGGCAATCAAGGCGCGCAAAACTTGCTTTTTATGTTGAGAAACGGAAGAGAATATGCACCATTTTAAAAATAGGCATGGGCAAAACTGTAATTCACCTGATAATCATTTCAGGCTTAAGTATTTTAAAAGAAGGATAATTAAGGGGTATTTGTTGTCTGGTAAAGGAAACTTCCCTGAGGAATCTCTGTCCAGGCACCTGCAGCCAGAGGCCTGAAGGGATCAGCCACGTTTTGGAAGCAGTATCCTTCCCTGTGTGTGCAGAGGCAGTGTTTCTGTCACTTCCCTTTGTTCAATTTACTTCAAAAACGGGCATATTAAAGGCTGAAAAGCCAACTTAGTGCTTAAAAAAAATACTTATCTTTTAATTTATGAGTAAAAACAAGGCCCAAGAGGACAAGATCTACAGTCTGGAAGGGCGCTGGGACCAGACACAATCTGGTGTTCAACTCAGTGCCTATATAGGATGTTCCCTTTATTTAATAAACCAGTTAGCTTTAATTAAAGGGGTTTGATATGCTGATCTTCTTTTCCTGCACTTCTTACACAAAGTTTCATTTAAATGTCTACTCCCCATTTCACCATAGCTTATGAACAATTTTATTGAATTCCTGTTTCTATCACAATACATTTTGGCTTCAAATGCGGGTAAGGAATTTATAATCGCCAAGTAAATGAGAAATACATCACCCATCATTTTAACATAATGAAACCGAACAGTTGAGAATGAAAAAATGTACAGAAAACTATTTAATTGGCCTGTCTCTAGACAGCCAGTTCCTACCAACAAGCCCTGAAAATCAGTTTCCTGAGGAAAAGCTAAGTGGTAGGAAGGCGCCAGCTGAGATCAAAGCCGGGTAGTGAAGGGAAGGTGCGTCGTGGCTCGCTCGGGCTGGCTTTCACGGCCCTTCCATGCCATGCTCTTTATTAGGGAACCTGGGGCACCCAGGACTTTAAGCATCACCTTAAAGCACTTAATGCACTGTTGATGCTTTCCAAGACATTGTAATAATAATGATAATTTCAGATCTATGAGTTAAGAGCGCAGCGTGCTTCCATCAGGTGAAATCTGTTCTGAAAAGCTGTTTGTATTGATGTTGTTGAACACGCACTAAATTACCCTGCAAAATAGTGTTTGACTGTTTGTTTTTCAGGGCACATCACGACTTGACAGGTACCTGTTTAAACAAGAAGTAGTGAAAGTGCGGTGCCCGTGTTAGAAAGTGCAAATGCTGTGAACCATTCAGGACACGCACCGCTTTGTGGTTTCCTCTGAGATACGAGGACTGCTGCGCTGGAAAGCTCTTTTGGAGCTGCTCTTCCAACGTTTGTTTCGGTTTCCAAGTGTGACAGAGGTTTGGTACTAGAGTTTTTCGAGCAAGTGATGGGCACTGATGTGTCACCCCAGCTGACACGCTTTTGGAGGAAGGATTTTCTTTGGCGTGTGACCTTTACAGAAGGTTAGACACCACTTGTCAGTTAACAATTTAATAATTAAAGAATGATTCAAGCCTGCTGGGAGTTCACAAAATAAATGTAATCAGTAATAGTTTTGATAAGATTGTTTCAGTAAGAGGAGAGTTGGCAGATATTCGCTGCATCATTTAAACGTGGGGCTAACGGTGGATCAGACCCGGGTATTTCCCTCCTGCTTGGTGGAGATGTTGGGTGGAAGGGAAGGACATACACTTTGTTCTCACATAAACCTTATAGCCTTTTTGGTACTAGGTATGTCATTTGCTGTTGTGCCATATATTATTTTTGCATGCCATTAGTAAGCCCGTAATGGGAAACACTTTGCCTAAACAGTGTGTGCATTAAAAGGAAAAGTGTGCATATCCATTGCCTTGGCACCTTGCCCACGTGCTTTGCATCTGATCCTCCACGTGCCCCATCAACAAGTAATTTAGAAATAACATGGAGTTTCAAGAGTCAAATGTGGATCCTATTTCATCATTACATTTTTACTCCAAAACAGTAACAATATATTGACTAACTGAGCTCTCAGGGTTGCTGACGACAGCCTTTCCTGCAATCAGAACTGTGATATAGATGCATTATTTTCTCCAGCAAATTCTACCTGTCAGACAGTTGTTTTTGTTCTAGTGCTCCTTCTCAGGAATAAATAAGGACTCATGATACACTTCACTCTTTTGACAGGAAAATCCAAACATGTATTCGCCCACAATTTAGTTGACATTTGCAATAGAGGTTAGGATTTTCTTTTAGAGCCACAGGAGATGTGGTTCAGTTTTTTAAACTCAATCTCCAAACAGATGTAAATTAAAATAATGCTTTCCTCATCATTTAGGAGAAGTCACCTATCCAGCAAAGCTGTATTTTTGGGTACGCGAAAGGGTACATTTAAAGTGACACTGTCCAAGAACTGGCACTGTATCTCCAGAACATTTGAAAAATGGCTTTCCAGTGCAGCAGCTGAAGGCTCTGTGGCTAGCTAAACCTGACAAGTGGATGTCCTCGCTGGCATAATCCACGGATATTGATGGGTTTTCTAAGAGCAATTAAGGTAAATGTTCTTTAAATTTAAAATGGATGTATTTTTTCCAGGATTTTCTTTTAAAAAGGAGCCAGTTTGGAAGAGCAGCAGTTGCCGTGCCCCAGCCAAGTAAGGCTGAGAGGAGCGGTGACAATTCCTCGTTAACACATTCCGAGATGGTGAATGTCAATGAAGGATGAGGACTCTCTGAGTTGGAGGAGAAGTGACAGCATCAAATAGTTACGAACTGATCATGAGTACATTTAGATAGAAATCAGAAAACAGAGTCTAGCCATCCAGTAGTGAAAGTCTGTAATGGTTTTCCAAATAAAATCAGGAAAGAAGGATTCTAAATAAGTTAAGATGGAGCTCGGTAAGCACGTGGAGAGGGACATTTGGTTTATCATATTTAAAAGACGGGTAGACATAGTGCTTAGCGATACGGTTTAGTGACCTTTTTTTTCAGTGTTGGGTTGATGGTTGGACTCGATGGTCTGAAGGGTCCCTTCCAGCCTGGGCGATGCTATGATTCTGTGATCAGAGGACTCCCTGGAGGGGGGAAGGTACGTCTGCGGTTTGGGAGCTCCTGAGCACCGCACACACTGGCTGGGACCTGGACAGGCGACCGGATCACTGTTTTCACCACACTGTGCTGCATCAGAGCCGTGCTCCACGTTCCCTTTGTCACCTGTGGAGGTCCTGGAGTATTTATTTCCTCCTCAGCAGGTGGCTTCAAGGCTGCTTCTTCTCCCAGCTTTCTCCCAGCTCCTCCCATCAGACCCAATTGACGATGATGAGATCTGGAGTCAGGAGGAAAAGCTGCTTGATTCACTTTTGGCTTTGGAGGGTTGCATTTCTTGCTCTGGCAGTGGAGCAGACATAGTTGATGGCCAGCATCTCTATAGTCTACCCTGTGCTTTTCAGTTTCGGATCAATTGCAGAAGTTCTTACAACTTCCATAACTTTGTATGTCATAGCACATATTTTGCATATATACTTATAGATTTTGAGTAATCAGGAAATCTTTAGTCAATGCACCTGAAAGTCCACCACCAGCAGAACTCGTCCTGCTGGGCTTCCCTCTGTCGGGTTACCCCATGGTTACCCCAGAAACCGCTCTGCGATTCCCAGGTGCTGGATTTCTCTCGCTTTCTCTTCTGTTCCCTTTCTCTTTTTTTCTGACCCACTTCGGTGTCCGTCAGGCAAGGACTGAAGGATTCCTCTCGGGAATCTGGGGAGTCTGTCAGAGAAGAAAAACCCCGAAGGCTTGTCTTTTGTTCCTTTTTCCGTCAGCTGCTGGTGCACCGTGATCTCTGCAGATCATTATGTGAAGACACCGGGGCCTCCTTCCTCTGGGATCTCAGTGTCTCCGGAAAACACAAAAGGCACTTCCAGTCCTGAGCCCCGTCGGCGCAGGCGAGCTTATAATGATGCCCCGTGTCTGATGTTTGAGAAGGGTGATGTCTGATGGCTCTGTGCTCCCGTGTCACTGAAGGAATAATAAGGCTCCCAGCAGGAAAAGCAGAAGACACACTCTCTAAACCTGCTGCTTAAAGGAAGGTGATGTGTTTAAGAAAAATATACATGAATAAGCCAATATTTATCATTTTCAGAAGGTACATTTAAACACCATGTAGGTGAGACGCAGAATAATAATGCCCCAATTGACAGCTGTAATTACCATAGTTCAAAGAAGCTTATTTTGAATACAAATTTGTTTGAGCAAAAGCATTTAATGGGCAAGTGCAGTAGAAATAAAGGCGAGGCATGTAAAAATAAGATCTAATGTATATTTTTGAAAAGCCAGGTTGGAGAGGGATCCTCATTTAAGGAGTCCTTGTCAAGCGAAACAAGATGTGATTAACCTTTCCCACACTCGTCCTCCCCTGCTCTTCTTACCCTGCGTGGTATCACCACTAATTAGCGTGCGGCAGGAGTCGGTGTGATGAGGATCTGTTGGAATTCTGCTGCTCACCCTCTGGAGGAGCATCCGTCACCACGGCATCTGCGTACCGCCGCAGGGACATTTCGCTCAGACCCACCTACCTGGGGGGCTGCAGAGGTTTCCAGCTCCTTGTGGGGATGTTTCTTTGCTTCGTCAAAATCTTGCATTTGTCTTTTCTGCCCTCGTTGAAATCAACAGCACCGCGTGGAAAATTTTGCAACTCAGCGTTTACCCTGAGAAATTTGGTGTTAAGTAGACAGAAGTGTAACTTTGTGACAGAAATAATTGACCCCAAGTCAATTTTAATCACTATTTTCTACTTTGTACATGTAAATAAAATGTATTTGCCAAAGTATCACTTACTTTGGTATTCTGTCTCTAAATTAAGCGATACAGTCCGTCCACACGTCTCCCAGTTGATGGAGATGTGCCGGTTGTGCGTTTAAAGGGTAAGGAACAACTCCAAAGGAAACCGCACCTAAAAGTTTTTGTACTAATTTTATCTGCAATATTACCATTTTGAGCTTTTGTTAATGAACATTGTTCTGACCCAGGACACTGAAGTCCGAATCAGGCTGCTGGCGTCTCCTCCGGTTTCGGAATGGTGCCCTTACACCTGTAGGTCACTGCTGCTGCTTTGCTTTTTGCATCTTACTGGCATGAAATAGTTCACGGCTTCTCCAAATTCTGTGTTGACAAAATAAAAGAAAATAGATTTTGATAATTTGGTTCAGGTAAGGAACTGAACATCCCCAGAGGGTGGGTGGTGAGGAGGGTCCTCCGTGCTTTGCCATGCCATTTCCCGGAGGCGCATCCGTGTAGCCTGGTTATCAGGACATCCAAGGAGAACCATGAGTGTTCCTTCACTGCCAGGGAATTTGTGAATTCTCGTACATTGCTGCTACCAGCCAGAATGCAAAAGCAATTTTGTGTCCTCATTTTTACAGCCAATTCTGCTACAAATTTGCACATTTCCGTGAAGACAGTCTCTCTTTTTCCAGAACACTCAATTACAGTAACATCAGACACACAAAGTCATTTTGACAAGTGTCCTATTTACAGAGAAATGAATGGCCACACAGGAGAATTATTTTTTTTTTCTCTTCCTCTTTCTTTTACTGTAGAAGAAAACTCTGAGTAAACTTTGTATTTCCTTAAGTTGCAACTACAAATAGAATAAGGAATTCAAAGTGCAATTTCGGTTCACGTCATGCTTCAAACCAATGTGACACAACAAACCAAACCAAGTCAAGTGAATCCCGACTCAGAGCCCACTCCAGAAGGGTGCTGTGTCTCCTGGACAGAAGCTGGAGAGATTTCAGTGGGCTGACATCTCAGCAGAGAATGAGCACCTCCACGAGACGGAGCTTTTTCCCCCAAGAGCTTTCTGGGATGTGAGTGACACTTTTCCATCAGGTCGGCTCAGATACTGAATTGACGCAAACTCCTGGCAGGTGTGAGGCAGAGGGACGCGTTTATAGATACACGCAGAAGGGCTTCCTGAGGTCTCCCACCTGGAGCAGGTCCATCACCAGTGAGGGATGGGGCCAGCCAAGGCTTTGTCTGACTTCAGCCCAACCCTGCAGCGGGGCCCAGCCCGTCCCCTTCCTCCCAGAAGAAATAAAACCCACCGGTCCCTCCTGGGGACCTTGGGGAAGGTGAGTGCCCCTCACACAGACCCCCAGCCTTGCCCTACAGCCTCAGTGTGTTTGATCCACAGTGCGCGAGCTGCGTTCCGGGGCTCCATCGTCCCCCCCAGCCCCTGTTCCCAACCCCGCCTCGGGCAAAAGCGGAATACTGCTGCTGCTTCAGCACACCTGGCTCCTCTTAATGCAAGGAGAAACGAATTTTGTCCTTATCGTGTTAGCAAGTAGGCTTTTTTGTTAACGACAGAAATTTAGAGTGCCGTGCAAAATCTCTAGGTTGCTATGGTTATAGCATAGCTATTCCCAGAGTCTCCCCAAAGTAGCCAGAAATGAGAAAAATCCAAGGGACACTGTGGACGTAATTCCCAGTAGCGCGGGGTTTTCAGATGTTCCTCTGCTGTCAGCGGGGGAATGAAGGTGGCAAACTAGGTTAGTGCCATCCTTTTCGTTCTGAGTAATCTAAAATTCATTTATGGCTGGCAACTTTTCAATTTAAATTATCTCCCAGGAGGTTTCCAACTTAAAACTTTGGGGCTAATTTTTACAAACACGTCAGGTTTGTTCCTCCTCCAAAAGCTGAAGATATCCATCCATTCTCTTATCTCCCATCTCTTCTCTGGCTTCACCCTGCCTGTCCACAGTCTTCTCTGGCTCTTTCTCTGCTGTAAGCCCAGCAGAAAGAGTGATCCCAAAATCATGAAGTCATAGAATTGTCTGGGTTGGAAGGGACCTTTCAGATCATCGAGTCCAACCATCACCCCAGCACTGACAANTTACCAACAAAGCCGTGCAGAGCCCCCCCGCAGCCGGCTCTGAGATGCTCCTCCGGTCCCTCGGGATGCTGCACCCACCCGGGTGCTCCCACTCCTCCTCTCCATCCGAAGGACCCGTGGGTCTGGGCCTGGCCCCCAGCCCAGCGCTGCTGCAAGGTAATGGAGACTGACAATTTCATCTTTAAGCTGTTTATCAGTTGGTTCTTGGCACATCAGGTGTCACGGGAACATGACAACTCTTGTCAGGGAAACAGGAGAGCCCTGTGACAGGCTTTCAATTGAGTTTCTTCACCCAGCACTCCCAGCATTAACACTGCGTTAAAACAACTTCATTCATTATTCAAGAAAGGAAAAAAAAAAAACACCCCACTGAGATCCTGGCAAAATATATAACTTTTTTTTTTGAATCCTAAAAATGCACCTGATTTTGCTTCTTCGGTGCCTTCAGAATAACCTGTCTGGGTTCATTAAGAGCCGCTTTATTTGTTGCCAGGGAATAAGCTAACCACGGGTCATCCTGCCAACGTGTGGGAGTCAGGCGTTTGCTATGAATGATTCATAGCTCAGGCTGCTTTTTAATAAAATGCTCGTGTTAAAATTCTACATATGCTCAGAAGGAAGAAATAAAAATTCCCCTCTATATTTTCATTAGAATTTATAATAAATGACAAGCGGGAGATTTATTCTCTTGTACGCCTGGCCTTTCTGCCGATGCACCACGCTTGTCTACAGGCTCCACTTGGCTGCCCACCATCCCTAAAACTACCCTGTGATGTTGCTCCCATACAGATGTCTTACAGAGACAGTTAAGTCTCTCTTTTATCTCATCTTAGAAAAATGCTGAGATAGAAGAAGGACAAGTAAAGGCTTCAGGAGGAGGCATTGTGCCTGTGCTTTCTTCCCTGGAAGAGGACAGAAGCAGCGGGATCAGCAGCCTGACCGCGACTTCCCTCCACCGCGGAGCGTCATTGCCCAGTCACTGTAGTGACGAACCCCACTCTGCGTATTCACCACATGCTTTTAATAACTCGGGAGTGTTTTATTGAGCATAACACCACCCTCTTCCGAGGTGCCACTGAAGCAGACCTGGCGATGACCCCAGATTTGCTGGGGAAAGGTGCTCAGACCGACCCGAGAGGCACAGCGTGAGCGGTGGCGGTGCCAAGAGCTGATGCGTGGCGTGATTGTTGCCTTCCGTTACCCTTTATTTGTAAGATGGAACGGGGGCACCCCCACTATATCCAGCGACCATCACGTGGCCTGGAAATGCAGCCCCTGGGCTGCAGGGCTCTGCTGCCCCCCCAGCGCCCATGCTCCCTTTGTTCTGCATCTCATACCGTATCCCAAATGCCAAGACGTCAGAGACGTGAGAAAAACCTGCTATTAATTTTAGTAAATCCCTTTGCTACAAGGCAGAGGTTCCTTTTCCTTCGCACACCTTACTTTGCGAGCCTTTTTTCCCCCAAATTCAAAGGTTCTGCTCAATTCCAGCAGTTTTTCAAGTACTGGAAGGACAGCGGGGTGGTTGGGATACTGTGGAGCTGCTTCCAGTGGAACCACAGCTTTCCCTTCTGCCCCTGAAGTGTGGGGGGAAAAGTGTTGCCTTGGCCTGCTGGCATGGATCGGCTTCGTGCGGGAGAGCTGGGGTTCCGCGTGGGACCGCAAACACAAACTGCTATGGCAGGTCCCCACTGCAGGAGCGTGAGGGCCGCCAACAGCAGGGCTTAATGCCGTCGTCCCTCGGATCCCAGGTCACTGCAGAAAGGCTTCACCAGAGAATTGCCTTCCCTTTTCTCCTACATTTTTAACTTTGAAGAATATTTTTCCTGCAAATATTTTTCTCGTCTAAATTTTAAGAGTCTGTCTTTGCCTGGATGCTGCACATAATTTGATTTTATTAATGACTGTTCACCCCTCTTGCTCTACCACGCTGCTCTCCAGCCTTACCCACAGTGTTCAGAGGGACACCCACACACTTCTGCGTCCCGTCCAAACACTTTCTTCAGGGGTGCGGTTTGTAAAAAGTTTTGACTTACAGGCCTCTGAGGATGGAGGATGACGCATCTCCTGTCGATCTGTTTCAGTGGTTACCTTTTTTCAAGACGTGCATACTGTCATATATATTTTTTAGTTATTGGGTCTTTATTCTGTGCCTGTTGATCCAAATATCTCAGAAAACCAACTTTTATACCCAAAGACCCTGTGGGTCTCTTTGGTTTATGTGGCAGGGAGCTGAAATGTCAATAAATGAAGAATCAAGAGTACTCTTGAGATTTAATAGCCACCGTAAGTAAGTACTAGTCTAACTCTACTGTCTTCAATAGCACCGTGAGGAGAAGTGACTATGAAAGAAAGGTCAAGATGTTGTGGTTTGCTTGTTTAAAAGTAGAGTACTAAATAGAATATCGGCAGATGGATGCGAGGTCACTCAAAACTCGTATCGAGTAACACAATGAGGGGAATTGGATGGAAGTTTCGTGGCAATCATTGCGAGGGAGCTGATGCCTCTCTAGGTTGCATGGCAACACGCTCAAGACGAAAATAAAACGCCCATATGGCTTTGAAACTCTGATTTATTTCCGAGGTAAAATAGGTTTTTTTCTTTGTTTAAGGTTAAAGTCTCCTGAGTAAGATGAGTAAATCCACTGACACTGGAAAAAGTTACCAAGTTTTGAATTTTTCAAGGATTCCCATGTGTAGATCGTGCACTCCCATTCCCACTGCTCTTCACTGGCTCTGCTCAGCACTGCACCAGTTCCTCCTCAGCTTTGACCAGTCTCCATGAATTCCTTTTTTAAGCTCTTCTTCCAACTCTTTGAGGTTTTTTTAAAACTTCTTTTTGTATTCTGAATTGTTTTAACTGGTGAAAAACACCTCCCGCAGCCGCTCCTGTGGAGTGGGAGTCTCCGAGGGCTGCTGAGGCCCCCCCAGGTCTCAGAAGAAAGCTGGGTCCATACCGCAGCGTGCGCTGCAGTGGGGGGAAATGGCCCCTGACACGAATGTGAGCTGATTTGGGTGCTACAGAGAGCTCCAGTGCCCGAGACTCTGCCGACTGCCAGGCGTAAGGACCATGAATCATCCGTGCTTACTACTTGGAACTGTCTTTGGGCAAACAGCTAGAAAAATGACAGCATTGTCCTTTTCCAGTTTGCTTCTCAAGCAAGAAGACACGGCGGCTCACAGCGAGGGAAAGTGTGGGTCCCGGAGGCAGGTCTTGATCCCAGCAGCAAGGGACAAGGGTGAACGTGTGGCTGCAGCTCGTGTGACACCGTCCCCACGGCCCAGCTGGGCAGGGAGGGTCACTTCAGCAGCCCCTGCCAGCCGACGTCTGCGTGGGCACGAGAAATTCCTGTCTCCTGCGGACAAGGGGCTTTAGGCAGTTCAAGCTCAGGGACATCCCAGGTTGGCATTGCTGTGCCAGCTTCCAGCCGGGGAAGGTGAGGTGAAAGCTCAGTGTTCCCATGGTTCCGTGGGAGGACTTTGTGTCTCCTTGGTACAATGCCGGTGTCTTTGATTACTTGGGTTGCGAATGAAGACCTATTGAAATGGTTATAAGTACCCGCAGCGTGTCTTGCTGTTTGTCATAGACACAGAATCACAGACTGGTTTGGGTTGGAAGGGACCTTAAAGCCCCCCCAGTGCCCCCCTGCCCTGGGCGGGGACACCTCCCACCAGCCCAGGCTGCTCCAAGCCCCATCCAACCTGGCCTTGAACCCCTCCAGGGATGGGGCAGCCACAGCTTCTCTGGGCAACCCATTCCAGGGGCTCACCCCCCTCACCACCATTCCTTAGGTCTGTTTCCCCCCGTGCAGGTGGGATGGAGCTGTTGGTGCCGGAGGGGATGTGGTTGAGGCCGGGTGCTGGTGACCACTTCCAGCAGGTGCCATCACCGTGCTGTGATGGTCCCCTCCAGCCCTGCCTGCACTTCCCTGGGGATGGACCATAAATATTCAGTGATGTAAAATAGCAGGTGCAGCAAATCTGTATTGAGTATACGTTTAATGGGTGAAGGATTCAATATTCTGTCTCTTGAGCTAACAACTGTATTTAAAAACTCCATCTGTAGCTTTTCATGTGATGTTGAAGGTTTTTTTTTAATTTAAAACCACAATTTTATTTTAAAAAGTACAGATACTCTTGTTGTGGAAGATGGCTTTGTGCAATTAAATGGCAAAATGGATTATAGCCATTGATAAAAATGTAAATATTTGAATAATTTTAGGTTTCATCTGAGTACATTCAGAACAAAAACGCTTGTCCTGTGCAGTTCTTCATGTTCCATTCCCTATGGTAAGATTCTTACTGGCAATTATGCTTTCTCTTTTGGCCTATTCTTCCTTTGTTTCCATTTCCCCTCTCTTTTCCCCTTGCTCCTATAGCTCCTTATGCTTCAAGAGCAGCTCTTCACTTTAATAGGAAATGCTGCCACGTCTCCGTGTGAGCCGAGTACCTCATCAGCTTCCCTCAGCGTAGTTCACTGGAAAGCAATGCCAAGGATTTCCATTTATTTCCCCATAATACCTTTACAACACCCTCCCGTGCTCACCTTCACTTTCATTGGCCGCTGTTTGTAGGAATCTTGACATTTATACAGTAGAATTCCAGTATTTCGATCAATTTGTGCTTTACAGATCTGACTCCGTTAGCAATGAAATCAATACACGTCTTGACGTCTACCAGAAACTTTCACGCTGACCAGATCATCCACTCCTTCACATTTGTAATGGCTGAGATTTTATAAACAAACATACTTTGATCAAAAGCTACTTAATAAAGGTAATTTAATTGGCTCCTCTCTGAAATAATTGCATCTGTAGCTAATGCAGCAGCCCCAGTTCAAAGCCAGTATAAGCAGACAAAACACGCCAGGGAGCAAAGACGAATTTACCCCTTTTATCTCAAGCCTGATCCAGTTCCACTGAGATTAACGTGAGATCTGTTGTAAACCACGAGTCCTGAAGGGACCTGCTGGGAGCTCGGTCTCTCTGCCGGCCAGTCGAACATGGACATCTCTTCATCAGACAGCGGAGTCCTGCAGCGCAGCTCCTGCCCAGGCAGAGGATGGTGGCCTGCAAGGGAAGGAATGTGGGATCTGGAGGTTTATTCCACGTAAATGGTCAACCCAACCCAACAGCTTTGGTTGGCCCTGTGGGATGATCCTCCGTGTCTCACTGCGGGCTGTCCCCATTGCATTTACTCGTTGGATGAGGTAAGAAGAGGGTGGATCAGTCAATCCGTCACACTTATGAAGAGCCGCACAAAGCAGTGATGCAGTTGATGAAGCCTTGCTCTCAGAGTGAAGTTAACAGGGGCTAATTGCAAAGCTTAAAGAGAAAAATCTTCTCGTGTGCTCTCACGCCAGCGCTCTGATTTGGCTGGAAGGCACTGAACTGCTTAATCAGAGTGAGGATGGGGACATGGGGACACGCTGCCAAGAATCAGGCTCTGCCTGTGCAGACGCTGCCTGCTGGTACCCCAGGTGAGGTGCTCTCACGGCAGATTTTTTTGAAGAAGTCATTAATGGCTGTGTGCAACAGATGCTTCCCAGAAATAGTCACAAATACATTTTATTATAAAGGTGCTGTGAGTGCTGTGGGCAAAGTCGGGTCTTCTGGAGAGTCTGGCAGTCTGAAGTGAAGGTAGAGAAAGACACATTTAGGTGGGGTTTGCAGAGCTCTCTGGAAATTTTAACTTGAGGTCAGTGGTCTAAAGGAGGACATCGGCCTTCTGGAGGTGACCGTGCTGCTGAAGAGACTCTGGGAAGAGCTTCTGATTTATGTGGTTACACTAGAGAAAGCAGTGCTCTGTGGGAGTGTCTCTGAGGACGGAGGGTTTCGGAGGAGAACCAAGGCAGAAGATGACTCCCTTTAAAACACGGGGCAGAGATTCACTGAGAAATCCTGTGAAATGGCCAAGGGAAGATGGAAGAACTGGAACTAACAGAGAAATCATAGACTCATAGAATCCCAGACTGGTTTGGGTTGGAAGGGACCTTAAAGCCCCCCCAGTGCCCCCCCTGCCCTGGGCAGGGACACCTCCCACCAGCCCAGGCTGCTCCAAGCCCCGTCCAACCTGGCCTTGAACCCCTCCAGGGATGGGGCAGCCACAGCTTCTCTGGGCAACCTGGGCCAGGGGCTCACCCCCCTCACAGCAAAGGATTTCTGCCTCACATCTCATCTCAGTCTCCCTCTTCCAGTGTAAAACCCTTCCCCCTCAGTATAGTCACTGTGACTATTCGCATTTGGGAGGAACTTCAGAGCTGACCCTGACCTCTCTTCGATAAAAGCTGCTGTATTTCCCCAAACCATCAAACGCTGCATACTTGATCTCAAACAACAATAATTGACACTTTAAAATTCAAATCATCACCAACTTTATACACAAATTTCTTCAATGCCATTGAAATGCAAATATAAGTCTGAAAAGATTTATTTTCAGAATAACTCTAGCCTAAGTAAAATATTTTCAGCTAGAAATATCCTACGTACTCAGCCTTTTTGCTGTGTAAATTTTATTTTTTCTATTTTGCTTTGTAAACTTACTTTATCCCCTACAGGTTTTTGTGGGGTAAACCCGGGGTATAGTGGCTCAGGTTACTCGTGTGGGCAAAGAGCACAGTCATGATTTACGGATAAGTTTAGCTATTATTTAGGTACTTTTTTTGTAGGCTGACTTACATTCCTATTGTATTACAGTCACTTTCCATCAATAGTGAAAATATGTCCCTCTTATCCCCCACGAGAAGCTTTGATTTTGTGGCATGTTTGAGGAAATGGCCTGGTGTGTATCAATGGAGGCAGCAGTAATTGCCGTGGGCTTCTCCTTGTTTGTGCAGGAGAAATTTCTGTTACTCATTGCGGGCTCTCAGACGTAAGGCATCATGCAAATGGAGCGGATCTCAGCAATAACTCTGGTAGGGCTAGAGCAGAACTCCCAGAAAGGTTTATCTTACCAAGAAGGGAATACAGAAAATTACATAGCAGCTGTTGTAGAAGCAATAAATACGTAGCACGGTATTATCTACAATTGTTCATAAAGATCATTGGATTGCAATAGCAAAGTGCTGCGTGGTTAAAGTGAACTGTCTTGGTATAACAAAAGTTTTACAGATATATACACCATCATTAACTATTGTTATGTGTACTAGTACATACTGGTAATTAATGACTCTTTCAAATGAGATAAGCATCAAAGCTGTGATTTAAAAGCACATACATTTCTCTGTGTTTGCTCTGTGACCTCTGGTATTTCAAAGCATGAAAATATTGATGTTCCAGTAATTGGCTCTTCCCGCATTGCTAATCCATTAGCTACTTGATTGTGGTCAAAGCGGTGATGGGCTGAGTCGTGATTGAGAACAGAAAAATATATTCAGCGCAGTAAAATCAGACGGGTTGAACTTTAACCGTGCATCAGCATTTGCAGCTGCTTCGGCTGCTGCTAACTTTGGGGAAACATTATATTGCCTAGAAATTAATAAAAAATGAAACGTTTTCTTCCAGAAGATCCTATGCATAACTGAAAGGCTGAAAGTTGATGAATAAATTGTCAAGTTTATGACCTGCTTGTCTGAAGAAGACTGCGTTGCGTGAGTTTCGGTAGCGCGCGTGTGTGAATGCGCATAACAGGAGAACCGCACCGCTACCTTCCCCGCCAAGTCTTTGTGGCAAGTTTATTATTCTCAGTCCTACCTCAAATACAACAGCAGAAAAGCCATTTTCTTTGTATAAGCTGCTGGCAAATATCTGCTGGATGTTGATTGTATTATGGGTGAGCTTCAAATACCAGTACATTTCAATTATACAGGGAAAGAGTTTAGCAATTAATTAGAAAAGTCACAGGATGCATTGAAAGGAGTTAATGAATAATGAACCTATTTTTAAATAATGCACTGAAATTTATCCTAAACTGAGAGCATTCAAATTTAGGAATGAGAAATACATGAAGAAGACCTGTATTTTTCATCGTGTAAAGGATTATTCTGTTGTGTGGCGCTGCGCGTGTGGCTTAAATGGGAGAGTTAAACATAAGAAAAAGCATTTTTACTGTGAGGGTGATGAGAGGCAGGAAAGGGGTCGCCTGAATCAGCTGGGGGGTCTCCATCGTCGGAGATCACAGAACCACAGAATCCCAGACTGGCAGGGGCTGGAAGGGCCCTCTGGAGATCACCCAGTCCCACCCCCTGCCAGAGCAGGGTCACCCAGAGCAGGGGGCACAGGAACGTGTCCAGGGGGGTTGGAATCTCTCCAGAGCATCTCCAGAGGTGCTGGAGCCCAGCGCTGGGCAGCCCCCTCCTCCCAAGCCCACCGGAGCCGTCCCTGCCCACCCCAGCCCTCCCGTGGATCCACGTCCACCCCCGGGGGCACACGGTGCGGTGCTGGGGGACCCGAGAGGCTGCTGCAAGCAAACCTCCTCAGAATTATCACAAATAAAACTCCAACACGAAAATTCCCAATCGGTGATCCATTTATCTGCGAGCAGGTAACTCCAACCTGGATCTTTGGGACTTAAGCACAATTTTAAGTCCAACCTCTCTTTCCTTTTGGCTACTCATGAGTATCATTGCAGCTGAAGGGGGAACGTTTGGAAGTTTTCCTTTCCAGCCGAGGGAATACCGGTGGCGGACCCGTGTGAGTGCTGGAGAATGAATACTTCTGTCCCATCATGCTGAGAGAGAACCTCATCTCGGCAGATAAAACACCTCTGAATTAGGAAGTAGTAAGTCATAAATCCATTTCCTGGACTAAATCCGCTCCTTTCGACTTCTGAAAACATTTATTAATTTTCTTTGCTATTTATTATATTTTTGTTGTCTCATTTTAGCTCTGTTCTTTTTCTTTAAAATGAAAGTCATCTGCATATCCTTTCTTGCAGGATTAGCTCTTTTTATTTCATTTTCCAGCAGAGTGATTGTCAGTTGTGTTTCAACAGCTTCAACCACTGACGGGTTTCCACGCAGCTGCCTGGGCATCTGTGGCAATGGAATATGAAAGGGTTTCAGCGAAACCCAAACCCTTCGGCGAGGGGTGGCAGTTATCCGTAAGAACAGTTTTCTGGAAAATGTTTGCTTGTTCTTCAAATGCAGCCTGTAAAATTATTTAAGTTGAAGGTCATTTATCCCCAAGAAACTGTAGGTATTATTCTTTGGATCTTGGTTTAAAATAATATAAATCCTCCCTGTAAGTAATCTTTATATTTTAAGCTTCATTCTCACAGAGGTCAGAAGACACAAATGCAAAGGTTGGAGATGTATAAGAAACAAAACAGTCCTCCTCAAAGGCATGGCACATAATGCCTCACCAAGTTCTGAGCTTGGGGAGAAAAGGAATGAATGAGAAGGGAAAAAAGGCTTTTTTTCGCCGTGTTTTGATTTTAGCCGCTTATGATTCAATGCTCTGTAAATTAAGGGTAGATACCTGGAGGTGGCAGACTCTGTGTGGATACTTCTAGAGATTAATATCCACATCAGACTAATGTAGGTAAAGTGAAGCCATTTCTTTTTACCTAGAAGAGATAGGGATTGTGTATAAATCTTCTGGAAAAACAGCACATAATCCTTTTCCAAAACACAAGCTAAGGTGGAAAAAAGAAGTCTTGCCGTGCCAGGTGAACGGAGTGAGGAGGGTGTCTAGAGGTGGGACCTGGCCGGGATGGCCCTGCCTCGAGCCCATGGCCGGCCCTACGGGGCTGGGACCCCAGCGCTGCTCCAACGGCACAGTAGGGGCCAAAGCTGGTCCTGGAGCCTGAGCGTCTCCTCACGCGCTCGCCCTCGCGGCAGCGGCTTCCAGGCCTGTGGGTGCCAACCCCGTGCTCCGGAGAAGCCAGAGGCGCTGCTCAGCAGTTTCAGGTTTGTGTCACGCAGTCTGAGCGATGCTTGGTAGGATCGCATGGAGCATAAATTGCAACGGAATTTGAATTTGTGTATTTATAGCTGTGCAGGACGAACAGTAGAAGATGCTCTAGTGCAAAATGCCCTTGGCAGGAGGGTTGGGGTAGATGATCTTGAAAGGTCCCTTCCAACCCAAACCATCCTGTGATTCTAATGTAGGATGAGAAAAGAGTTTTTCTGAAGAAAATCCACACTCCTATGCTTTCTGGAATGCCTGGGAAGATCCTCAGAAGATACCTACTTAGCCACAAATGAACTAAACCATGAGTTCTTCATCCATCTCACTTCATAATAATGTTATCATTAAACAGCTGCCTTTAATCTTTAATAGAAGGTTATTTATAAATTGCTATAACAACATTGTTTACTGTTTGCATTACGTCTCTCAGCCTGGTTCATTAGCTGTCATTAGGAGCAGTTTATAGCCTGCATTTTGCATATAGAAATGCAGGGTAATAATCTGCATTCAGTCCCGTATCAGCTTCAGCTCTTCCCTTCCGCCTTCCCCTTCTCTCCGACAGAACTCTCTGAATTACATCAAGCGAGCAGAAGGAGGTACGGACGCTCAGAAAATTAGTTTTGATTATGCCAGTAAATGCCTCGTTCCCTTTTGAGGGAATATAAGCTATAGTTCCTATAGCTTTTAGAAACTCCTGCGAGAAATCAATAAAGACCTTAAAAATACATGGCATTTAACAGTGAATACCCTCCGTTAGTTCACCTTTTAATAGGAGACTACCAGATTTTTCTAATAAGGTTATCGTGTTCCCCTGCCGTGAATGCTTTAGAACAGCGGCTCGTAATTTTACTCATGTTGTGACCTTCTACGCCAAATGGGGAACAACTCAAAATCCTCCTCTTCTCTCGCTGTGTGGAATGCGTCGCCTTCCCTTCTGCAGCCCGGCGAGGACAGTCATACATCCCCCATGTATATACTCAATGTATACCGTTGGTGTACAATTCTGCAGCGCAGTGCTCCTTCTGCCCCAGCCCTTTTTACCCAACCAACGACCAAGAGAAACTTTCCAAACTTTCCCAGTTTGCAGATATCTAAAATTCCTCTTGTCAAGGTGTGGAGCTTCCCATGAATAATTTAAGCTTACTGGCAATCTGCAGGTTGGCTGGGGTGGAATGCGAGGGGCAGAGCCGCGGGACGGCGTCCTGGTAGAGGGGCAGGAAGCTGTAGGCAGTGAGGCATGGACATGGCTCACCTCGCTCCTGCTGGTGTGAGAGACACCGAAAAGCCTGGCACAGGAGATTCGGCACACGGGGTGATGGGAAGAGGTGGAGGTATATGGCTGGGAAAAGTATAGGAAGTAACCTATGGGATTGATTCATGGGTTCATATGCATCGAAACTGGTGTAAGTAGTAGGATTTATCTCATTGAACTTCACCCATCTGAAATCTGGTTGACTATTGCACACTATCATTGTGGCCAGCGAAGAGAAAGAAGTGCTTGTGGCAGGTGATGCACCCTTACCTGAGGTCAGTGGCTGAAGCTGGGTAGGATGGACCCACACTTCAAATCTAAGATCAGCCAGTGCTTAACCACAGGGGAAGGTGACACGGTGCGAAATGCCTTACTGGGTGCGAGCACTGCTCAGCCCAGCCCGGTACGTTGTCTGTTGCAGTGCTATTCAACAGAACATCTGAGTCTTGCAATTTTTGCTGCCTATTTCCCCCGTAGAGAAGAGTTCTGTTAGGGATGGTAGAAGTTAAATCCCTTCCTAGTATTTTAGTAGCCATTGAACCGCTGTTCAGGATTTTACCTAACCCTTTTCCGCGTCCACTGATCCAGTTTGCCTCCAGAGCCTCCTGTGGCACCAGGTTCCAGAGGTTCATGACCTGCCGCGTGAAGAAAAATGTTCTTTTATCCTGACCTCAAGCTGAGGGTTTTGGTGGAGCTCAGGCTGCCGCTGGCTCTGGAGCCAGACCGAGTCCCCCCGGCTCTGCAGGGAGACCCTAACCTGGTGCAGCAAAAGCTGACGTGGAGGTAGTTGGACAGATTGTTTAAAGGGAAAGCTGAGGTTTTCGTTTCATCCCGCGGCGGATGAGGCTCAGAGCCCGGCTCTGCCCTCCCGCAGACGGGACGTGCCAGCCCCCGAGCCGACACTGCCCGGTCCCGTGTCCGCAGGTACCGCTGACCCGGGGGAGCAACTGTCCGCGGAACTGCTTCTTGATACGGAAATACCCGCTCACAAGCACCTTTCCAGTGCCAGCTCCAAAGCTGGTGTTTGTTTATTCATTTTCATCTTTAAAAAGATACTCAATCCTGCCTGCGTGCCATGGCGGGCACATACCGAGAGCTGACGCTTGCCTACACGCTCACAGCACCGTCGGCGCCTGACTTATTGCATTAAAGCCGTGTACTTGGGGACAACCTGCGTACCAAAGGCGCTGTATAAATCCAAATTCTATTAGAGACTTCGTGCAGTACATGTTCATTGTACGGTACTTCACCAGGGCTTTATCTTAAAAAGAGAATGGAACACAAGACTCAGAAAAATGGTTTGCTTACAATCAGCAAAGAATTATTATTCTGGCGCCGTGCTAATACATTGTCATACAAATGCCAAGGCAGCCTGATAAGAGTCGCCCTGTTTAAGTTGAAGGCTTCTGTTCTGTCTTGAGATATTTGGGCTACATTGTTATTCTGAAATAATTTCTATTTATAATTTGGAGAGTGGGTCTAAATTGAAGACAATCTTATGCTATTTTTTTTCTACTGTTCAGTTCTGATTATTCAAGGCCGTTCCCAAATATTTAATTAATGAATTTAGTCTGAATAGTTGTTTTCTTTCAGCATCCAAATCTAATCTTTCAGTGGATTTCAGTAAATCATCCCTGAAACCTTTTTTTTTTTTACTTAGATACAGTTTTTGCACAGCATCAATCATTCTACTCTTTGACAGAAAAAATGTTTTCTAAATCTGGCTTGCTTTATTGTTCTCCTATTACATAAATAAAATGATTTATGGAGTAAGAAAAGGAAAGAAAGAAGAAGGAAGCATTGTCTGATCTTTTTAGAATTATTTTTTCTTTATCCTGAGATTTATGCATTTTTTTTTTTCCTCCTGCGCTTGTGTTTGTGCGGAAGAAGAATCTCAACTTTCTGCTGACCTCTGCTCGGTGTCTTTTGCACCATGCCCGGAAGATTAGTAGAATGTCAGATTTCTCCTCACTTTTGGGCGAGACAAAGCCGGAGACCTGGAGGGCTCTCGTGAGCCTGACAGCGCCGTGTTCCTCAGAAACCCTGAGTCTGGCGAGGGAGCGGGATCGGAGCGGGGGCAGGAGTCTCGCCATGGAAACACGGGCCCAAACACACACACGAATGCACACGCATCACAATTATTGGTTGCTATGGTGATGGAAGGCAAACGATGCTTTTTGCAGATTCGTGGATGGCGCCGTGTCAGATAATCAGGTGCCACGGGGCTGCGGGGATCCTTCATCGGGGTCTGCCTCCAGCGCTCTTCAGGTACAGCCGAGCCAAAGGCACTCATTAAAACAATGGCATCCCGGTGGCTGGCTCTCGGCTGTGAGCCTTCGCTCGGGCGAGGAGCGTGAGCGCACAGCACTTCACTGGCCGCTCTGGCGGGCGCTGACGGGGTTGAGGGTCCACTGCTGGGTTGGAGGGGCTGCAGCACATCCCTGAGGATGCAGAGCTGTGCCCTTGGGCCGCAGGCGTGCGGCTGCCGCCCTCTCCTGAGCTACCTCTCACCTCTTCTACGCGCTCAGGTGCCAGGACCAAGGCGGTGCCCGAGGGCAGCAGTTCCTCACCAAAGCGTAGCCCCAATGCCTGCGACACCGCATTTCCAGGATGCTTTTTTATGGAGGAATCTTAGATAGCAGGCACCGCCAAAGCATGCGAATGGTGCAGTATAAACGGTACGCGGAGAGACACGACCGGAGGCATCTTCACAGAGCTCTGGTTTATAGAAAAGGTCTGGATAAGAAAAATCTTAGATGTAACTTCGCTGCTTTTGGTATCATTTTTCTGGGCAGACAATACCAGGGAAGGACCATTTCTCATGAGTACATTCTTGTAATATTCAGAGAAACAATTCTTCATCTCCGTGCTATCTATTGCTGCTCCTTTTATGTTCTTATTGCTTACTATGAGATTCTGTTTGAGAGGAAAAAAGTAAGTGTATTTCAGAGTGATTGGAGTGCTAAACACAGTTTTTGTGTGATATGTTCAATATTTTATGATTCCTTCCTCTTAAGTATTTCTAAATAGCAGTAGCTTTCCGGCTGACTAAGAGAAATCGGATTTGCTTTTATTGAACATAAGTGTATGCACATTATAAAAGGAGATGGAATCATATAGGTGTGGGGAAAGCTTAAAGGTTGAACTATTACATCTCTAAAGGCAAACAGCAGTCTGCGGGAAATAAGAGCTGCGTCTTTTGACCTTTATGTCATCACGGTTTTGAAACAGCATCCAGGATTAGAAGTCAGAGGTAAATTTTTGCTCCAAGCCTGTCATTTAGCCTGACATTGTGTGCCCTTTCCTGGCAGCAGCAGGTTAAACATTTTCCCCTCCGAGGAAAGCGGGTGGCTCCGGGTCCGTGTGTCCCAGGACCCTGCTCCCGCAGCCTGTGCTGCTCTCTCCAGCCTCAGGCGAGCGGTTTCATCTCTCCCACCTCCACCCGTGCTCCCATTGGGTTTATCCATGGAGACTGCAAGGCATCCGCATCCCTTCCTGAGTGTTTGAACCCCCTGGGCAAAGGAGGTTCCTCGCTTCGGTTTGGACGGTGGCAGACGCCCTGGGATTTACAGGGATTTTGAAGCACATCTCCAACAGCTATTCCCCTATGCTTGGAACGGAAAGAAGACGGAAAGATCCTTTGCCTTTATGTATATGGTCACAGCAGGCTTAGTTTACCAAGAAATGAAAAAGCTGTAAGAGCTTTTAAGGTAAATAAGAAATTCAGTGACAGAAAAGCTTTGCAGTCAGCGATGGAAATTACTGAGGTTTCCCCTGGAGCATATAGCTGTTTATCAAAACCTCAAACTTTAGAATATCAAGAAGCAGAGACTATTACTGTATATATTTATACATATACTACGATAGTGATTTTTATTAGAAGTTTCAGGCTGCTTGTTCAGGATGTGTTTTGCTGTACCCAGCCAGGCAGGGCAGAGATACCTCAGCTACAGGTGACGACTGCCTGCAGCACAAAAATTAGCAGGGAAATATAACCTGTATGGAGCTTTGGCCTCCACGGAGTCTTCCCAGTTCCTGAATGCGCTTGTCCCAGAGTGGACTGAGTGTTAGCCGCCACGCTGCCGAGGAAGGACCCGCAGCAGGTTGACGTGCTCGTTTCTCCATGGAGCACAAGGGGACAACCACTGTGGTACCCGGTCGCATCTGGGGGCTGCTCTGCGTTTTCCCCAGCAGACTGGGCAGGCAGATCATAGCTGAACTCTCACTGTGTCTTCTGGCATGTCTGACACGACTTCTTATTTACATTAGTGGAAATAAAATACTGGAAGTTAATTTTATAGACCATCATAATCTTTGATGAAACCACTAAGCCCATTCACTCCAATAAAAACTCTGGAGTTTATTCAGCCAAGAAAATACAGGGAGCTGATTTACGCCGCCGGGTGAGGAGGGCTGTGCGGAGCTCTGGACCCATCTCCCCGCAGTGCCAGCAGGGCAGGTCGGCGGGGAAGGCGAGCCGGGAGCGAGGGGGAAAACTGCTCCCTCCCAGTGGGGAGGTGGGATGCAGAGCAGCAGGAGCTCCGGGCCCCAGCCACCGCCTCTGAGCTCGACCGTGTTTGGAGGCTGGAAGTCTAAGGTCTGACCCAGTACAGCGCGGGTGGGAGCAGAGCGCCCTTGCAGCCCGCTCAGCCCGGCAGCAGACGCCAGCCTCGGAGGGCGCGATGGTGACGGGTGCCCTGGGGAGTGCAGACAACCCTTGGAGGGCTCTTGGCGCAGAAGCAGCCCCCTGCCAGGGCGAGGCTGAGCAGCGAGGCTGGACACCGAGCAGGCATTCAGCATGTTATAGCTGCTGTCGAAGGTGCCACTGCAGCCCTATGAAACATTTTGGTTAGTGGGTGGGCTTTAAGGTCCCTTCCAACCTGGGCAGCTCTGGGATTCTGTGGTTTTAGCCTCCCGGCAGGTGGAACGCGGGTGCAGCGGGAGCTGCCGCCCACCCCCACTACGGGAAAGGGTCTCTGTCGAGTCCTCAGCAGACTCACATCTCCCGATGTCGCTGGGCACATGTGGAGCCAGTCCCAGGGCTGAGGCTGGGACTCCACGAGCCTGCCTTCCTGCGGCGCTGGCCCAATCCTTCACAAAAAGAAAGCAAAGGACAAAGAAAAGTCTGTAAAGGAAGAGGGAACTGTTTATGCTTTCTCGGCTGTGGCTTTTTAGAGCAACCCTGTTTAACACGAAATCATGCTCAAGGACCAGACCCTCCAAAGGAAAAAGTGAATATTGGGTAGGCAGGATGAGAAAGAGGATAACATTCTCTGCCGGACAGCCCAGTGCTGTACGCTCATAAGGTTTAGTCAGGAAATGTACTATGCTCATGTATGAGCTTGAAAAAAAAATTCCATTTCTAGTCGTTGTCAAGATAGGGAGAGGGAGAAAATCCTTTTCTGGAACAAATGAACAAAGGAAAACAAAATCCAAGGTCAGAGCTAAATATAACACATAAAAAAAGGAAGCAAGTCCAATAGCCGTCAAGTAGCTGTTCAGACACAGCAATCTAATGAAACCAATTGTCCCTGACCTATCTATTAACACTCTGAAAATGCAAACATACGCCTAGAGCCTGCGTATTTGCAAAAATCCCACCCAGACAAGAGCGCCCTTCGGGCAGTACAGCCACCCGAGAGAAGGAAGACGAAAGCAAGGCTAACGTACATTGTCAAGATTATTGACCTTATGCCCCATAGCGCAGCAATACCTAAACCCCACTAACGTGCTCAGTATTCACAGCTCTCAATGGTGTTGTGGTTTAACCCCAGCCGGTGGCCAGGAGCACACGGCCGCTCGCGCAGTTCTCCTCCTTCCCCGAGAAGGGCAGGGAGAAGAGGGAGAAAAGGAGGGGAAAGGGGAAGGAAAAAAACCCTCGTGGGTTGAGATGAAGACAGCTGAACAGAACAATAACAGAAGAGGAAAATAACATTAACTAACAATAATAATACTGATAAGGACATGGGTCAATCTCACCCCTCGGTGAATTGGCACTGAGCAGTGATCATGGATTCCCCCGCCCCATCCAACCCCATTTCTATACTGAGCACGACGTCTGTGATATGGAATATGCCACTGGCCATTCCCGTGTTCTGTCTGTGCTTCTTCTCAGCGTCTATGGGAAGCTGAAGAGAGTCTTTCAAAAAGTATAAACATCGCCTAGCAACAACTAAAACAATATGCATTATTGCCACTCCTTTCACAGCAGTCACTAGAAAGAAAATAAATCGGGGCAGATATATAACTGCTCCCAAAGGCACCAAGCTGCTGTACATGCCCATCCTCTGAAATGCAAATACAGGAGGTGTCTGCTGTAGCAGTTATCTCACCCGCCTGCTGTAACCCCCCCTCCTGAGTGCGGCACGGCCGGAAAAATGTCTGGGTTATGCTCTCCGGTTCACAACCAGCTTCTGGCCAGCGGAGCAGCTTTCAGGGCAGCTTGCTGCAAACTTCAGATGATGTGAGAGAGGGCAGGGCAGGCACTGTCGGGGACTCCATTGCAGAGAAAAGCTTAAATTCTGCTTGGGACTCTGGCAGAGCACGTGGTGTCTGAGCAGAGAGAAGATGGATGGAGCCGTGCAAATCCTCGGCTGATTTCCCCAGTGAGAGCAGTGCCTCTGTAACAGAGGGATTGCCAGAGCAGGCACGGTGAGGCCAGAACTTCCATGTGATCCTTGGCCATGCTCAAGATCATCGCAGTCTTAGGACAGAAGAAGCACAAAATGATCTACACCTTGCAATCCCAACTCTAAAAGGTGGGACCGACCTGTTGCAGCGATTTCCTGAACTTCCCCCTCTCCCTTACACTTCAATTCAGCAAATTGTTCAGAGGGCTCATCAACAGGTAAAAGCGTTTGAAATCCTCCTCTGAATAAAACTCTTGCAAGACTTGGAATGAGGAAAATTTCAACCTTTCTCAACAGTCTGCCAAAAGAGGTAGACCCAGGCAAGGCAGGCAATTCCTCTTGCCTCCCACGAAGCAGTGGTTTGAAAAGCAAGGCGATGGCTCTCATTTCACCTTTAACCTTTTGGCATACGGAATCCTGAAAAAAAAAAAATCACTAATGGAAATTCCTAGACTGGCGGCTGAAATAAAGTGAAGTGCATAATATCAAAAACATCAGGAATTTTATTAATGCTGAATATAGAAAACAACGAGGGGGAGAAAGTGGCAGAGTTGGCGACCGGGCACTTTAGATAAATGTCACATAGCGAGGACGTGCATGAATTTGCTGCAGAGATTGTTCTGACATGTCACACTCCGGACAACAGAGTGTAAGAGCCGTGCCTTCTGTGGCATTTCAGAGCTTGAGACCCACGGACGGAGCCCGGGAATCCTTGTAGCGTGTTTTGTCTCCTACCAGGTTTTTGACTTGAAGCTGCATTTGTTTATCTTTAAGCGCGACACTGTGCAGGTTCCCATCATTTGCATTTCAAACTTGGCAGAGGGAGAAGAATAAAAACACATAAGGCAAAATTTACCATTATCTCTGAATTTCTGTGGTTTTATCAGTTTCGCTCAGAATCCTCTGCAAGGCTGTTTTTAAAAGATAAAAATAAGAATTTCAGACTGCTAAAGCAAAATACATTGATTAAAGAAGGATGAAAAAATAATTGGAGGAAAAGCATACACACCTGTGCATTAAAACAATCCTCCAGAATTATGAACCAGGTGTAGAGTGTGCATTCTTATGCCAACGAGAGTCAGTCGTGGTCTTTATCAGGCTGAGACTGCTTCTTGCTGCCCTCATCCTGAGTTGCAGGCAAACAGCACTCTGATCACATTCATCTTTACGATTCCAAGAAACAGCTTTGAGATGGTTTTTAATCGGTGGCAGTGGGGTTACAAATGTGTGCATGAGCCCTGAATCCAGCTTCTGTCTCCTTCTAAAATCCTTTCTAGTGATAGTGAACTTTCTTTTTGACTCCACTGCCAACTGTTAACCATGTAAACGTGCATTTCAATTTACTTAATAGGAAAGCAAAGTTTATCCTGCATTTTCAGAAGGATTATAGAGTTTGTTGGTTCCTTAATGATGGCAGCCCCACCTGAAACCCTCTGATGAAGCCTGAGAACGAGATATGAATCTGTCATATTCCTCCACCTTTGAAATTTCACTCCCTGAAGAATATCGCACAATAGATATTACTCATAATTATTGAAGCATTTCCATTACTTTATGCTGCAAAAGAAAATTTCTGATCGTGCAAATGCAGACCAGTATTTCGGTAGTAATGGGGTAGATTGAGAAAATGGGACTGATTAAAATTACCAAGGGAAAAAAGGGTTGATTTTAACCAGGATTCGTTCTCCAGGTTAATTCCATAGAGAGTTTCTTGTGGCGGCGATGCTGGTTTGCCGTGACTGTGGAGTAGCAGCTGGTGTGGCTGGTTTGAAACGGGCGTGCAAACCACGGGAACACATTACGGTGGTGCATTTGTGGGCTGGGGCATCTGCAGCCAACAAGGGCCACGCTTCCCCCCCTCCACGGACAACGCCGGACTAATGCACCTTCCTCTTCGAAGCGTGGGCAGCTCTCATAACACAGGATGCAATCCCTTCCGCTTTCCACACCTTCCCCTTATCTTCAGTTCCGTACAAACAGAAATAGCTGCATTTTTATTTTGACTGGTTCTTAGACAATTTATAGAGTACAAAACTTAATCCACAGCGGGAGAGAGAAGGAACAAAATTTCAGTTATTTTTCTCCCTGAAGCTCTCAAAGCTTTTTGTAAACAATACACTTTTATTTGGATAGTAGAACTTAAACTTTTTTTAGATCAAACAGGCTCTCTCCATATTTCTGCTGTGGCAGAGTGGCCGTATGCCGTGCTGGAAGCTAGCTGTTAAAGCCGAGGGAATGCACGGACCACAGACAGCACAACACGGGAACGCCAAAGGGAAGGAAATATGGTGAAAGCACAAGGATCTGATCAGAGCGAGGTCTTCTCAACAGGGGGAATCCTCTGCTTAATCCAGAGCTTGCAATGGGCAGCCTTTTCACTTATCTGTCCTAGCTTCTTGAAAGAAGAAAATCAAATTAATACGCTCCCATGGGTGCCCATTTGTCTCACAATGGCCCTAAGCTCTCCTCTCTGAAGGCTCCTTAAATAAAATACAATTATTTAAGAAAATACCTAAAAACCTCTGAGAGACGAACAGGCAGGTTGGTATCAAAAGAGGGTTGTAGTGGCTATTCCCCCCACACACACACACCCCCGCCTCCTCCCCCCAGCTGAGGGCAATTAGACCAATTAGAAGGTCAATGCAGCTGCAAATGCTACCGGTAAACAGAAAAATGCTGATAATAGTGAGGGTTGGGCTTGACACTGGGTGTTCAGAGGCCAAAAGGAGGAGAAGCTGAGGTGGCAGCAGTCAGTTCTGAAGCTACTGGTAAGTACCTGATTATTCTGCTAACAAATGTTGGTGAATGTTTTGGGTTGTAGGCTTCCAGTTCATGAAGACTTTTGCTTTTATGTTGGTTGGTTATTTGCAAGAAATGTTTTTAATACTCTGTGGAGCTTTATCAGGATGTCTAAGGCAAATTGTGCTCATGGAGCACCTAATAACAGTGGCCTTCGGAGTGAAAACAAAAGGAATATGATTTACTAAGAAAACCTGTCATTAGAAAAGCCCTTGTGTAGCCTTACTGTTTAAAGAGGAAATACAAACCATTGTCAAATGCAAACAGAGCTCTTTGTTTTCTATCACTACAAATGTTAATCGCTCCAGTAAAACAGAGCGCTAAGACTGCACACATCTGTGTAAAATGGGTGACGTTGTTTATACATCTGCTTAATATCTCCACTGAGTTTGTGTTCAGATGTTAAAAAAGAAATAAGTCTGTGAGCCCCCCCTAAAACATCATTCTCTTGGGTGTTTTGCCTCCACATGGGAACGTGAGTGAGAGATGGTCATTGAAATCGGAGAGGAGCAAAAGAAGAGTCAGCAGAGTGTTAGAAGAGCATTAAAAGTACTGGGAGATGAGGATGGTCTGCCTTTATTTCCTCATTTCCCTCCAGCACGTTGCACAACAGCTTGTCCGCGGTGGGGCTGCCTGGCTGGGGAGCTCCTGGGGCGCCGGGCGCGGGATGCGCCTGGGGGTGCAGCTCTGCCCGCGGAGCAAACCTGCCTGTTCCACCTACGGCTCGCGCGTAACTCAACTTCCAGAGCTCTTGCCGCAATCACACTGTTCACTGTGGATACAGAGAGTATTTTGCAGTAACGTGGTACCCACTACTAGAAACAGTTGTCCTGTTATTCTGAACTTGATAATGGGGAACTATTCCCAATTCAAATGCTGCACGTTTGAGCTCCTAAACTGATCTGAGTTTGAGGCAGATACTGCGGAACCTGAAAAGACCAGCTGCAGCCACATCTCTTCATGTTGTGAAGTTCACCTCTTGGTGTGAGCACAAAAGCTGCCTCTAGAAATTCTAAATTTAGTATTCAGATTCCTAAAACATTGGAGAATATTTTAAAATGTGATGGTTTCCTGGCAAGATACGCTGAATGCTGGCACACTATGTATAGCTAGATCACGTTTGGTCTTAGCCTAGCAATGCAGGACTGAAGGGAATAAATGCAAGGAAACTTGACTATCTAAATGTCACTAGGTATAGCTGTATCTTCAGAGCGGACTGCCATAAATTAACGCAAAGACATTCCCAGACCAGTGCTTCTCCTGGATAGCCTATCAAACTGGAGCAGAGCTTGGTTCGAGGAGACACAAGCATAGCTCAGTGCAGCAGGGGGAACTATTCGCTTGCGCATTACAGATCCTGGGAAAGTAATTAGTGCATTGAGCATAGCGTTTTGCAGCTCTTCTCCAGGATATTGATAATCCAAAACCTGCCTGTATGTCCGTGTCATAATCCAGCCCTAACCTGGTGGAAAACAGCCTGGATCCTATACAAATGACAAGAGGTGGGGGACCTGGTCCAGTTTTGCCTGGGGCCAGAAATGATAGAAATGTGGTTTTTGAGACTTTCTCCTCTCCCATTTAGGAAAATGCCTGTAGCTGCAGTGGAGATAAATCAGCTGAGAGGGGGTTTTGTCATTTTTTTTTTTCTTAAGTAATAACTTTATCCATCCTGATTTGTGCCTGTGTCGCGTAAAACAGTCGCGTGAGGGTGAGCTGTGGCTTTTCCTTTGCACGTGATGCAGTGAAAGTGGTGTAATCATGTCAGGGCAGCGAGCGGGCAGCACTTCGCCCCTGTTAAGCCTCAGGAAACTGCAGTCAGGGTTGAAGCAGTTGGTACTGACTGAGCCATGGCCCGGGATTCAGCTGAAATCTTGCGAGTGCCGAGGTGGGATTACTGAAGAGTTGTAATCCCATTGGTTTGAGCTGGCAAAGGGCAGCTTCACCCGCATGATGAACAGCAGGAGGGAATCTTCCCCAAATTATCACCAAATGAGTAGAGACTTAATGCTTTGAAAAGTGAAACTGTGAAGGCTGCCCTTATGAAATTACTGCATTAGAGTAATGGCAGAATTGTTCCAATTCTCTTCATTGCTCCTGCTGATTAACTGTTTTTATATTATTTCCCAGTGATACATACTGTATTATTTATTGCTGTAATCAGTAAGATTCCAGTGCCACAAATAACTTTGCTTGCACGATGTACAACTTTGTTTTATGGGTCCACATTAATGTATTAAATTAGATTTCACTGGAGATAGCGTTTGCCACAGTGCATCCAGGGAGCAGGTGTATAAAGAGTCAGCTGCTTGGATGACCTTGTGTTTGAACTATGGATTTTTTTTTCACAAAAAAGATTCTCTAAAAAGCAAGAAAGACCATAAAGTAGATTCGTGGTGGATATGAGGAAACTGAAGCCGATATAAGGATGTGTTTCTTTCTTGCAAGTGGTACCTACAGCTTTTGTAGTCCTACCAACTTCTGCTGAGCAGTTGCTATGAATAATTACGAACGACTAGCAGTTGCTATGAATAATTACTAAGTGATTAACAACTGCTTGTGTGAAGCAGTGCAGGTGAGCACGATGCTGAGACCTGCCCTTCGGGGGGGTCAGGCAGCTGCTCAGAGGGTGCTAAAGCCGCACCGACTTTGATTTCTCCCAAAGGTGCTCAACAGTGGGCTTTTGCCTCAGCTCACCGCGTCTGAAACGTGGTCTGGTCTTTTGGGCTCCTCAATCTACCCAGTGAGAAAGATTTCCCAAGGACTGTCAACAATGAGTAATAGTCAGATTACTCAGTAATAGTCTTGTTTTAATTTTAAACATGATGGTAAGGAATTAAAAACTGTTATAAAACAACTCTGTTGCATGAATCAGGATGGTGTGACTCGCTGCTTGTCGCAGCCGTGTTGGATCTGCTGCCCCTGAGCTTCTCTGCAGGCTGGGAGGGAAAGGTGAAATGGAAGTAGCGGTCACAGCAGTCGCCAAAAACTCTCATAAGACTCGAACGGCGCCGCCGTAAAATCCCAACCTAAAAACCCACCGATGGCTGAGGCAAAGGGGATTTTCCTCCTGCCTCGGCCTGCTCGGATTGTGTGTCCGTTGGGTTGGGTTGGGTGACTGCTCGCGGGGCAGAGCGGGATGGCGCCCTGGCCGTCCGAGGGGAAGGGGGCTGCCACGTTGGCTGGCTGTGATGGCCATGGTTGGAGGCTCCATCTTCTGCTGTAGCTTGCTGAAAGCAGTCAGATATTCACTTGTTGCATGAAAACAGGCACGCACCCCGCCTCTGATGGCATAAACTAGCCTTCATTAGGAAATAAGGTGGCAAAAAGCGCGCAACCAGAATTATAATTAGATGCGGAGGCACTGGAGGCACTGTTTCCTGGTGAAGTTCAATGGGGAAGGGTTCCTGCTGTCTCTGCTAGCATAAACCCCAGGAGCTGGAAAAGGAGCCTTGGAGGAGACCAGGGCCATGTCCGCACAGTCTAGCGCAGGGCTGTGCAGGGATCCCTAAGCCGGCTGCAAATGAGATGCAAATGTGAGTTAGCACAGTGAGTTAACGTTCACCTCGGGGCGTATTTACCCGCTTTGTGGGATGCGGGGCCGTGCGTCATCACCTGGCATTCACCGAAATTCCTGCTGACAGCTGGCAGTGCCGGTACGAAGCACAAAATGCTGGTACTTGAAGTACGAAGGCTAATCCATTTCTAAAGTTATATTCCTTAGGTATTCCCAGATAGGTGGACCGTTTGCTTTTCTGTTTGGTCAATGCTCACCGGAAGGTGAAGCGGCTCTGCCTGTGCTTGGTACCGCACAGCCGGTAGCTGTACACCAGAAGCTCCATGACCTCCCCTCGCCTCCCAAGCGGGTCTCAGCTCCGATGCCAGGCGGTGATAATTCAAATTGTGTCAAAGTCCATCCGTCTGTTGTCTAACTTGACAGATGCTTCATTTTAGTGCCACGAGTAAGTGACATTTGGAGTCGTGCTCTCCTGCTTTTTCTCCCGGCCGAGGAAAAGCTGAACCTGTAAGCCTTGCGCTGCCGTTGAGGGTAACGGAGTGCCACTGAAAAGCCAAAGTGAACGGCCAGTGAAAGGCAAAGAGCGTGGCCAATTTACTGTCTTGCCTGCGGGGATGGGACTTGCCACTTTTCTCCAAAGTTTTATTCCTGTCTTGTGCTCTGAGGGATGACGTAAACGGACAAAAAAATTACGTTCTTTGCAAACTAGACCCAGCAGACTATTTGCAGTAAATAAGAACTTTCATCCTTCTCATCTTTGTCCTGTAAAGGTACTCTGGAGAGCTCACATTCTTAAAAGACAGTTCTCTAACATTTCCGTAGCAGGAAGGGGGAGAAGGCACATTTTTGTTCAGTTGTGAAGTGGTACAATATTGCGGATTTGCCCTCTGGAACCTTCCCAGCGTGTATGAGTCTATAAAACTATAGAGCGCTAGAGAAAGAAATATGCTTTCAAGAGGTGATCTCTGACGTTAGGTGGTAGACAGGAGTCATCAGTAACTTCCACCCTGCAGCATGTAAGAAGGTATAATGATCCGCAGGCACCGCAAAGCAACATTTTGTGCCTCTTGTGTTGATAGCGGGGTTTCTGGGCTACACCAGTATTACAAACAGTTACTGTCATTATGGCGTCTTAAGAAACGCGTCAGCTAATAAAGACAAAGTTTGTTTTGTGTTGTTTTCATTCCTTTTTTTTAAAGCATAGAAAATAATATCCGTTCAGCTCAGGTATCTTGGAAAAATGAGCCTTTCTACCAACAAAGTAAAGATCGGGGGTAGCATAAGACAGCAGCAGATATTTCTTTTTTGGAAGAAAGAACAAGAAAACAGGGTAGCAGCAAGATTCGTGCTTATTAAAAGATAGCGCTGGGGCTCTAGGCAACATTTATCAGACAGTCACAAAAGTCTAGTGTGGGATTTACCACTGCCTATCGCCGGGGAAAAAATAACTAATGAAGCCTGCGTTTGTTCAAGCAAGTCAAATATCCCATTAAAAATCCTAGTTGGCATTTCCAGGTACGAAAAGCAAGAAAATACATTTTTCCAGAGAGGCTGTTTGTTAGAAACAAATCTAACAGCAGCTTTTCTGTGGTGGCCCTTTTCCCCCTGGCCAGCAGGCGCCTGATGCTGACTGCCTCCTGTGCGTGGTGGTGGCAGGTTAGTGGGGGTCATTGCACCGCTTCCATCCGGATAATAATATCTTCTGACTTCTAGTAGGAAAAGGAAAACTGAATGCTTTACTACCCAAAATCTCAGGTCCTTGGAGGTGCTCTGGGCAGGCCTCCTGGTGGGAAGCTGTCCTGGCCGTCAGCAGGCGCGGCGTCCCTGCAGCACGGTGCCTTTGGAGCGCTGCATGTGTGGCTCCTGCAGCCAGGGCAGGAATCGTCCTGGGGCCGTGGAGGTGGGAATTTCATTTTAGCCCAAATCTGACATGGGTTGTGTTTTGGAAGAATGTCCTGCTCCGTGTCTGGTCGTGCAGGAGGGTCTGTCGATATTCCCTTTCACTGGGGCTACGTGACGTGTGGCTGCGGCTGTAGGGAGGGAATGGTGCCCAGCTCATGGCTCCTGCTCTCCGAGTCCCCATGCTGGATAAAACTTGTCAGTGGGCTGTATCATCTGTATGTGGCAGAGTGTCCAGGGAGGAAAAGAGAAAACATGGGTTTGGGAATGCATAAGTTGCCTGTGGCGTGACAGGGAAGCAGCAGAGACAGGATTTGTACATATACTGTGTGAGATTGGCAGGTCTGTGCCTGTCCCTTGGTCTCTCCTGTAAGATGATCCACTAACACCAGGAGTCGGATTTCTGCCCACCCACCCACGCTCTTTCCTGCACAGCGCCGTTTAGGTCTCCATAGCCTGAGCGGGTGCAGTAGTATTTCCAACTGCAGAGCACATACCCAGACCGAAATTCCTGAGGTGGAGAGGAGCAGCAGGAAGAGCTGCTGACTTCAGGCCAGATGCTCGTTTGAAATGCTACCTACAAGAAGCAAAAAATGCCTAAAAGTATCTTACAGCAAAATTCTCTATTATATTTTCCCAGAATCACAGAATGGTTCGGGTTGGAAGGGACCTTAAAGATCATCTNGCAGAGGAGCAGGATCACCTCCCTCGATCTACTGGCCACTCTCCTTTTGATGCAGCCCAGGCTGTGGGGTTTCTGGGCTGCCAGCTCACGGTGCCTGCTCACGCTGAGCTTCTTGTCCACCAGCACCCCCAAATCCTTCTCCTCAGGGCTGCTCTCCAGCCATTCCCCGCTCAGCCTGGATTTGTGCCTGGGATTGCCATGACCCGGGTGCAGGACCTTGCACTTGGCCTGGCTGAACTTCATGAGGTTCACATGGTGGCATATTATCAACGTTTAACTAGACCAAGTTATTCAAACTACTGCATTTTAGTTATCGCCACTAAAATCCTGGGAATGTCAATACCCATTCTGCCTCATTTTTTTTCCATTTGCAAATATCTATGGCAAGAGAAATTGAACAATAAATTTTACTTTCAGTAAGAATAATTGTTAGAGAGTAAAAGATGATGATTAAAGTGTTCTTATGCGTTTTTCACTCCTGCAGAATTTAACGTACAAGTTGTTGTCTTTTTCTCACAGTGTGCAAGCTCAGAGGTAAAGAATATTTAAGGGACATAAATAACTAAATGTGTGTGGAATACAAAAAACCCCAAAATTATTGCAAGCTAGTCTTTAATCTGATGGTAATCTCTATTTTTAAGGCAGCATTCTTTGCTTTCCATGTATTAATTAAAGCATAAACCGGCTGCTAAGCTTATCTTTACAAAGTAGGAACTATTATTATTCTTTTTTTTGTGCTTCTTTTTATTGGCTTTTCAGCTAAGGCGCAGAAACGCCAGCTGAACCAATTAGCTGTCTAAAGTTTAAGGCTTATTACCCATGCTAAGAAATGAAATTCTTGCAGGTACAGTAATGAGGTACCTTAAAATGCAAGAGAGTGGGCAGATGCAATCAATCAAAATAAATCCATCAGTGATACTCTCTTTAACATTTTATTGGTAACTATAAAGTGAAAGTAGACAAGCAGTGATCAGAATAGAAACCCTCTGATTAAAATTCAATTTGTTTTCCCCTTCCATCCTTGAGAAGACTCCCTTCAGCAGGTAAGGGTGAATGCACTCTGGGAAAAACAAACAGAATTAAATGAAGACATCATCCGATTCGGATCCGGAAAAATAAACCTTGTGCTTCTCCCTGAAATAAGCAGCCTGCCATTACACATTAGCATTGTAAAAAGAGTAGAATAAATCTGACAATTGGAAAGATTGTGTGTTTTAGATAAATATTTTTGCTGTTGTTGCCCGAGACCATATATTTTTGTTTTCAACTCATTAACTTGAAGACAGAAAGAAATTAATTCTGGGAATGCTGTAACGTCATTACCAGGAGTGTTTCAAGGTTCGGTACTCAATGTCATTCGTTTCCCCGACACCGAGGGATATTACTCAGCTGAATTTTACGGCGTACGAGCAGTGCTGCGGGGTGGGGGGGAAGGTGTCCCCTGGGGGGCTGGCCGCAGGGGGGGCAGTGGGGTTGCGCAGGGGACCAGCAGGCAGTGGGGGTAGGTGTATTTCCAGGAGAGACTTTCCGAGCCACGTACTCTGCAGGGCCAGTAGCAGCTCTGCACTTGAGGCCCTGC
>VXBO01003899.1:74100-209236 GCA_013400135.1 Rhinoptilus africanus
TTTTTTCCCCCTGGTGTCGATATTTTCATGGTTTTAGGTTCGGATACAGCTGACTGTTGCTGTCTGGACTTCTAGTTAAATCTTTTTAATTTGTATCGTCCCTTAAAGAAAAAAAATGTAAGCGAAAAGGCCATGATGGCTTAAATGCCACCATCACCATCTATATTGCATCTCATCTCAAGTTCTACCTCCGCAGGGGTCCCTTTACAGAGTCCTCTGAGGACTTTTAGCCTTATTCTACCTATAGTTCTCTGTTGACAGCCTGTGTTGAAGAATTATGTCTTTCTTACTATTGAATAGCAACGTGCAGAAAAATATATCTAGAAATTAATGTGTCACGTTACAATACAAGAAGGACTTTCGCTCAGGGCTCCTGGCTAATTCACTACAGGCACCATCCAGAATATTTGGAAAGTCCTCTTTTTTTTTTAATAAATTATATTCTTGTGAAATAAATGCACTTTCTCCCTTTAAAAAAAAAAAAAGAAAAGTAACAGTTAGGAACAATACAGCCAAAATGTTTTATTTGGGCAATACAAATACAATCAAATCAAAAATATCACAGATTTTCATACATTAGTAAGAAGTTACTGTACACTTGAACAGTTGCCATTTTTACAGCTAACAAAGCTTTACCTTTATTAAAATGTATTTTCCTCTCACATAAAATATACACTTTTCACTGACGTATTTTACATCATACACCTCTCTGGGATAAGAAACATTTCACAAACAATGCACAACAGAGGCCATCTTCTCTAAACCCATACAAAATATTACATAGAAGCGAGAAACACTGGTATATCCTACTAGGCTGCAGCCCTCGAATGTCATAGTCTGTTGCTACTAAAAATACTACATGCATCGTAAAATGCTGTACATCGTTTAAAGTTTGGACTTGTCAGATTTGATCCTAGTTCCAGGCGGTACTTTGTAGTGAGCGTTAAACATCGACTTTGTGTTAATGGCACACCGACTCTTCCTTTGTGTTCGCATCTGCAATTAAAACCCCTCCAACGATGTTCCTAATGCCAGAGCAAGCGGTTTTGCAATATAACGCCAGGGCTGATCGTTGGGTGCCCCGTGTGCCTCGCAGACACGCAGTCTGCGCCGGCTGCTGGCAGCATCCTAAACATCCGAAATGAAATCCTCAATCCATTGAAACAAATGGAAGTCTTGCCTCTGACTTCAGTGGAAGCAGATTTTAACCCCGCAGTGGTGTTATATTTCCCTTACAATTAGTACAATACAAAAGGAGGGGGAAAAAAAATTCAGTGAAGAAAGCCTCCAGCCACGCCGCAGTACCGAGAGCGCTGGCAGCAAGCATCGCGTGATGTAAGGTTTCCATAAGAGCTTCCCCGGGGACTACCAAGAACCGCTCTTTCATAATCATTTTCTGATTTAATTTGGAGAACAGATGCAGGAAATAAATATGTTCATCCCTACAGGCTGTTGCTGAGATTTGGAAAGAATGAGGGACTCTGTTAACTCCAGGTTAAACTAATTAAAAAAACATAGAAAAAGAAAATGTTGCTATATTTTAATCCTGGGAGAAGTTCTGTTGGTAACCTAACAAACGAGTTATGGAAAAGCGATTTTCTCCCCACCCATTGTACACAGTAAGGTCACAAGGAAGTTACCGACTGGCTTTGGAAAAGCTTTTTCCAAATATTTTTAAGAGGCTTTTTCTTTAATTGCAAATAGGAAGATCTGCCCAGCTACTGCGCCAGACACTCTATGTACTGTAGCATTGTTCTCCTCACCTTCTTTCTTGGCTTGAGTCCCTCCCGCAAGGCACCGGTGCCGCTTCCCGGTGGCTGCGGCAGGAGGTGGAGGTGCCCGAGCTTTCGGAGGAGTCAGGCTAGCGCTGAAACATGGAAACATCCACCCAAGCCGATATCTCAAGGCGCCTTTCAGACATCAGCTTCTCTTTTTGCACTGGTGGGTTCTCTCCTGCTGCCAGGCCGGCTCTACCCAGAAACACCCTTCCTACCTTCGCGCACCGCCGGGGAGAGCCTCCCCTGCCGGGACTTCTTCAGGTACCTTTGGAGAGGGGATTGTTTCTCTTCAAAAAAAAATGCTTCAATCCTCAAAAATAAGGCATCCGTTTAATTTAGTTACTGTAAACCACTTTTTAAAAACTAAAATCCTCACCGTGTCCTGTCATCTTGAGATGATTTATTTAGAAATGAATAAAAAAGAGTGATATATATATATATAAGTATCCTTTTCTAATCGTAACACAATGTACAGTCTGCAACCTGATTCTGGAATAACGTACAATCCTTAACAGAAGCAATGTGAACGCAGGGAAAAGTAATTCAATCACCTCCCGTTATTCGTGCATTTGCCGTGTCGAGATGGCTTTATCTGCTCCGTGGCTAAGGGTCGCCCAGAGGGAGGAGCGGCGGGGTTTCCGCGGCAGCGCTGCGAAGGCTGCTCCGGGGCACGATCCCGCGCGGGGACAGGGGACGGGCGGCTGTGAGAGGAGCGCGCTCCTGGCACTGGGCAACGGAGCCAGGGCAGCTGGGAAGGAGCTCTGGGAAAGGGCTCTCTGTGCTGCTGGTTGATGGGGTTTGAGCAGATTTGGTGCAGTTGGAGTCACACTAGCCACGGGGGTACGTTTTCGCAGCAGTGCAAGGGTGACGGGCGTACAGTGATGAATTGTATTTCCTTGGCTTCGCTTGGCTTATACCGTTATCAGCTATAAGCAAGCTAGAAAACAAACAAATACAGTATCTGATCTTTTGACACAGATACTGTACGTTGGGCTCGAAGCAGAAATTTCATCAGCAGAAGACAGATAAAGGTGTGCTGATTATCATCCATGATGTGAGAGCCGGCTCTGAAATGATGTGAATGGCACATTACACAGAAGCACTGCCAAGCTGCGCTCGGCGTTATTCTTAGATTTACTATGTAATTTAGGCAACAATTTATTTGTGAGAAAGCTGCCCATGCACAAATAAGGGCAGAAGTTGGCTTTTCTTCTATCTATATGCTACTTTATTTGTCCTGAAATAAAATACAGCATTATTTGCTGGCATTTGCCAGTACCTCAGCAAAATGTTTACAGTTCTGAAATTCATTAGAAGCAGGTAGTCATGGCTGAGTTTTGTTCAGTCTGATCACTAATAAAATCAGAAAAAAAATCACGTATTCTAAATTAAACTGAGGTTTGGGGCAGTATATGAAAATGATGATTTCTTTTATAGTTAAGGTATGCGTATGGGATATCCTCTATGCATCTAATCGTATCTGCAGTTTTTTATGTTAATGTCTCGTGTCCAAGTCTACGAGCATGCGGTGCGTGCTTGTTCTCTTTGGATTATCCGTGTGTCTTTCATTCAGAAAGGTCGACTGCCGGAAACGTTTTATGATTGCTTAGCATTAACCCGCCTATTTCTCTGTGCTCCTGTCAAACACCTCCGTTTGTAGGTTGATTTTTGTTCCTTTACATATTTTAATGTAATGGTTCTACCTCACTTTCTGTAGAGCGGAAATGAGAAGGGGAGTCCAATATTTACCGTGAATGCCATTACGGAGATTCATGAGTAAACAGAATTCCCTTTCTTCGGTGCCGATCTCAGCCCGGTTTCCTTCACTCCGAGGTGACGTGCCTGCGAAGCCGAAGCCACGGCAGCGCGTGGCCTGTGCTGTGGATCCGCTGTACATCGCCCCTCTGCCCAGGCAGGGCGGCGGGGCAGCTCTGCAGGGTACCGCTGGCTGCCAGGGCTATGCTGGCAGGTAAAAGGGCTGCTGCACAAAAACACGTACCCAGCTCGCAGGTGACAAAATTTGTCAGGGGTAAGTCAGCATTAACATGATAAAGGCAAAATTTGCTTTCTCAGGGAAAATCCAAGGACTAGGGATGTTGCATACAGATCTAGGGAAGAAGAGCCGCACTAAGAAAATAACATGCTGATGCTTTCTAGAACCCCTCTGCCGCACGGGCCGTGATCTCACAGGCAAGATCCCCAAAGGTGCACCTTCCTTTTGGTCTTAGGATAAAGGGGGTCGTACTGTCAGCAAAGCTTTTTAATTTTCTATTTATTTTAATAAGAGCATTTTGTTATTGTGGGTCATTAGGTGTTGCATCATACCTGCCAAATCTGGGAAGTTCCATTTAAGATACTCGTTTTGAAAGAACAGTTTTATACTTTCATGGAGGATTCTCCTCAGTAATTTATTCTGCAAGAAAAAGAATGGTGGTCTTTTGCAAAAGTTGGGGATTTTTTTCACATTTAAAATATTGAGATGAATGGAAAAACGTTCATCAGCTTTATGTAAAATGGACCCCCCTCTCAGATTTGCAAAGGCAGCATGGTTAATCGTGTCCCATGCAGAAGGGGCGTGCAAATGCTTACTTTAGCCGCTAGCAGCTGACAAGGAAGCGTTATGTTCTGAACGGGTGAATAGCGCTAGGCTTTCCCTTCATGATGCTTTTTTGACCTTATTTGCCTGTAAGTAGCTTTGCCACCAAAAGCTGTGGTTCTGATGAGGGATTTCCCGAAAGCGAGAGGAGCCCTACAGCGTGCGTTCGCCAGGGCTCGCCCTGCGCAGCGCTACCTTACACACGGGGGTTGCTGCCCAGCGGCCCCCTTCTCCGGTCCAGCTAGCACCGTCTTATCGTTAAATGGCAAACTCATGCCCTGTAAAGGTCAAACCTGCCAAAACAAAGGCCGCGTGTGCGTGGGACTCGGGAGGCTGAAGACCGAAGTCAGCATATCGAAGATATTCATTCATTCGCTTAGAAATTAGGACTTGCGGTGGTAAGCAAATTATTCCCTGTAACGTACTGCATGAGAAGGTGGTGCAGGGATGGGCTCCAGCTCTGTCGCCTGCCCCAGTTCTGCTGTCGGCTGCCTGGATTTTTTGCAACAGAGGCATTAAGAACAGAGTAACTTGGCTTTTATATTTTCTTTGATCTCGCTTTTTGAGCCATGTAATCAAGAGCTGGTGCTTGATAGCTAAGATTGGATTTTATCTGTCAAGCTTTTTTAAGCTCTTAGAAGCTAACAGAGAGATTAGGGTTTGAATATGGGCTTCGTCTCCTAACCCCTTATGCAAATATGTTTAACAGATATGACAACACTCTGCTCCCCGGGTCTAATGCAAAATATACCATATTATTATCTATTAGACCTGCTATGTGAGAAAAAAGAATAAGTGATATAGTAGCTTTACCATATCCATAAGTGTTCATAATTCATTTCTTTTGTCCTGGAAATGAGCTCTAGTCTGTCTCTTACGGAACTCATCCTATCTGCTGTTTGTTTTGCACGGGTAAATATAATTCAGAGCCTTTTAAATAATTTACTACTCCAGTTTTAATTGGAAATGTCTAGGCTGGTTCTTGCTTCATTCCCTTCTCATACCGTTTGACCCTGGTTCTCAGGGGCCAACTCAACCTGCAATGGCATGGTTGGATTGACACCACATTTGAATCTGGTGGTTCCCTGTAATCGATTTTGCACTGCACGCGGGGGTAAATGAAATACAATATGTAGGTATTAAGTGGATGTACTTGAGCCTCCTGTTACTGCATTTTTTGTCTTTCGGCTCCGTCCTTGCAGCATAAACCCTACTCCAGCCAGCCGTGCGCGGCGGGGGCTGCCGTGGGCTGGGCAGCCTTATCCTTGGGGAGGCAAGAGGTGCGATCTACAGCGGGTCCTCAAAATGCCCGATTTTGTTGTTGAAGAAAAATTGAGAAGCAACTATTTTGCAAAACCCCATTTGACAATGCTTAAACATAGTTTTTGGTACAGGATTGAATTAGCCAAATTACCCTCCCTGGCAACTTTTGTGGTGTCATTGAGAGCAGGGGCTTTTTTGGTGCTAGATCATTATCCGTATTTATCAAAGGGAAGATACAACAGCGGAGCAACAACATTATTTGAATCGCTATGGTTATGGAGAAATATAAAAATGATAACTGCTGAGTAAATGTTAATAGACAACATTGTCTGCCGGTGACAGTGAAAGATCAGTACCCATTAAGAGAAAAAAAGGAAATCAAATCCCTAGGAAAGCTGTTTTCCCTCTTGTCGTAATGACCAATGCTGTTAACAGGATTTCTAATGGATGTTTTATACTCTTCCCTAAAAGTATGTTACTAATAAAAGTCTTACGTTGTCATATTTTATGTATTTATTTCCAGCATATAAAAATGTAGCAGGCATCCTGTCTGCTAAAACACGCTTGTAATTGGGCATTAAAAGCCCGGGTGAGCTGCTTCACAAAAGACACTGATGATAATTGGCAGAGCAGCCCGTCGGAGTTCAAACGTGAGGAATTGGCATTTGGCTGAAAGGAGAGCTGATTCTGAAACAAGTGAGGCAATTCAGGGCTGTGCCCCATTCCCATCATTCCCTCGGATCCTGAGCCCGGCGGAGTCTCTGGGCTGCGGTGGCCCCAGCTCCTCAGCCAAGAAGCAGACCTCCACTGTAGCTGCCTTCTGTTTCCAGCTTCCACTAGTGAAACAGCAAACTTTAGGTCTGGCAGATTAGCATTTCGTCCATTTTTCTGACCAAGAGATACTGGAAAGACGTGCCATTAAGCCCGGCATACTTTGCAAGTAAAGCAAAGGGTTATGGTTAAGAGTAAGCACCTTTGAAATACTCCAAAGCGTCGTTGTTTGGGCATTAGCCATGTCATCTGCGGAAATCCACCAGCGCGTTAAAACTGATCTTGGGCAGAGAGGGTTTTTTGCTTATTTAATTTTATTTCTTATTATTTCATTTTGTTTTATTTATTTTATTTTTGTATCTGAACCAGTGAGCCAGGTCCTTCTGTTGCACACAGCAGCTCCAGTGGGAGCTGCTGGGGCTGGAGGCTGCTGGTGCGCAGTTCGGCTCCCTGCGCTCTGCCAGGCAGGGAGCCGCTTGAAAAGAGAGGGATGAAAAATGGAGCTGTATTCCCTCAGTTGTGCAAATATCCCATTTCACGTGCTAGAAAGTTCTGATGTATAATTTTGCCCTGCAGAAGTGTTTTCCCTGACACTGCCATTGTACCCCCAGCGATATCATCACCTCCGGTTCCCTGTCACAGCCCCGTGCCCGGAGCAGCCACCTCCTCTCCCTGCGTGCTCCCAGCGTCAGGGGCTCCATCCCGACTCATTTCTTTTTCTAGACAGATAAAGATTTTTAAAAAAATAGTCTATTCTTTAAATCATGGTCGTCTCTTGGCAACCAAGCAGTGCAGATATTATACATCTGTGTGGTTTTACAGCAAGTTATTAACATAGCAATATTATTTTATTTATTCCAATTTCACTGTTCACAGCTCAGCACAAAGCCAGGACTACTTCATACTTCCTAAAACATGCTTTCATTACTTGCCTGGAAGTATTTTTGGTTTTTGAAACTATTTTTAGCTTTAATATATATAGTATCGTTCAGGTATTATTGTCACGTTGGCTTTTCAATACTGAGCTTTGTGTTGCAGGACTTATTTATTCTTTTAAATTGTCTTATCATATGATAATGTACTAAGCCTTTTGCTCTGGATCACCAAGGAAAATACATTTGTGGAATGAAGAACAGATGGCGCCGAACCAAGGCGTTATTCAGGGCTCCGCTGCTTACCGCTCTTTAAAATCCTCCCTGTATTAGCAGAGTAATTAAAATAAGCTAGATGCACTAGTACCTGGGGTGTGTTCGCTCAGGGCTCGATATGATATTGTGTCCCAAGGCTGCCCAATTACTGCAAGGTAGAACAGGAGAGAGAAATCTAAAGTCTCTCGGGGAACGAGGGATTATCAGTAGATCCCAGCGGTGAGGCAGGAGTTGTGAGAGGCGAGGGGCTGGCTCGGCCGTGGATCCGCAGGGCAGCGCCGTGCCCTACGGGAGCCTTGGGCCGAACAATCCGACCCCGCTAACCGTCCACCGCAGGGGAACCGAGGTTGGCTCCACCAAATACCTGCACTCCCAGTTCGGTGCTTTAATTGAGAAGCCTGAATCTATAATGAGACGCGATCTATCTTGCAGCCGCTGATCTACAAGAGCTGAATAAATAACCACGCCGATCAGCCTGTGGCACGGCTCCTATGGCAGCCCATCCCACACCCAGCATTCTTCTGGCTGGAGGGAAAGTGACAGTGCTGGAAGAGCTACCATGAGCTCTGCTAAAGGTTGCCCTCAACCCTCGTTAAGACGCTGATGGCGAAGCCAGCACAGCCCAAGCACGGCTGGGATGCTCGGCATCTTTGTGAAGCAGTGGTGGCCAGGGGACTGGCGCCTGGTGAGAGCCACCCGTCGCTCCTGCATCCAGAAAAAGGTGCGGAGCAGGGTCTTCACTAGCTCTGTGTCAGGGCAACCCATGTCCCCCTGGCTTCAGCCGTGCTCCGGCAGGTCTGCCGATACACCTTTCCTGGGTACCAGACAGCCCATGAATTAAGACAGAGTGGTCCCTTTGCCTTTGTGCACCGTCGTGGGGTTGTTTTGCACTCTACTGCCATAGTTTTTCCTTTCCTATTTGCTTCTCAAACATCAGCCTAAGTCTCAGGAAGATGGGAAACACATCCCAAGGAAAGCCAGAGGGACCAGGGCAGCCCAGTCACTGGTGCGTGTCCCTGGCTGCGCAGGAGGAGGCACAACCTGCGCCCGTGCCCCGTCCTCCAGGACCTGCCGCAAGGGCTGTCCTTCACGGAGGTAAGCACTTCCGAAGCCTTTGGCCACCGCATACGATTTGTGGAGACCACCACACCGCTGCTGCGCTGCTCGGGCAAGCAGAAAAACAACGCCAGGCTGCAGCCAGGAGGCACTGGGTGCTCCATGTCAGCCTTTCCCCGGCCTCACCCGCCGCTGGAGCCAGCGAAGGGCTCCACTCCAAGCTCTTCACTGCTGATGGGGCTTTGCTCTGCCGTATGAACCATGTCATCGTAGTCACATCTTTTTGTGCCGTGCTCCGACGCTGAACACCAGGATAGCACCAACCACACGCCATGCAGTTAGGCACGGAGCCTGCCGTGGGTTTTAAGGCCGTTTTTGAGACAGGATTGCCGCTGAACCCTAAGCTGCTTTAAATGCCGGGGATCTGTTTAGATCCTACCTGTTTGGACTTTACCTAATTTTTCACCAGAAGTCCAAGCGTGGTGAGTTACATGAGCCTGGCTCACCAGGGCAGCCAGCTGGGGAGAAGTCCATTTAAAACCCAACATACTGTTTACAAACGAGGTTTGACGCTGCTTTAGGCCGGACAGTTGTACCACGTACTCGCTCAGCAGCGCGTGTATCATCCTGACTATGCTTTTCATGCAGGTCATTTCAGTGCCAATATCAAGCAAGATGCTACAGAAAAACACTGGTTCGTAGACTCACACCTATCCCATTATTTCAGCATATTATTCGTATCACCTTTTTATTCTACTGCATTTTAAAAGTCTGTTTATGGAAAAGCGCTCATAGAATGTATTAGCATTTGACCAGAATAGGGTATTTAATTCAGCATGCAAGCATTGACAATGAAGCATATATTATGCCTCCTACGCGGCATTTACTGTCATTATAGTCGCCTACATATATTAAGTTATTTTGTTGATGATTATGGATGACTATTAGCGAAAGAACTTTCTGCAAAATAAAACCATAGTTGCCCACCATCTGAGAATGAAGGAGAAAAGGGCATAAACAAAGGGCTTGGCTTGCAAGTGATAAACTCATTGTTTCGAAGGTATCTTGGGAAAATAAAGGATTATATTCAGTCATCTGTTACTTGTTGCAGCACGGCATAAGCGCGATGCCTTCATGGTTTTGCTGTGCTGTGATTGCTGCCCCTGCCCCTTTCTAAAGGCAGCGCTGCGGGCGCCAGCCAGGGCTGTGGTGGAGCGCAGGGAGATGGAGCGAGAGCGCGCCGTGCCTCTCCCACCCGGGTTTCTCTCCGGACTGAGTCAGCAGGGCAAAAGATCAGGTAATTTTTTTGCACCGCTGCCTTTTTCAGACAACTGATTTATTGCTGTCATGGCACAGATCTGCCTAAACGATTAATTAACTCCCCATAGTATGTAAACAGCATATCCAGGGAAGGTTTATATTGGATATTAGGAGAAATTTCTTTACGGAAAGTGTTGTCAAGCATTGTCACAGGCTGCCCAGGACAGTGGTGGAGTCGCCATCCCTGGGGGTATTTAAAGGTCAGGCAGACGTGGTGCTGAGGGACAAGAGTTGGTGGTGGAGTTGGCAGTGATGGGTTAATGGTTGGACTCCATGATCTTAAAGGTCTCTTCCAACCTAAATAATTCTATGATTCTCTTGGATATCATAGTCACTTTTGTCCCATGTGCAACGCTGTGCATTGTCATAGTGCTACACAAATGAAGTATTTTGTTAGCATTTGTCAAATTTGTGTCATTTTATTAGAGCCAAGGCTCTGTGGTGGTGGTATTGGTAGCAAACTGGGAATGGTCTGGAGGATTCACCACCGGCCTGCTGGGTCTCTGGTTTACTTCGGTCTTCTGTGGTGCTCTACGGCGTTTAACCTTTAAATTACCGACTGGGTGATAGTGTCTGTAGGTTGTGCAAACCCACACGTATGCCACGGACCGGTCCACGTGTTCCACCCTTGTGCACGCCTTGGTTTGCCTTGGATGTTGCCAGGGGACTCGTGTCTGAGTTTGCAAATTCCCCACAGATCTGCTCCTGAAATCTGTCTCTCAGATCTTTTAAGAGATGTTAGGAAAAAAACCTTCTGCTCCACCGAGACGCTCAGCTGTGAGAGTGCTGAGGTCCCTGAGTAATGAGGGGGATCGCCGCATCCCCCCGAGAAACCCTGCGTCCTGAAAGGGTCTCTTCGGGAATTGTTCAGAGTACGAGGCTGAAGTAATTTCTCCATTTAATCAACATCCCTAGGAAAACAGCCCTGCCCAGTCTGCTGTTCCTCCCCAAAGTGAAGCCAACGGGAGATACCGTTCTGCCTTGCTTGGCTTCAGTTTAAAACAAAGCGAAATAAAAGACATCAGAAAACCCATAAGCAATGCCCTGGGGAAAGATCTGATCACATTTCCTACAACAGTTTATCCAACCCAGCAATAGATCTCGTGAACTTGTGCTGTCCGAGCCCAGGCTTTGGCAACGCTGCGGCCCCTTTCCATAGGTTGGGATATGCAGGGACAATGAGATTTACCCATTGTAAATGAATGCCATTGATTTTGTTGAGGAGAAGGGATGGATAGCTATCACAGGATAGAAGAGACTTTGCAAAAAAAAAAAACCAGAAAAAAGAGAAGGAGTTTGTTTTCCATTGTAATAAATGGATGATTAAATCACCCAAGGGTCTTGCTGTGTGATTCTTGCTTTTCAGATAAAAAACGCCACGCGATCTAAACTGGGTCAGGTTGAAGTACGAACTGAGCTTTACATCAATTCACAGGTCAGTGTTTCTTTAAGCTCTAGCTGGCCGGTCATTTTTACCATATATAAAGGCCATTATATAAAACTGAACAGAAATTAATACAATCACTTGAAAGCCAGAAGCTCATTTTCAGCGCGGGCCTGCCTAGATCGTTATTCTAATTGCGGCTGCGTAAGCGAGGACTGCCTGGCACTGCCTCTTTCTCTGGGGCTGCGTCTTATCGCCGGCAGTTTTCTGAGTGTATGTTCTGTGCCGGCTGATCCCATAAAAAAAGCCAAAGGATTGAGAAGTTCAGGTGCTCGGTGGAAGGAGGGGGGCAGCAATCCGGATGGAGTGCTGCGATGTGTGGGTTTAGCTATCCACTTCAACAAAACGTGCTGGAAGGCTTGCTCAGAAATCAGCAAACAGATCCCGCGAGCGCGGTTGTGTTTCCATCTATAGAATAATGCTGCCTGGATACCCTTCCCGGCAAACCATGAATCTCTTTGTGCTCTCTGATTACACTGTAAATCTCGCTTGCTCATCTGTCATAAAGATTGATTTTTCTTTTATTGTTTTGTCAGTACATGGTTTTATCTCTGCAGCCCCCTTCTCTTCCCCTCCGTCCCTAAGCTGACATTTTGCTGAAGCGAATGTTGCGGCCCCTATTGTACGTGACCGAGCGAAGCCCTAGAAACGAGTCCCGCAAATTAGCAGGCGTCATAGAAACCCACAGCCTGCAAGGCACGGCCCCCGCGAGCCCCCTGCCTTTTCCCGGGGTCTGGCACTGCCCATCCTGCTCTTGGCTCAGCCTTTCCTCTGGGAGCCAGGAGAGGCTGTGTGAGACCCCGTGTGTCGGAGAAGGTCGGGGAGCGGGATCTGGAATTGCAGCCGTGCCCCTGGGCACTGTCAGAGAGGTGGCACGGAGGCAGGCAGGGACACTCGCCTCCCCCGGGGTCTCGGGGGGCTCCCCCGTACCCTTCCGCTGCAGCACCATCGTGCAAGCCATGGGGATTTGCAGCGTTATACTTGTTAACTGCCGAAGGCTGGTAATTATTGTGTGTCACCATTGACAAAGTTGACGGCTTTCTCTCCCTTTGCCATATTAATTGAGTGACTTCTGTATGTGCGTATAAAAAGGCATGTTTACTTTGATTGGACAAACTGTGAATGTTAAATCACAGCCTGTACCATTGAATCTGCTATTTTTCTTCTGCCCCTTATAGTAGACCGACTTTGGGAAGGCATTTAAAGCTCTTCACAGTGATTGAAGGCAACAACCAACTTTCTGTGTTCTATTTACACCCATCTCTGTTTGATTTCCACAGACATAAGAGGCTTCCATTGTAGGACCACCCTGATCTGTAGATGCGGGCTGAGCAGAGGCGGCACATAGCGCTCATAAGGCAGGGAGCAGTCTCCTCCAGGAGTATTGCTAATTGTGTACAGTTAGTTTTGCAGTTTTAAACGGGAGCCGAGGCTTAGTCGGCAGCCCGAAGGCAGCCAGCCTACCTGCTGCTGCCTGTGGCAGCTCCCGGGCTGCGCACAAGCTGTGCTGTGCATCACTGCCCTTGCTTGCTGCACTCAAATTCTCCGAGAGAGTCAAAAAATTTGGCAAACCGTCGGTTTAAAGCAACTTTCCATTTATAAAAAAAGCGTGTGGGACGGAGTCATTAGGATAATAAAGTCTCCTTCTTATATAATGCTTCCAGTCTCTGCCAGGCGCGTTATAACGAGAGCTGTCTCACAGCCCCGAGCACTCGGGAAGGGAGGAAAAAGCTGCCCCAATGCCCTGTCCCGGGCAGGGACCTCAGCTGGACAAACGAGCCCCCGCGGGGCCCTGCGGACGCGGTTTAATTAGTGAGCTGTTGTGAAATCCCCCTGCGAGGGACAGCCAGTGCCCCGGGGAGGGGATGCTCTTGGTCTGCAGAGGAGACCAAGCCCTTCCCCATCCCACTGGGCTCTGGCTGTGTCCCCACCACTGCCACCACCATCCCCATGGCAACCACCATCCCCATCACTGCTCCGTTTTGTGCACCCTGGCCTCTCGGAGCCCCTCGCCCCCCCCCGGCTGGGGTGAGAGCCGTGGAGTGGTGGTCCCTGCAGCTGAGGGAGTGGGACCTGCCCTTCCCACCGGCGGGAGGACCCGACCCAGGGACAGCCTGGTGACGGGCTGCTGCGTGGGCACCGTCCCCGCTGCCCCGGGGGGCTTCTCCTCACCAGGAGCCCCAGGACGGGGCTTCTCCCTGCAGCCAGGCGGGCTGGCACAGGGAGAGGGAGCGGGGGTCCCTCTGGGAGGGGCAAGGGCTGGCCGGAGCAGGGGGATGCTCGGGAGGAGAGGCAGGATGCTGCTGTGCTGATTTTAGAGATAAATCAAGAGGACCTCTTTCTTAAGTGCTATTTTTTTTACATCTTCTCAGACCATTTTAGTACAAAACAGTTTCCCAAGCTCAGGCACCCTCCTTTGAATTGTCATATTAGCTGGTTTTCAATTTTTTTCCCCCTCTGATTCCACTGAAACAGTGAGGCAGATCCTGTGCTGGTATGGCCCGTTCTCCCAAATCTTTGTATGCCTATAGGATCAGATGTTAAGTGTTAGTGGGCAGGAAAGCTACAAACAGTTTTATGATGGTGTGAAACTGAGAGCAGTCCAGCTGGAAGATCTTTGGAGGACGCTAACGGGAGTCAGCCTGTCCGTATGAACAATGGAGGAAAACCTGCTCACAGAGGCAAACAAACCCAGTTTAGTTTTGGTTTGTTTTGCTGCTTCTCCCTGGTAAATCCATGTGTCTTTTATAGTACATTTGAAGTTGAAAGAATCATAAGTAACATCTGATCACACTTGTTAGATTTCAAGTCTACGCACGGCCGTGGTTAGTCACAGCCTGCTTGGTCCTGAGGGCAAGCTGTTCCCTGCCGGAGGGAGAGGGCAGCGCGACGCTGCGGTGGTGTCCCCGCTCGGAGGAGAGGAAGGGCTGGCAAGGCTTCGGCAGGAAGCCACAAAGACGCCACCGAGCCCAAGAAACTCCTTTCAACAGTTGAGGAGCAAAGAAACAGAATCAGTTTTACCCCAGAGGGGCCTGGTTGACAGCGGTGTGTGGCCGAGGAGACACAGCGGGGTCCTGTGACCCCGGCTCGCACCGATGCTCATCCCTGGCCTGCAGCGGTGGTGGAGGGTGATGGGAGCGGGACGGCACCGCGGGCACCGTCCCCGGGAGAGAGCATCCCCCGCCAGCCCTGAGAGAGGACGGGGCCAAAGAAACCCGCGTCTTTCTCCGGACTGAGGGCATCTGCCGCAGCCCTCTGGAAGGTCACTGTGGTGGTCACATTTTTTTAGGCAGCTCCTCATTTTCTTAATGTGAGATATTTCTAAAGTTAATTACAAAATCTTTAGTATTAAATATTCAGGAACACTTATTTTTGAATACCTCAGGTTTAATTTAGGTTCTTTGAAATTTTAATATCTTGCTTTAATATTTAATGCTACCCTGACACGACTATAGAAATTTAAAGTCTATTCTTTGAATGAAAGGAGTCCTGGGTTTCTTTCTGGAAAAGGTTGAGATGGAGAGGCAAGGAAAGGTTCTGTCTTAAAAGGATGCAACTCTCCTTTTTTTTCCTATTCATTTGTGGGCCATTGCACTATTTCCAAATAAACACTTTCTTTTTTTGCACCGGACTTGTGAAACTAACACAGACTCAGGTATGCAAAGTATTTTTTTCTTTCCTTTCTGCTAATTATCGAAGACCCCAGTCTCTCCAAAGCAGCAGACTGGTTTGGGTCTTCTGCACCACGCTCACCCATCAGGCAGCACCAGGACTGCGCCGTCTCCACGGCTTGGTACCATTTTTCAGTTGGATGTGATGCCGAGGAAGCCCTCGCAGTGCTTCCTTTGGGGCTCCGCAGAACACAAAGGACACAGGGATGTGGGCAGGAGATTGGACACAGATCTGCGTTCCTGGGCTGCTGTGGGGGTGGAGGACGAAGGCGTCACCCGTGCGTGGTTCGGTCGCTGACGCGATGCCAGCAGGTCACTGGTGTGAGACACCAGCCAGTGGTGGGTCCTGGGGAGCAGCCTGGGGCCGGGCTCTGCCCGTGTCGCTTGGTGTCGTTAGTCTCTGCTCATCCACAGGGGCAATCTGTGCATGAATTACAGCTAATTGTGCAAACAACCCTTCATACACCTATCTATCGTATGTATGCGAACATACGGGGCATTGTAGGGCTTAGTTAATATGTCAGCTCTAATTAAATCCTCTCAGTTATTAAAATATCTTTAACATGTTTTACAGCACAGTACCTTCAAATGAGAAGCATTAACATTTTTTTGGTTTTTTTAAAATTATTTTTTACTGGGGGGATGGTTAGCTGCCTAATTACCAGACACTATTAATTTGCATTTAAAGTGCAATGACTAATATGTGCTTTGTGAAATTTTATAAGAATCTACCTTAGAGTCAAGGTGCATAAAAGCACGTGGAAGAAAAGCACGAGCTGATGGGGTTTAGTGTTTAAAAGGTAAAGGCAAGCCTGTAGCTGGGCGAAATCTGAATTTGTCTTGGGGAAAAAAGGGTTCTTTGGAAGGACAGAGCATGAGACTCGCACGGAGGGTTGTGCTGCTGCCTTATTCAGAAGGCATGGGAAAAATATCAGCTCAAGGTGATGGAGCCAAGTTGCTAGGTGCTGAGTGTCAAAGAGCAGGAAAATATGTGTGAACATGTAAAATAGCAGCATGAAAAATTATTATCACAAAGGCTCTCTGTGAAAGAGAACAGGATATAATGGGGCTGATTTTGAAAAGCGGTTTTGTCCAGTTTTGTGCCGGCAATTTCGTATGAACTTATAATGCCGGTGCATCTTTATGGCCGCATTTTATGCACTTAGATGATCGCCTACCCAGCTTTTACTGCCAATCAGTTAGATTTCCACGGGTCTGATCTCGTGTGCCATTATCCACGAAGGATAACGGCGCGCACACGCGGTCTGCCCAGGCTGACCGGACTTTACGTGCAAGCGTGACCTGGCACGGCTGAGACCTCACCACTGACCTCCCCGCCTCCAGCGGTGCTGTCTAATTATTTGTGACAACAAGATAATTATTTTCCGATACGAGGACACGAAACCACTAAAGCCATTTTAAATCCCTGCTAAATGCCCGGACACAGGCGCAGAGGGGGTTATGTGGCTGCTTGTACCCGGTCCTTGACATTAGCAATCGATTTTCAGCGTTCTTTGTGGCCCGCACATTTGCTGAGGAAGCCTGGGGAAGTGTTTGGTGGGAGTGTTTCACGTGTCCCTGGGGACCCTGTTTCAGCCCCAGCTCTAGAAACGACGCACGGTAGAGATTTGTGGTCTAAGTGTCGCTTCTGGGCTCCTGCCAGGCTGGCTCCTGGGGCACGAGCATCTCTGAAGTGTCACTTTTGGGGGGAAAAGCTCTTTTCTGGGAGGCAGGAGGATGCAGCAAAGCGCCTGGAGAACCGTGTTCTTCAGAGGCAGCTTTGCAGGCTCTGGGTTGTAAATTTTCGGAGATGCCTCCCAAAAGTGAACCCCAAGCGTTAACTGATGGATTCAGGGGCTGGACGAGCTGCAGCCCAGGGTAACCTGGCACAGCAGGGCCAGCTCGGCCGCTTCGCCTCTCCCCCACAGCATCCTCCTTCACGCTTGGTTTTGCTCCCTTCATTTAATGTTCGTGCTCTAAACAGAAAGCTGAGGTCTGGCAGCAAATTATTCTCCCTCTCTCTCTCTCTCTGTGTCTGTTTAACCTGACTAGCTCCCCTGCTCTGGTTTCTCACGGAGCCGGTGGTGGGGCAGGCAGGGACCTGCCGAGGGGGGCAGCCCGGGCCCCCGCTGGGGACTGCGGGGGGGCCGCAGCCTGGCCATGACAAGGGGAAAAGAGGCCAGATGGGATCTTAAATGGCGATGGTCGCTATTCAGCACCTTCTGGCAGCTGGACTGGGTGATCCCTGTAGGTCCCTTCCAACTGAAATTTCCTTTCCATTCCATTCCATTCCATTCCATTCCATTCCATTCCATTCTATTCTATTCTATTCTATTCTATTCTAGGGCGGGGGGGCGTGATGGGAGGATGTTGCAGAACTAATCCAGTGTTTTCCAGGGGCTGTGGGAGCCCTAAAGACCAAACCAAGCACGCTAGGTGTATACAGCAGGACGTTCCTGTACAGCCAGGCTGGGGGTGGGACAGCGGGGAACTTGGCTTTATAGCGTGGAAAAAAGGGTGGTACACTGAAAGGTGGGGCAGGCTCTGTTCTGGCTCCTGTGGCAACTTTGCTAGAGCAATCTTGGGTTGGGATTTGTCCCTGTGCAAAGACACACCTCATAGAAAGTGAAGTCAGATGCATAAGGAGGAATTCAAGGCTAGAAAAAGTTGAAAAACTGAAGACTGATGAGGTCTGATGATGGAAATTCATTAGCTCCCGGCTGAATAAGTAACTATGATTCTCTTTTCATGTAAGAGCTCTGCCAGCTTGCAAAGGAGCAGATGTGCACTCAAGATGGATAGTTTCAAATAGTCAAAATACCGTTTTCGGGGGGGTTATTTATTTTTTTTACTTTAGTGATTATCTTTTTTCATCTAAAATAAATCCAGATTGTGCATAGTCTGGAAAACAAAACAACAATATTTGGAGAGTGGGAGTGTTTGTTTAACAGGTGGCTTATTTAGCAAATGGTTCACTCTTATAAAATAATACTCCTGTAGTATTCTGCAGCAATAACACAGAACATATGAGAGCGGGAAGGCAGCTTTGGGGGCTATTACTTTATGTGGGCTCGGGTTAGGTTGGTTTAATTAAGAACATCTGCGGGAGCGCTTTGCTAAGTGCATCTGCATATGTTATCGACTTCGGGCTGGGTGCTGCGCCTGGGAGAGCATCACCCTCCTCCCTGGGGAGGCAGGGGACACGGCGAGGCGCGTTTGAGGGACACCCCGCTGCGGCTGAGCCCTGGGCTGGCAGAAGGGGCCACTGGGGCTTCAGCCCGTCGCCCCGAGGGACACACGTCTTCATCAGATGTGTCTCCAGCCTCCGGTGGCACGGCATGCCTATCCCTAAACACAACCACTCGGATGTTATTCCCTGTACAGGGTGTTACTCCTATACAGGATGTTCCCTATTACAGGTTCTTACTCCTGTTATCCCCAGGAACTTAGCCTGGAGGGGGGAAAACATGGGGAAGAAGCCCCAGGGACAAGGTGGAGGGCAGGAGCTGAGCTGCGTGAGCTGACAGAGGAGCTGTTGTTATCACACGGAGGGTGCAAACAGGCTCCGCTATGGACCAAATACATATTCCTTACAAGTCTCCTACACTGGCTGTGATAGCTGCGCTGGAATGTGAGCGGAGAGTTATTTTAACAACAATATTTTGAGTAGTGGAGGGATAATTACACACAGATTTGGCTCGCTACCTCCACAAGGCTTGGCTTTTGTTTTCAGATGGAGTCTCTCCACATTTAACAAATACAAATGACTCTGTGGGGATTTTTTGCCATATTTCTTTTATTCTTATTAACCCTTCCAAAGGCCCTGGCGCGGTATGAAGCAGCTGGCCTGGTACTGCATCGTACCGGCACCAAGAGCCGGTGGGGTCTGTTTCGTTTTGGCTTGAGCCTATGGAAGGTGGGAAGGGATTTCTTTCCAGGATATTTTTTAATTCATTGGAATATTAAAGCACTTTTCCCAACTCTCAGGTTTTGCTAATGGCGTGAGCTTTAAATATTTAAATATAGGTAAAATGCTTTTAATGATAATAGTCATGAACACAATAATTTAAAGTGATTATTAAATTATAATAGCCCTAACTCTCGCAGTTCATTTTAGGACTCCATCCCAGTATTTGCCATTATTATTTGCCATTTGCAGCAATGATGTCATCATTTTTGGGTGGGAGAGGAATCAGAAATGGGGAAGGTGGTGGAATGGGGGGAAAGGCTGGTTTGCTTTTTGCCCGAATGGGCCAAATCCCTGTTTGTCAGTGCTGACGAAGGATCTAGGCTAAAGCAGCTACTCTTGGATGAAAAGCCTAACAGTAACCATTGCTCATTCCACCAGAGGGGGAAAATAATTACTTTTCACAAGCAGCAGCTTGATGAGGAAGCAAAGAAAAAAAAGATATTTCAAGATCACAGTTGTTCTGAAAGCTGGACAGGCTTTGCACACCCGAAGGATGGTGCTGAGCTCTCCTCGGGGGTCTCAGCCGAGGACCAGGGCAGCCCCGTCCCTTCCCTCCCTGCGACAGCAGAGGCAGCACAAGCCCGGCCGCGCGTTGTTGAACCACAACTGGAAAACCACAGTTTTCAGCTTTTAGTCTTGGAGCCAGTTGAGCCAAATGCCTGACCACTGCCATGGCTTTATACGCCAGGCGCCAGCAGACCCTCCTCTTCATCCTCCTCCTCCTCTCCCCTTCCTCGCCCGTCTGCCGGGTGGATGCAGCGCCGGGCCGAGCGGAGCAGCTGCTCGTGACCTGCCCGTCTCTCAACCCATTTCAGAAGTATTTCGGTCAAAAATTCTCTACTCCCCTTCTTCTGTTCATTAACCTTTACCGGAGTGCTAATTCTGCATTCAAATATCAGGTCAAAGCCCTTAAATGAATTTTTTTTCAGCAGAACTGAGTGCCTTATCTGAACTCTGCTGGAGGGAAACACCCCGCCAGCAGCACTCACCGGTGCCCCTCGACTGGCGCCGCCGCCCCCTCGCTTCCCGAGGAGCCGGGGGAGCCGCTGGGCTGGGGAGACGAGTTACTACGGGTGATTAGCTTTGGGAAATTAATTTTTGAAATGTACTCTCTCACACCGTGGCCTTTTGCAAAAAGGTGCTTAAGGCACTGAAACAAAGGCCGAGACACTTAGCGAAGCTCCCCTGACAAAAATGAATATACTGTAAAAACTCGGGTATCTTTTCCACTACGTCTCTCGTCAGCAGGGGAGGCATTGGCAGGGCGGGCAGACATTTCTGCTCTGCCGCATCCATGTAAAGCCGTGAAAGACCCTGTCACCGCACCCCAGCTCCCCCCGAGCGCTGAGGGGTCCCTGCCTGGCCCCGGCAACGCAGCGGGACCCCGGGGCTCCGGGAACCGCTCGCGGGAAGGTGACCCCTCCATCCCCGCCTTTGCCTTTCCGCTGCTAATACGCACGTAGGCAGGACGGTGTGTGCACCTGGCTTGCCAAAAGTGCTTTAGAAATCATTTATAGGGACTTAAAACCCTTAATTTTTGACAAACAAATGTTAAGTCCTCTTTATACAGGAAATAGTGGCAAATACCGCCCACTGCTCCCCTGCCCCGAACTCCCAGTTTAAAAGCACGGGGGGAGTGAATTTGCAGTAGCTTACTCCAAAGTTGGGGGTTTTTTTCCATATCGTAATAACTGTAAAAAGGTCAAAGTTAATGAGGAAAACAGCAAATTTGAAGTTCTGTGGAAGAACAACCCAGCACTTTTAGCAATTCGCTTAAATGAGAGAGGAAAAACCAGTTCCTCTACCATTTGGAAGCTTTTGCAGCCTAATGAAGCGTGCAACCTCCCTCCCGCGGCTTCTGCAGAGCCCAAATTCCTGCAAGGAACTGGCTCATTAGCGGGAAGCGGGCGCTCCCCGGGATGCTGCGTCTCCTGCGCCCGGCAAAGCGCTGCTACCCAAAGAGACACGTCAAAAATGTTAAGGATGTCTAAACGGCGGCACCTCCCAGCCTAAATTAACTGCCCTGTAGAAGAGGAAGTGTATTTTCATATAAAAAAACACGTGTAAGAGGAGGGAGGGAATGGCCCTGCCACCTCAGCGCTAGACATGGGGCGGCTGCGGCTCAGTCACATCTTTAAGGTTTATTCTCACTTGCAGTTCACATTTAAGCCGCTGTCGCTGAGGTTAATGGGATTTATGTGCTCATGCCCATAAAGGTTTGGATAAGTGGAAAAGCTGATGTTATTGCACGTAAATCGTATCGCGCAATGTGCGAATTGTGTTTTGGTTTTGGCTGAAAAATAATAAAGAGGAGGATGGATGTGCATTAGGAGAGAACAGATTTCACCTTCTAGATACCAAATATAATATATATCATTATTACAGACAATTTTTTTTTTTTTTATCTGGCGGCATTAAAAAAATAGGGAGTAGTGGAGGAATAATGGGTACTTTCATATTTGGCAGATAAGGGGAAATTCCTGTGGCTGCGGTGGCCGGAGCAGCACCGCTCCACCTCCTCCTCCCCCCTCTCTTAATTCTGGCTCGTGGCACAAATGTCATTTATTCTGCTAAGGAGGGGGAAGGTTTACCTGCTGCCCCCGGGCTGAGGCAATGAAAGGGGCTGCAAGTAACAGGGCTTTCCACTGTTGTGGCTGTTTGGGGTCGGGATGGAGGTTCATCCTGTGGGAGAGCCGAGCCTGGAGCGAGAGCAAAGGAGAAGGTCCCTCCCGCATTTGCCGGACGGCTGGTGCCATAAATTGGAGCAAACCCTCAGGGACGGTTCTGGCAGCCAGGAGTTACGGGGAGGGCAGCCCGTGGGGGATGCAGGGTGGGAATTGTCCTATGGTACAGATTTACACCCACCAAGTGATGGGAAAGCTTAATACGCCCTAAAAAAAGAATGACTGAAAACTGAGTTTATGGGAGCTGGCAAATATGCTGAGCTCTACATTTTTTAACATGGGAATTTTTTAATACAAAGGAACCTTTGAGCTCTTCATGAATTAGGTATTAAGCGGGCAGAAAGTGATGGGAACAAATAGGTACGTGCTCGGCGCTGAAGGTGCCTGGAAAAAAAAAATCTCCTTGCCCTTGCTGATACAAAATTTTTGGAGAAGGATGTATAGAGAATCCCTTCCAAACTACCCTGAGAGCCTCATGCCATTGCTTTGACCTGGCTGTTTTCAGTTATGGTATGGATAAATTCCCTCCCTTACCCTCAATGCTCAGCAGAAAAACATAAAACGGGACCGAAAACTGGAGCTGACCCCAACTAAGCGTGTTTGCAGCATCCCTGCATGTGCAGTGGTGGCGGTTAAGGTCGGCTGAATTGAAAGTAAATTCCTCCCTTCAATGTCATTACTTATTTATTTACTCTCAATATTAAGGCTGAATGGAGATTTTTTAATTCCTGGGTTTTAAGATTTTTTTTTCTCATACTTTTCTAGTTTTAGAGAATTCAGCGGTGCAAGCTGTAGCGCGGCTGGCGGGGTGGGCTGTGTGGCCCCCCCTTCCCACCAGCCAGGCAACACGCTGCCGGGGCTGAAGTGTCAGGCTGAAATTTGTCCTTTTCCTAAGCTTCCTCACAAATGCGTCAGTTTATGCAAGAATTTTAAAATTATTTAAGATTCTTTTAAAAGAATATGAATGTTTTTCCTTGTTTGTTTTTTTTTTCTTTTTTTTCTTTTTCTCTGAAGAAAGAAAACCTTCCATGGCAGACTAGGAAATATGGGTTATTTACCTCCAGACTGGGCACAAGTCTGATCCAATCTTAGAAGTAAATGCATATTTAGTCTTTAAGGCATTTTTTTTTAATCCATGTAAATACGTATTTTGGTATACACATTCTTTATAACACAGTTATGTGGACTAAGCGGAGGTTTTGGTAGGCATAACATTTACCATTGTTTGTCTAGAACGCTAGCTCTGAAAATGTGCAAAAAAGCAGCTTTTACTTGTGATGGTTTTTAACGCTCCTGTATCTTAAAAACAGCATAGTTTCTAAAAAAAAGTATATATTATCGAAAAGTTTAAAAAAAGCTGTCTAGCTCTGAAGGATACATTTCCTGCCAAAGTTATAAACCCTTGAGAAACTGCATTTGTTCAAGAAGTTGTGAGACATCCTTTAATTCAGTATTAGTATAAGCACGATCAGCAACTGTATAATTAGAGCATCATTGCTGCTGCGTCCATCGCCGACGCAGTGGTGATTGCAGACCTGAGTTATTGCACAAGTAGGAACTTAACGGTGTTACAGACTTTGGGGGTTCCAATGGGGACAACAATCTTGATATAAATATTCAGTTATACTGCTTGGAGCTAAGCCATTTATTTTTCGCGTTTGAAAGGTGGGAATAAATACGGTAATATTTGCCCGACAGATACGAACAGTATGGGTCAGTCCTTTGAAGAAGCACAGAACATACCTTCATAACAGTTGCCTACAGCAAATGCACCCCACAAGTTACAGGGTGGGTAGGTCTGGTAAAATGTGGCTGCGTTCAATGGGCAGCGGTCTGCACTCTCCGTTTTGGAAGAAACGCCCCAACAAGTCCCAGACTGTACAATTACCACTTTACCGCATGGAACAAGATTCACCGAGAACCAAGTTTCTTTATTTGACGGACACCGCCTACGGCTCCAATCCTGCAAAAATTAAGGTCGTTTGACTCTATGGCTGCGGAAGGGACGGTGCCCAGAGCTAAGCGCGGCTGGAGCTCTTTGTAGGAGTGGAGGGTGAGCGGGCAGAGGCTCCCGAGCAGCCTTGGGAGAGGGACCCGACCGACACCGAGGGCAGTCCCGGCACCGCGCTGGGCACCCCCGACACCCCCCCACATCCGAATCCATGGGTCTGACTGACACTACACACCGATTCCACCGAGAGAAACGCCACCGGCACCTAGAAACGATGGTGGGGTTTGTTTTCTTTTTGGAACTGACAATAATTATATCCCGATAAATTTAAGTGAGAATTCAGAGATGGGACTGAGCATCTTGTCCATGCTCCAGTGGCTCTGCCTGGTACGAATGCAAACAGTCAATACCTCTTTTTTCTTTTTTTTCCTTTTCCATACTTAATAAAGCTGCTATTTATTCTATTCTGTTGCTGGAAATATCAGGATCCAGATGTCAGGAATCACTGAAACAACATATTTCATCGAAATACATCATTTGATCCAGCCACAGAATAGAAGCATCTCTCAGTTTTGCTGGAGATGAGGCATTATGAGTTGGGCTATGCATATCCTTCTTTCTTTCTTCATAAAACTCTACTGACATGATATTTTCTGCAGCACCACTGTTTCTAGCGAATGGATTCTAAAATATAGCACTTTAAAGCTGCAATACAAGAGAGAGCAGAATATCAGGACTGTGTATAGTGTAATTTGAATTGGTTTATACTATTTCCTTAAAGAATGAATTTTGTCATGTTATTCAAGGTTTTGAAAAATGCCACGTTTCCAAAAAGAGTAACTGCTTAGCACATGGCTGTAAACACTACGATAGGAATAGTACAATCTGTCACTGAACATACGCAGGGTGACCCAGGACGTTTTATTGCCGTATTTTGGAGTCAACATATTTCCGTTTATACCCTGCGCCTGAGTTTACCAGTACCTACACCAGATTCGCCGCATATTCTGTCTACCTGCTGGGGTGGCATGGGATACGTTGAGCCGAGCAACGCTCAGCCTCTGCCTTTTCAAAACCTGGGGGACCCGCAGAGGGAGTTGGGAGCGGCTGAGCTCCGTGCTCAGCTGGCATCGCTCGCGGCCAAATCCCACGCTAGGAGAAAAAATGTAGGAGAATAATCGTGTTGCCTACTGGAGTTCATGTATAAAACGGGGGAATAGTAACGTCGATGATGGTTTTATTATTCTTGTCATCGACAGTTGTTTTGTGAGCAAGTCAAGATCTTTTGGGGTGACCGGGAGCTCTCGCATTCAAGGGCTGCTGGCCGTAGTCACATCCCAGCAATTTACACAGATGGCAGTTTTAATTTCAGCTGTAAACTGTGAGCAACGTTTTGTGTTAATGCTGTCCGGGGCTGTTTAAAAAAAAGAAGTTAGTAACATTAGATGCTATTCTGAAGCTTGACCCTTCACTGAGTGGAATGAGAGTGTTATCTTGATAGACTGCGGTACTGGGAAATTGCGTGTGAGGACTTAACTGCTGTGGTGAGATAGTTGTGCAGTGTGAGTGCATCGGTAACAAAGTCCTGTCTGTAAGGATGATTCTGCCATGGACGGCAACATGCACTTCAGTACAGTTATTAGAGCAACCTCGTTTTAATATATATATGTATTTTATATATATATATGTATATATATAAAATTCTGCTTGATACTTCATGTATTTTCAGATATCTAATATTGAAAAGCATCCTTTATCATTGCTAAATTAGCCAAACCGGTACAAAATTAAGTGCAAGAAAAATACCAACTCACATAGGTTTTGCCAGTAGTACAAAAGGGACTATTCAGCTTCTCACATTTACAGCCATTTAGGAATTTTGATTTAGAAGGACTAAGGGAAAGGTTCCTACATTCAAAAGATGTCTCAAAATAATTTGCGTTCTGTTTTGTAATGGGGAAACCCAGTTTTTACAGAGACAACCCACTGGTTAGTGGTGGTAGATGGAAAACATGGAGAGGAGCTGGTGCTATTCTCGCCTGATTGCCTAAACCCGCGGCGTCTGAAGCAGTTCGATGACCCCCTGGGGGTGGGAGAGGGGTTTTTCCTTTTGGCCAATTGCACCTTTCTCCTCCACTAGAGATTTCTTATGCTCCAAAGGATGCTTTAGCATTTCCCAAACCACATTCCAGATTTGTTGGAGAGGAAGAGGAAAGTAGTGTTTTATGAAGGCACACCCATGCTGAATTTGCAGGAAAAAGGAAAGAAAACAGAAAGCAGTACTGCACAGTGCAGTTATTATACAAGGCTCATTCTTGAAACCTGAATATCATGCTAGAAGAAAATCTAGATATGTGTAATATTTTGAAGAAATATTTTGAAGGCAATATTATTTGATTTTTTTTTTATCAAAAAAGAAAAAATATTTCTGTGTAAATGTGGATAGAATGCTATTTAAGAAGGGAACTGAATATTTGTATTGCAGCCTTAAAGAAGCACATTTTTACTGCAATATTCCTTTTTTTTTTTTTTTTGTAAACTACGGTCTGCAACTCAGCAGACCATGACTGAATGCTTTTGAAAACTTGGTAGATTACAAACATGAAATCACGATTAATATCCTCTAAAAGTAATTTCAGAGCTTTCACGTCTTAAAAAAGGACAATGTGTACTGCTTCACAAGGTAATGCAGCTAATCAAAAAAAGGAGTAGAATTAAAGTATTTACATAATGAGCAATTCTACAGAAGGCGATCATCCCCATGTAAGCACTGCTGATTATATCCCACGCTGCTTTTAACAAACTCTACCAGATTGGATCCAGTCATCAGCACTTTCAGAGAATCCTTAAAAGCCTTTTATGGGTCTTTACACTTAGTGCAGAATGATGTTCTTCAGGTAGAATATGCTGGTGAGGGAGGAGAGCGTCAACACAAGGTACCAGCAGGAGAAGAGGACTTCGGCGTCACCGGTGATCCCGTACTGGGCTGTACTGGGAGCTGCAAAGAGAAGAAGAAGAAGGAGGAGGGGTTAAGTGAAAATGTCCACTCTTAGACCTCCAAATTCTCAGTTTTCATCAGTTCTTCTAAGATAACTATTAGGGCAGCAGAAGCGTTATTCTGAAAACCAGAGAAAATGCGGCAAAAGTAGCCAAGCCCTCCTGCTGCGCCGCTCAGTGACTATCACTTTTTGTTTTAAAGAGGGTAAAATCATTATTAAGGCAAGCATTTAAAAATGTGAATACTTAACATGAGATGAACGCTGCATGTTTAAACATCTGAATAATTTATCTGTTTTTAAGTTACTGAGCATTAAGATCTCCACTGAAATCAATGAGAGGTGAATATCTTTAACTCTGTTGGAAAACATCTAATTTTCTGCCCGACTTTAGAGACAAAGTTTGATAATCGCTCTTAGCCAAAGAGATTCATACTTATTTTCAGTCTCTTTGAAGAAATTGTTTTTACTTGCTTCAATACAAAATCTTTCTCAAATTCCTACATAAATATTACAGTAAGTGCATGCAAAAAAAAGAGTTAAAATATAAGAAAACAGCGTTGAGAAACAAGTGAGGAGACACCCGTGCGGAGCAGGGGGAGCGCGCTGCCTGCAGGCTGCAGCGTGGGAACCAACCCCGGCCAAAACTGCCCATTTTGGTCTTAAAAATCCACAGGCAGGAGGAAGGGAAAGGACGTGTCACCTCACCCTGCACCGAGCCGATGCTACCAGGACGATGCTGTTGGGAATTTCGGCTGCTAAATAAGCACTGCAGGCTCACTTTGGCCAGCAGATTTACGTACAAGATTTCTCTCACATCTAGTATTTTTCTTTTATAAGATGCGTGGAAGCCTGCCCTCTCAGTCGTACACAGCATCCTGTGCTCTTCGGTTGAACACTGGTATCAAAAGTTTTGCTTTCCAGACTCAACGAATACCCCACGGGTTATTCCAAAACATAATATCTGTGCAAGCCTTGTATCGAGTGCCGTTCCTACAAGCAGGCGTCGCTCGTGTCAGTGGCACTTTATTTAGATACAAGTCGCAGAATTTGCTTTTTTGAGTAAACTGACCCAATGTCTGCCATCAGTGTGGAAGGAGATCAGCTGGTGGACGCTGGGCAAGACCGAGCCAGCTTGGTGCCCACGTCCTGGTGCTCAAGGCCTTTTCCTCGCAGAGGACAGAGGTGTCCAAAAGGCAGGAGGGTGGCAGACGTTTCCAGGCTCATTCCTGGTCACCCAGCTTGAGTGAGCTGGGGATGCTCAACCCAAAGGCTGCCTTGCAAAAGGGAGAGACCACTAACCTCGCTGCTTTGAAAAATATGTGAGCCATGAGTGAACGAAGAGGAGCGGTCGCCTGGGAGCCCAGGGTGGTGAGGGGTTGGATGCCATGTGGAAGATTCTGCAGGATCTCTCCTTTCATCCCATTACGTTGCCGTGCTGAGGTGTCCTCAAGACACGGGGCTCTCTGGACGGAGAACACCAAGAGAAGGTCTGAAGAGCAGACTTCATCCAACAGCTCTGCTCTGCAGGTACGTGGGAGAGAGGGCTGCAGAGAGCAGGTACCAACACTGCGGAAGACAATTTCCCTGGGGCCAACCCAAAGCTTGTCCCACCGCCTGGCCCGGGAGCGAGCTGCCTCCAGCAGCACCGCTGCCCCTCGCCAGTGCCAAGTCCACCTCCGGCAGGGAGGCACCAGGGAACGGCGCACGCAGGGCTTCGGAGTAAGAAAAAGTCACCAGATCCTCAGGTGCTTCCCTTTTGGGCAGAGGAGAGGGGCAGTGAAACATCCCTGATGGCAGACATGAGCCCAGGAGGGCTGCACGGTGCCGGCAGGATGGAGCCCAGGGAGGAGAGCGGGACCTTGCTGGATGGGGTCGGTACCCGGCGTCTGGCTTGCACGGAAAGCCCCCCCAGGATGAACAACGATAATAAAGCAACAAGAGGGATTTCACCAAAATCGCAGCCCGTCTGGGGCAGCCGGAGAGACTGCAGCAATCACCCAGGAAAATAAAGCAAACAGGTGGTTTTCACCAAATCTTGTTTGCTTCTGAAGGACGCAGTCTCCTGAATTTCAAGTCTTGTTCACTGAAACATAAAACATCCCTTTGCTTTCTGTACAGACATCTGTGCGATGTGCCGCCGGGTCCATTTCCAATGTGTGACATTTTATTAGATGCAGAGAATGTGATAAAACCAAAAATCATTCATTTCCTCCCCATGCAGAAAGGTTCAGGTAATAAAAAATATTACAAGACGAAGCTTGATTTTAAAGCTTAGTTTAGTGACTTATAACCATGCCTAACTGCAGGACAGGGCGCGCTCTTCCCTTCTCATTAAAAAGGAACTTTCCGTGATAAGTCAGTATGACAAATCAACATTTAATTTATTACAAAAACCAGGCGAGCAAGCTGAAGCATAGCGTAGGTGGTATTTCATTTTATCATATTAAAAGAGTTTCCCCAACGTAAAGATAATTTGAACTACGGTGGCTATAAAAGCGAGTGGAAAATTATGTAAATCTGATTTCCTGCATATGAACCAGTTCTATCTTTCTAAAGCTTATTAAATCATATCTGGATTGTTTCAGCACAAAGGTGCTGGGTGAATTAATGGAGGAAAAATACGTAGACTTGGGTAGATAATAGAAAAGAGTTATGGCTCCTAAAGCTGGCTGGCCAGAAGAATTCGATGTGAAAGAAACCTGAAGGAGAAGCAGATCTGGACTGGTTTAAGTGACTGGACTCTGCTGGGGTTGAATAAACGGCTGAATTGATGTGGTAGAGGGATGCCAAGTGAGCGCGGGGCTGGCTTTGCTGGTTCATGGGACCAGTTTGATCCCACCCTGCCCCACACCTCACCCCACGGCGGGGCTCGGGTCTGGATGCTATGGCTGATGAGCAGGATTTCAGTTCAAAAAAACATTTCCTAAACTCTCTGAGTTTCTTTAGACCTGTCTTTGGCATTACAAGAAAGAATGAGTCCCACAGTGCTGCGCGGCTCCCAGGTTCACTGGGACTGATGCTCAGACAGAGCTTGAGCCGAAATTTAAAATTATTCTCCAGCCCCTGTAATACCTTTTCCATTTCCCCAGATTCCTTCAAAGAGGGCAGACCGGTGCGCGCCTGCTGGCACTGGGGGCTGCGGCTTACAACCTGCCAGGTGTAGTTTCACTTGGTCAGGCCGGCAGCGGCATTTAGCATAAAAAACAAAATAAACCCGTAGCTCTTCACATCTGTGTCCACATGAGTCCCCCCAAACAAAGACACTGCTGCCACTGTGGCAATGTCCCCAAAACCCATGGCGTGCCAGCAGGCAAACTGATCAGAAACTGGCTTTGAAGGGCTTTTTTTTTGGAACTGTGTACTGCAGGTCTAAAAAGCCATGCTATTTTAATTCAAACTGGAACCAGTAGCTGGAAAACATTTGCCATGTGCCTGCCCAGGACCAGCATGGGCATCCTGGTGCCTTCTTCAACCCTCTAACTCATCTGGCGGCGGAAGAAGCCTGACTGCTCTTCCCCTTGCCGTCATAGTCTCCTTCTATAACGAGCAGCCGGCGTTAGAGCGGGCTTTGGGCTGGCAGAGCGGGACAGGACTCTGGGCACCCGCTCGGCACCCCTCGATGGACAGGGGCTTCTGGGCCGGGAAAGTCCTGCCACATCAGTATCCCTCTTAACTTTAATTTGACTTCTGGAAACTAGGTGTTTCTCGTCTCCAAAGTGAATTTATAAGCAGACGTCCCTCTCTCACTGTTTGTGGCGAACTGCATCAATCACAGTGTCACGGTAAGCCTATGGGATGGCATACAGTTTAAAATGTGCTTGGTGCTCTTAAAAATTCCTGGAAATACAGTAAGCTTCTGCAGTCCTTTTCTTTTTCACCTCAGTATTTTGGTTATCTTTTCTGTGGCTACCTGACTGCTTTGCTGGCAACGAAAATTTTGTTCCCAAATATTAATAAAGTTCTGTAGATCTTTTGTGGTGTTTTACAAACTCTAAAAAGTAAGCAAATGTAACTTTAAATTTAAAAACCTCTTATATGGTCTGCTTAGTCACTCCTCTAGACTGAATAATTATTTTTGCTAAGTACTAAGTAGTCTTTGCTTACATTATCATTGCTGTGTAATACTAGGCAAGGCCGTTTTGCACATGGTTAATTTTCATAGGGTTTTTTGGAAGGTTCTCTGTGTTGGAATAAAAAACCTTACTTTAGGAATGAATGAAAAGGTTTTGATGTTTGAAAATAGCATAAAACTCAGAGCTGCTTTTTTCCTGCGCTAAGATCTTAGTGCTGTCACTGGTTTATACGGACACACTTGCGCTTGCAGTCTTAATATTTGTAGAGAGAGATAAGGGTGGAGGTATGTATGATTAGGCATCAAATAGAAGCAGGAATTATTTGACTCCCTGATTACATCTGCAGCTCTCCTGGGCATTTCCATAATGCCGATCACCACCATTATAACGGAGCACCCTGTTAGGGACTGATTTTACAGCGTGGGAAGCCTTTGGTACGCAGGGGTGGGCAGGAGAACAGCGGTTGGCCGGCAGAGAGGTATTTATCTGTCTAAAGATCCCGTCCAGAGCAATGTCTGGGCGAGTGGCTGAGATGGAAACCCAAGGCAGACTGCCTGGCTCCCCTCGTGCCGAGCTGGCAGCGCACATTCAGCTCAGAGCTGTGCCAGTCGTAGCTCAAAAGAAAGTGAATTTCCAGCTAGAAGATTATTAGAATGAGCTTGATGAAAAGTCTGATGTTTGAAATGTAAGACAAGCTAGGATTTAGAAGCTGCAATAACTTTCTATCAGAGGGCTTGGAGCCCCTCTGCTGTGGGGACAGGCTGAGAGAGCTGGGGGGGGTCAGCCTGGAGAAGAGAAGGCTCCGGNCACTGGGGGGGCTTTAAGTTCCCTTCCAACCCAAACCACTCTATGATTGTATGATAATTCAGTAAGATTACGGGTAGATCTGTGCGAGCGGTCGCTCTCATTGCAGCAGGGATGGAGACACACAGAGGTTTCTGCTCCCACTCCCCCCTTTGCTTTGTAACTCTCCGTGTTATTCGTTATTGAGAAAAGCCTGTCCCCCTCTCACTTCTGGCAAGACCGCATCTAGCATCCTTCCTGGGAGCCATCTGCAGGGCGTCACAGTCCTGCTGAAGGAGAAACCCCTGCTAAGGTCAGCCCTGGCCCTGTCCCCCGCAGCCCTCAGAGCCCCACACCGGCTGGGGTCCCTGGCTGCATGCCTGTGAAGCCCACGTGCTCTTATCAAGCTCTCCTTTTTCCTAATTTAGTGATTATTCTACATAATCCCAGTGTTTTACAACAGTTAGCAGTTGTGAAAATATTTAAGCGCACTCTTTGCACAGATAGGATTATATTCAGACATCTCTCCTGGTGGTGAATAGGAAGGAACCAAGTAATATTGTATCACTATCTGTAATTAATAAAAGAGATTAGGAAAAGTACTATGCTGGAACGTGCAAACCAACATTTCCTAACACCAAGGACTGCATTAACCAGAAATAATTACAAGCTTTAATGGTGATGCCTTGTAGACAAAAGCAGGGACCTCTTTAGGTTGTCTGAATAAGCAAGACTAATTCTTTTAAATGGATTATGCAGAGAGACGTTAATAAGCATTTCATTTAACTATAGTCAGGTTAATGATTTATTACAGGAAAGCCTTAATAAATAGTTTTTGTGCAACGTTTAAAACACACCGAGAAGGAAGGAATAAACTAACTCAAGGTCAAAGCAGTGAGAAAAAAAAAAAAGATGAAAAAGACTGGGCTGTCAAAAATGTTTCTTTTTTTTTAAAGAAAAGATTGCAAGATAATGGGACTGTGAGGGCTCAGTGCAGTCCTGCAGACACCTCTCTAAATATTGTTACACTTGAAGTTACTGGAGGATTTATGGCTTTGGAGGAGCCGGTCAACAGTCTACACAAGACTGAATTAGAAAGCAACGGCTTGCGATAGGAGAGGGAACCTGCTTGGAGAGCCCAGGACCGGCCCACGGGAAAGTCTGTCCCGAAGGGAGACCTCGCTCCGCGCCTCGGGGGCCAGGCAGGACTGCAGGAAGCTCGACCTTGGGAGAGCAAAACCTCTAAATCTTGTGTAAAAACGAATCAGCGAAGACACCGATTTGTTTAGCCTTATGCAAATGCAATCATCCTCAAGGCTAAGCGCCCGAGACAGGAGATTTACAGCCATGGAAAATTCACTAGTGAAGTTAAATAGATAAATCTGAGCGAAGAGGCCCTTTTGAAGTCTGTGCCAGATGGAGACTTTGATTAAACAGAGCTCTGGCCATGATAATAACACTTGGAAAATGCTGATAATTTAAATAATGTTGAAATGCATTTAGACCATGTCTGTGGTAGCTGAGAGCTGGACGTGGTGACTCAGGTCCTCTCCAGTCTGGTGTTCCTCTGTTACTGGGATGAATCACTGAAATTCCTTTTAATGAGAGAGAAATGCACAGCGCTGCATGGGCCAGCACCCCCAGACCGCATTTGAAATGCAAAATGCTTATGTTTTAAGTATAGGCATACATTTGCAAGAGATTATTTTATAAATGATGTATGGTCAAAATGTTTTTGCTTATCCCGGGGAAGAACGTGGAGTGAGGGAATCAGTGCAGCGCAGTGCAGCGCCTGCTCTCAGAAAAATGAAGCGTATCGATGCGATGGCTCACGGGGCACTGGAAAGCATTTATACCGAGTATAACAAACGGCTAGGCAAGGCCACTGGACGTGTCCTCGCCTGTGCCCAGTCCCAATTTGTCTCCCAGTCCTTGCTCACGAAACCGCAGGGACAAGGATTATACCAGGAATATGGGAGGAACGTGCTGGGGGCCACCACCTCCTATAGCATCTTCTACGTTAGTGTAGGGAACAGCCAAATTTTGCTGCGTTAATGCCTGTGCAGCCATTCTCTGGGTCGTGTGGGTGTAATTTGGGGTAGAATTTTGCTTGTGTGCATTTTCTAGCCAGGAGTCCCTTAGCGCTGCTGAGCTCAATGTACCCAAAAACCCTTGAGAAAGGAGACAGGAAATATGGGAAAAGTTGTCCAGGAGCTAACTCTGCCCTGGTGGATTTATGCAACTTCTTCAGCTTATTCTAAGACAGAGCTGTGGAGGACAAAGCCAGAAACGGCGAGGTCTTAAAAGAATGGCTTTGTCATTCCCCGAAATGTGTCAGGGCGATGCAGAAGATGAGCCCCCCTGGAGCGGGGGAACTGATAAGAGAGGGGCATTGCCAGGCCCTGCCCGTCGGCATTCTCCCAGGGCGGCCGTCAGATGCACAAACTGTAAAACGAATGGCTATGCTGATTTGTTTCTTATTTCGAATTGAAATGAATAATGCAGCATTTTTTGAGTTTTAAAATAGGAACGCAGAGAATAAAAGATTATTGCTATAACTGAAGTAAAAAACAAGTATTTGTGGTACTAAAATATTAAAGCTTACTATTTTAAACACTTGAGATAGATATGCCACCGGCAATGTTTTACAGTGAAATATTGTCCCTGTGTGCATTTGCGTGTATCCCTGCGTACGCACAGAAAAGAAAAAAGAGGCATTTCTTGTTTCATTTGCAAAGAGGCAAGTTGTGATATGTCCTGTATCTAATTCGAAACTGGTTCTTGATACTGATCCTGGCTGAGTCAAAATACAAAATACGGTACTTACAGGGCTAAAAAGAAAGTGAAGCAGTGACAACACGATAACTAGCTCAGCCCCCAGCATTGCAATGGCATACTTGGGGGGATCGTTCCCTGGGAATTTGGGTTCCCTGGCTGTGGAGACTCAGGTTGGAGGAGCAGCAGAAGAGACACCTTTCCCTCCCTGCCAGAGTCACCCTTCCCGTTCCACCCGCTCACACACCGACAAATAACTCATGCTAAATGTTACAGACAGCAAAGTACTAATTTAAAATGGGCTAAAAACACACACAGTAATGTAAATTTAAAGTAAGATGATTTTTGCTCGCTTATTAATGTGCTGGGGCATGCCAGCCGCATTTTGCAGTTGTTCAAACCAGACCTACTGAGCAAACACTTAAGAGCTGCCTTTCATTACGCTTATGGAGAAAGCAAACCCATAACTGATGGAGGCTGTTAACTATATGCAAAAGGTTTTTAACTGTCTTAATTTCTGTTCTCTGGAACAAAGCGTTTCCAAAGTCAGCAACTTCTCGAAAGTACTTGCTGCAGGCCTCTCAATCTGTGTGGCATGGGCATGGAGCACCCGGCCCTCTGCGGTTGACTCTTGCCAGCGGAATCGCTCCCTTTTCCAAGGAGAAATCTGCTCCAACCCTCAGGCTGAAGAGGATGATGGTTAAAGATCAAGCCACCGGTTCAGGTGAGTGGCGTTTGGAAACACGGTCCTGGGACCGTGGGCGGCCGCGGTGCCAAGGGCTTGTTGAACCTTTCAGATTTTTGCTGCCCCCTCGTTGCTTTTTTCCCTGGAGACCCCCCTGGCTCAGCCCCCTCTCAGCAGCTTTCCAAAGCTGTGCTAACTAATGGAACCCTAAAATTGTAGGGCTTTTTTCTAAAACTCATTCCTCCTTCCTGTCAGCTTCCAAAATCACGTGTTTTATTTCCCAAATTGTCATTGACTGTCCTCATAGAAATCCAGGTTTAAATCCAGTTGTTACTGTTCACAGCAAAACTCGGAATGTAAAAAAAAAAAAAAAAAAGAAAAGGGGTGTCATTTTAGAGAAAGAAACATCTCTAATTTTTCAAACTTTTAAATGGTGACTAAATTTCCCAGCTCATTTTTACTTCAAGAAATCACAGTAATTTGATCCTATGTAAAGTTATAGATGGATTGGCAAAATTTGGGTAACTTAATCGAGAGAGGGCAAGATCACCTTTTAATTCTAATGAAATGGATGCTATTGTTGAAGACTATTTAAGATATCAGAATTTAAGCTATCACGGGATATCTTACCCCTAGGCATGAGATCCTAACAACTCAAAAAACTTGATTTTGGACATTTTTACTTCATGTGCCAAAGGAATCGCTGTGGTCCTCAGTGTCAGTGTGTGCTTTTGAAGGAGTTCAGCATCTGATTAGTAGTGATATGACAGTTAGAGACCTACAGAAGCTATTAACATTTTCTATTCAGTATACCTACACCACCGAACTGTTAAAAAATGTGATACAACCCAAACTACTGCGTTTGAATAGATTTGAACGTAAGCACTTTATATTGCAACTGTTTTCACAACAAACAGGTATTGTTAAAACTTTATTACCTAGGTGTGATTTGTTTCCAAACTTGCATTTTAAATTTCAGCGTATGGTTGCCAATAGAAAAGTCCCCATTTACAGGCAATTATCACACAGCGGTACCTAAAAGTCCCTGTAGTTATTGCTCGCTCTAATGACAGGGGCTCGCTGTCGTCCTCACAGCAGTCTCTGTAAGTGCGGGGTTTTCAGCCGGGGCCAGGCGCCCACCCTTTGTGCTACTCCCTATTTCTGTATTTCAGTGCATTCAGGTACGGCATGAAAAACGGGCAATGGTGATTTGGAGAAACTCTTAACAATAGCAGCCCTCTCACAAAAGCCTGTAGATAATTGTAGCTAATCAGTGTAAATAATAGATTCCCCACACGCTGCTGTCTATCAGGTTACTCCTTCAAGCAAATGTCTCTGGGTACCATAAAAGCAGAGAAACAGTGGTGCGCAGACAAAGCGGGCTTACGCTCGTCTTGCAGATACTGCCTACCTGCTTTTGCTGCAGCTCCAAAAACAAAAACAATTTTAAACCCTTACGTATTGGTGTACAGCATATCTTTAATGGAATTTCATTTAGACACAGATAAACTTGATCGTATCAAACAAAACCCCCTTCCATTAAATAATGCAAAGGACAAGAATCTTGCTAATACATTAACAGGATAAATGAAGCCGGCACTGAACACAGAGCTCCGCAGTGTTTAACGGGATAAACCAGTACAGCCCCAACACACCCGGCTTCTGCTGCAAGGAATATTTCATAATCCCGAGAAGTATTTATGAGGAAAATTTCTCTGAGGGAGTAGAATAAAATTTGGCTTTATATATCATCCTTTATACTCGAGTTATCTCAGACTTTGTACTGCTGGGAAGTGCAGTTCTGTTGGAAGAAATAAAGTAACTTCCAGGAACTTCAGAGCTGCCGGTGTGTACCAGCCTCGGAGGTCGGAGATGACTTTTAGCAGCCGGAGGAGGTGCCAGTCCCAGCCCTGGGCTGAAGCCATGCTTACCCGGATCGCCCCTGCTCCCTGCCTTTAACTGCCACAGCAGCCACCAGCCAAGGGCTTGTCCGGAGGCGAGAGCGGAGCAGGGAATGGATGGCCCCGCACAGACATCTCATGGTCCGGCAAAGCACAGTCCGGCTTTTAAATACCCCCAGGGATGGCGACTCCACCACTGCCCTGGGCAGCCTCTGCCAACGCTTGACAACCCTTTTGGGGAACAAATTTCTCCCAATATCCATCCTAAACCTCCCCTGATGCAACTTGAGGCTGTTTCCCCTTGTCCCATGGCCTGTTCCTTGGGAGAAGAGCCCGACCCCCCCTGGCTCCCCCCTCCTTTCAGGGAGTTGCAGAGAGCGAGAAGGTCTCCCCTCAACCCCCTTTTCTCCAGGCTGAACCCCCCCAGCTCCCTGCGCCGCTCCTCACAGACTTGCTCTATCAGGCTGTTTCTCAGAAAAGCACAGTGGATCCCAGTGGATCACCCGTGCTCTCTTGCTGTGCCAGGACAAATCTGTTTCTGGGGTGTGTAAAGAGAAGCAGAGCCTATGCAGAAGTGCTGCTGCTGCTGAGCTGCAAACTTTCTTGCATGGGAAAGGTGAGGAATCTGCATCATTGCAGAGTTTTAAGAGCAGTGGGTATAAACGTGTCAAAAATAACGCCAGACACCACTTCTTTTGCTTGCGGGAAGAGATCTTTCTAGATGTTCTCTCTGGGCCCTTAAAAATAATAATCCAGGAATGCATCATAATTAGCAGTGACTGAAACTTTTAATTTCATTCTGGAACCGGAGACATAAGAGGTTCCCCAGGAGGGAAGGGAGGGTGGCTCCTGGCAGAGATGAAGATGAGCCATCTCAGCCTGCAGCTCCCCAGCCCGCAGCCCCGGCTGCAGCTCCATCCCCCTCCCCAAGAAACTGGCTCTCAGTTACTTTCCGATGGCTTAAGGACATGCCCGTTGTGTGCAAACTGCGCAGAAAACTTAAAACAGATCTTTAATTCTCGTAGAAAAATGAAGGCAGCTGCGGAGCCTATAATTAGCATATGCCTCTTGGCTTATCAAACCCAGCTCTGCCGTTGCACCGTGTCTTGTGATTTCCCTCATAAATATTTTAAGATCTGTCTTAAAAGCAGTTACTTGTCTTCCAGTGGGAGCAATCAGTGGAAGGCTTCTCTACAGTTGCACTTCTGAATGAGTAGGAATTTTCTTATTCCCAGGATAAATTTATCTTTGGATGAGCTCTGTCTCCTCCTGGGTCTCGCTGCCCTGTTTCCACAGGCACCACTCCTGCGTGGTTTCGCGTCGTTAGACTAAGCACCATCTCCCAGTCTCCTTTCTCTTTCTCTTCTTTCTCTTTGCATAATAGGAACAACAACAGATTCAGATACTTTACATAAACTTGCAGTTTTAACCCATTTCTTAGTGGGATCAGACCTTGAAGGGCTATAATTACCACTAATGTTCCCACACTAGATCTATTAATAAGTTAAAGGGCACTGTTGTTTCTATGGCTTGAAATAAAACTCAACTTCCATTTTCTTGGATTCTGCCAAGCTTTCCTCTCCTCCTTTAGAAGTGCTAAAAATTATTTACCCAAGGATTATTTAAAAAAAAAAGGAAAGATTTTTTTGGTATATTATTTCGTGTTTTATTGCAGCAGTAATCTCTTTGGTAAGGTTATCTGCAGTGCCTCAAATAACTTTGCCTTCAAATAAAAGTAATTACTTAGCCCAAAGGCCAAGCAAAGAGTGCTTTCTGGAATCAGATCCACCCTGCCTCTTTGGAGCAGGAATGAGAAAAGGTGAATAAACGCAAACCCAGCATAGCGTGATAGAGTTGTATGATCTACTACTGTGTACTATTGAGCTAGAAACACTGTCTAGGATTGCATTAGCAAAATAAGGTCTGTTTAATAAAAACAGTCCATGAAATGGTGAAAATTCCAACTCAAAATTATAACGAAAGTCGAAGGAGATTATCATCTTGCTGTCTCCCTGCTTGTCTATGCAGGCAAAGCTGCAAGGCTGCCTTCAGAAATGCATCTGCCTGTGAGCACCTCTAGGCAAAAACCCCAAATCCAAACACAAAATCTGCCCCCTCCCCTTCCCCAAAAGCCCCAAACTGCAGCCTTATTGCAGATGGTTCCATTAATACTGTGGCTGGAAGACAATTGCACAGTACTGAACTAAACGTTATAACATCTGTGTAACCTGGCTGATAGACGGCACGGTGTGGCAAGAAGTAATGCGGTGTTGCATCTTTTTGCTTAAATAGATGGGCCTCTTCCTTCTGGAGATGTGTGCTGGGGGCCTGACTGCCGGGTCATTGCCAGAAGGATCAAAAAAACAGCCTAGAGAAGATATCCCAAGTTTCACTATCAAGACATTTCTATAGACATGTGAAGCCTGATGAATTTCCTGACTACAGCATTAATTCCTTCAACTGAGCATTGGACACAACTGAGTATTTTTTCCATCGTATTTCAGAATTACCCACGCTTTATAAAAGAAAGGCAATGACTTGATACAGAGTTGTGTCAACTGGATAGCACAATATACAGCATCCTACTACCTATCAGCAGAAAAATAATTTAATAACTCCAGCAAAAGCCAGGAAACGCAGCTTATGTTTGCCCCCACTTCCAAGAATGCTGTTCATTGCCCAGAATAACATATTCTAGCTCTGTCAGGAAAGGATATGGTGAAAGATAATGAGCTCAGATGGAAAATGTGCCAGTTCCGTGTCTGCAGGGAGGTACTGCATCACTGTGCACCAGAGTCCGAGCGTCAGGCAAGAGGACAATGGGATGAGCACTAGGGAGAGGGCTGGGACGAGCCGGCCAGCCGTTCCCATTCCCCCACCCCTGTGCTGTAGTACATAACCTGGGGCACACAGTTATCCCCCCAAGGTGGGGGACCATCTGTATCCCAAACCGTGCAGCCTGGAAAGGTTCTTCAGTGAAGAAGAACCAAGAAGAGCCCAGAACCGCGACTCCCCGTGACCAATAACCGCGCTCAGGTTTCCATACAAAGTGTGTAACTTTCGAGTCACCTGCGAGGGCTCAAGTTGGATAAATTCGCCCAGTTCAGAAGTGTGACGCTGTAACAAAACTACGGAGCTACAGTCAAATGCTGAGAAACACAGGTTGTTTTGGAAGTAAGATGGGTGGCGTGTGCTAGCGGGTACTTATGCACATAATTTTGTCAGCCTACAATAACTGCTTCTCTGACAATGTTGCCCTCATTTGTAAGTGTCACATTTGAGAAAAGGAAAAGCATTTTAATGCGACAGAAAAATTTGACTTGGGAGCTAATTACTTTAATTTGATAGAATTTTTGGCTCATCTGCATACTTGACAATTATTTACAACTTACATTGGTAATTAGAGGTTGGGTCTTGTGCTGAAATATTGCAAATAGCTTTGAAGACATTTGCTGATCCTTCTAACTTTTAGAGGAAATGAATTACTTAGTAGTTAATATGTAAAATATTTGTACTTCTGACCTTTTGTAAAACATTCTTTCTATATTTTAAACGATTGCTTGTCAGAATCATTCATCTCAAAATGAAGTCTGACATTGTAAATAAGCTCTTGAATTAAGCAGCATATTAAATCTATGTATTCAGTGGCAACCTTTGGTAGTTCTCATATATCATGAAGATTTTGTTGGTTCTGCTACACTGAGGCAATGTCATTTAGCATTGTGAATGATAATTTTTTACACTGAACTTTACAGTTTCTGGACAGTTTCAACATCATTCTTCTGATCTTGACAAAGGATATTGAGTTAAGCAGGTTAGTACATGATTTCTTGCCTTTTTTTCGTGACTGTTTATGAGAAAGGAACTTTTTTTTGCTGGAGGAGTTGACAACCTTTAAACGATCTTACAGTAAGGAAGTTGTCAGATGGTTTCTAAACACGTGTTTTTTTATTCAGCTATTCTGATGATTTTCTTAAGCATTTCTTTGGGGTTTCTCTTGGTGATATTTCTGCATAGTGTATACATTGCTTTCATTTTGTAGGTATATTAAAAAAACCCCATAATCCATGGAAGTCTACTGCTGAACTGCGCTAACAGCCGACCAATTAATCATCAATAGTGCTTTTATCATAGTAAGGTGATGGATGAAATGAATAAAAAAGTCAGGCTGTTTACTAATTCCAGAAGAGTCAAAGTATAGTGCCACCCTAAGTTATAACTGACTAGACGGGCATTATCTCGCCAGTTTGCCTTGTACGTCAATACTGCTTAATCTTGTTCTTTGTAATGGGGTACGTCTTAAATAGAAGGACACTGGATAAGTCATATACATAAAAGAGATCTACGGCTTGCTGGCATGTGAAATTCCTCTAATATATATTTTTATGAAACTAGCAGCACATTATGTGCTCAGCAGCATAAATAAAAAAGCGTGTTACCCTGGCAATTTTACATTTACCACATTAGTTAGTAAATGCAATGGCCACCCTTACTTTCCTATAATAAAACCTGCTGAGCCTTTTCATGAAAGATGATTGCAATTTCCACCGGCCTGTGTATGCAATGAAAAAACATAACTCATCAAAATCTGAGCTATTTGCTCTTAAGATACAAGAGCGTTTTTCTTGAACACTTGACGTGACATTAACTATTCATGAAACTTGAGAATGTTCAAACACTGCCGGAGTAAAATTGTGACTACTTTTCAACTTGATTGAGATCTTTTCTGAACCAGACTGTACAGCAGCCAGCAAAAGGGCTCTCCACACATAAGAAATGCGGAGGGTGTCCAGGTACTGTAGCTGGGAGTATCGATTTGCTGAAAAGTCGAGTTCCTCCTCCCAAATTGATTCATGATAACTGCCTCCATTTGGGTCAAACAGTATTTAACCGCTTGTAAATTTTAATTAAATGATTTGTCACTTTGAACATATAGTTTGTCATCTTGCAGCTAAGCCATGTGTCTTTATCAGGGACTGACTCAAGGGGAAGGCATCCATCTCCCCTGTCACCTTGCCCCCCATTAAGATAATTTGGCTGTTGCGCGGTGCGGGAGGCTCCGTGAAAGACTGCGCTTCCTACGAACAAGTCCATCACCCACACTATAAAACTACAATTTCTTCTTTTCTTCATTAACATATGCTTAACTTTCTGAGCGTAACAAACCCTTTTCCCAGCAGCACTCAGCAAAACAGATTTTTTCCTTCCAACAACTTAATTTTTCCTTCTTCATGTGCAAATGGCACCTGTAGCTATTTTTGCTCAGCCACCCAAGTATCGTTTCTGTGCCTACAGTTATCCTTACTTGCAAGATGTTGACTCTAGGAGAAAGTAAAGAGAAGTTTATAAACCGTGTAAATCTGTTGACTGACTCTAGAAATGCTGGTTTATTTTAATTGGTTTTTGTGACTGTATAGCTCTTTCCCTCCTTTCTGTGTGACTAGCTATGGCGTCCTCATTTCAGTGAATTTAAGTAGGTCTTCTGCCTGTGCATGTTATACAACGCTGATGTAAGCATATGAATTTCATATGCATCCTCCTCTATCTGCGACGAGGTTTAATCCTGCAGGGCAAAGGGTCTCTTGCTCGCGCAGGGACACAAGCTGTTGCTTTAAAGCTGTTGCTTTAATTCTGGGGTCCACCATGTGTGAGCTGAGGCTGGGTTGGACGGGGCTTGGAGCAGCCTGGGCTGGTGGGAGGTGTCCCTGCCCAGGGCAGGGGGGGCACTGGGGGGGCTTTAAGGTCCCTTCCCACCCAAACCAGTCTATGGTTCTAAGAGACTTAATGAACATCAGGTAAAGTCCATCCACAAAATACACAGAAAGCACGTGTAATCTAATCAGGTATTTGTTACTTTTCATTAATGTCCAGAATTTCTTTTTTCCAGAGTGCATTCAGTTTTTCGCCCTTGGACCAAGGGTGTCATGTTAGAATATGTCACTCAGTTTATCTTTATTCACTGCTCCCTGTGATGAACTATTTGGGGCTTTGCTGTTGGGAGGACCCTGTGCTTTTGCAGCTGGAGGGGGGGAGGGGGGGACTGAAACCCCCCAGCGCTGGAGGGGCTTTGGGCTGGCTTTGGGCTGGGGGTCCCCCAGCCGTGGGGCCGGTGGGGGCCCCTTTGCAGAGCTCCCCATTCTCCCTGGCCGACGCTGCTTCTCCTCTGCAGCTTTCACTGCAGGTGGAGGATTTTACACCAAGGAGGCTTTGCATGCACCAGCCTTCCCCACCCGCTTTTCCGCTTAATCCAGGGGATTTTGGAGACATTATGGCTCAGCTTTGCATATGTTATTACGCAGAAGAGAAGGAAAAAAAAACCCCAACAGTTGAGATTTTTCAACGCTGACTGGGAGCTTTAGGCATGAAACTCCTGTTAAGACTCCTGGCTTTGACAAATCTCTGTCAATTAGTACAATATTTTGGTGGAGACAGCAAAAAAAAAAAAAAAAAAAAAAAGGATTGGTGCCTTTGTGGGAGGCTCCTTCCCAATTACTGCTGATTAATTGTAGGGGATGAGTGTGTGATCCTCAGGATGGCTGGACCTCTTGAACACCTTCTGCTGTGCAGGAGCTTAGTGTCACCTTGTCCCCTCTGTCCCTTGCCCGGGGAGGACCACTGGCACCGATGGGAGAGACACAACGCGGCTGCAGGGAAATGCGCTGGTGAAAAATGAATCAACTTCCACAGACGTATTTTCTAAGCAGTATGAGCCCGGGGGGTAGTGAGACCGCTGAGGGAAGATGCTCAAGCATCTCTGTCCTGCGAGCTCGTGCTGCCAAAGGCGCCTCATTGGCACCAGCGTGCGGAGCCTGTGCTGGTTGCTGAGCCGTCGGGTGGCTGAAGGCAGCTGCAAAAAGTCTCTTCTGTGTGTTAGAGCCACTTTCTCATCACCCTTGTGAAGTCAGGAATTTGGTCCCTTCAGTAGAAAATACACTGCACGCACCATTAAAATGCACTTTGAAACAGAAAATAAAGAGCACCAAAAAGGGTTGCTGGTTGGACTCGGTGATCTGAAAGGTCCCTTCCAACCCGGCGATTCTGCGATTCTGTGAAAGGTTCTTGCGTATTCCCAGCGATCGCCTTGTCGGTGAGCTGTGGCTCAGCTCTTCCCCGCGTAGCACTTTCTTTGTGGGTGGCAATGGGACAAACTCGCCGGCGTGTGCGTCCCTCTGCCCGTGAGAGAGCAGCCCCCGCAGACTGTCGGAAACTGCCCCAGGCAGGCAATGGGCTATCTCCTTCTGCCGTTGATTTTGACTCAAAACCAGGGTTTAGGAAGGCAAGACAGAAGATGGTACACGGCACTTGGCAGGAGTGTTAGCAACTTTCAAAGTACTTAGGGATGTCATATTCTTAAAAATGTAGTAACAGAAGGGGAAATGATCTCTCTCTCTCTATTACCCTTCAGGTAGTAGGGAAAGTTTGGCGGGCAGAGATGAAAGCTTTTCTCCTTTCCCTTTTTCTAACTTTGCTGGGAATTAAGGGAGCTTCGTTTTGAGTGTGTACCCTACATCACGCCTGTCTAAAGAGCTGCGCTCTTGGGAAGGCAGAGATGGACCTGGGAGACTTTAAAACCATCTCTGATGTTCCTTGAGACACGGGGGAGAAGGATACATTTTGCTCCAAAACCAATTAATTTTTTTCCTAGCTTGTACTGCGTATAACCCTTAACTGCTAAAATCCTTCAAGTTTCTACAAAAGGCAATTTCTGAATAACTGAATGAGACATGGATAGTGATAATCTGCATTTAACATGCTGAGTATTTCTACTGCTTTGTAAAACGCAGCTCCCTTTTCATGTAAAATGAAACACTAAATGGGATGGGGGGGGTGGGGGAGGACATAGGCGACTGTAGGTATGGAAACCTTACAAACAACATCGCAGGCGCTGCTTATTCTTGAAATGTCTCTATAACCAGAGTGCTTTGCTTTGACAATTTCCTGCAGACTATTCAAATTACTCGCTGTTTTCCTATTATAAAATCCATACTCCGTTCATTCAAGGGAACATACTCTTGAGCTTTCAAAACCGAGTTGTTCTCTGAATTGCCTCAGTTTGGCAGAAAACTCATTCAGCGTAGTTTTATATACTGTGCTTGTTGAATAAGGAGGCTGAATGCTAGACAATCATTTCTCTTGCAATCAGAGATATTAGGAAGGGTAAGTTCTATCAATTTTTTTTCCCAAGAGATGCATCCCTGCCATTGTGGACTATGATTGAGAGAGAAGTGCGAGCTGAGTCATGTACCTCGAAAAATGAGAAGAAGGATGCACAAAAGATGCCAAGGTCAATCATTTTGTCTCGATGTTTGGAACGACAGGCATCACTGAATATCCCAGCATCACCCGACGTCACCGTCACAATGTGGTAGGATACGGGGGCGGGTGGGGGGTGGGAGGGAGCCGTCTGCCACTCACCCAGTGGCTTAATCTTCCGCTGCCTCATGCCAACAGCTTTTTGTTATGGAAATGTCTGACTAAGCAGCTGAAAAATGGTAAAGTATTTTACAAAACTTCTATCTTAATGAAAACCATCTCTAAAACTTTAACCAGATGGCTCCACAGTGTCAGCATAAAATTCAGAGGCTCGGTTAAAGTCTGGACTTAATGAAAATAATGCACAGGAACAGGTGCCAAAGCACAGGAACAACCACAAAGTGAATTTTCCCTGTAAACCTTACTGGATTAATGGAGCAGCATACGCTAAATTGGGCCAGAGCTCTTAATGTGTTTCCTTCCAGTATACAGTGTGTCCTCCACAGGTGTGAGGGTCATATGAAAAATTGCTGCTCAGAGAGAGAAACTTCTGGTCCTGCCACACTCACATTGAGGATTGCCCTATATCCTTGACAAGCGATTGTTTATTTTTACATTTTGGCATTCCGGTCACAAATTCTCATTAGCAGCTGGGCCTGGAAGAAAAGCCAAGGACACGGTGTAGGAGGACGCTGTACAAGTGGCTTGAGTCTGCAGTATAAAGTCTACAGCCTAGACCCTGAGCTCTGGCCCAGCTCTGAGCAAAGCACCCTTCTTCTATTCTCACTCTCAAGTCCACAAGCAAACAACCTCTGTCTTATCGTCAAAGTCCGATTAAGCCATCCTGAATGTTCGGGGACGGCTCCACTGCCCTCACTGGTGTACCTGTGCCTTCACAAGCATTTCCTGTGCTGGGGAAGGTCTGTCTCCAGTGATCGCAGAGCCCTGCACAAAAGCAGGCGAAAACCAAGGCGGCCCCACTCCTGGGAGCGGTGGCAACTCAATAAAACAATAGTTGTTTAATTGTTCAGAGCTGCTGGGTAAACCTGTTATGACCCCACTCTTTGAAGGACATGGGCTTGGCCCGACTACCATGTTTTTACCTAGAAATTCTTGTTTTATTTTCTTTAACCCACAAGAGACGATTGGAAGAAAACCACATCATAGTGTATTTCTTGGGTTGCCTGACGGCATGCTTAAGAGCTCATCTGGAAAGTTTAAAGAAGGACCAAAATCAGTTTAAAAACCAGTTTGGGCCTTGTGACTGGTGTATAATGAGGAAAAGATTAAGAAGCAAAGATACGCCTTTAATCACTGGATTCAGAGTAAGGAAATGGATGATCCTGTATTATCTCTGGATGTCGGTTTTCATCCCTAGCTGGAATAGTGCTGGCGACTGCATCAAAACGTCCATGTTGCACAGAAGCTCTAGATGCAGCTGGCAAGACACTGAAATTTCCATTTGGTGAGAAATTCAGACAGTGAAAAGACAAGAAAAGAAGTGTTGCCTGGAATGAGACGGGTAGCCTGGAAGATAGCCAGTATTTTTTTTTTTTTTCCACTCAAAACTCAACAGCCTTTTATTTGAATTTCTTTAAAACTGACATATTCATGGAGATTTCAAATAGGCATTTTCTGACAAGTCCCCTATTCCCTTAAGCCTTCCCTCCCTTAACAACCCCAGTTTGTCAGAGCCTTTCCAACCAGCTGTAGCTGTAGGCTCTTTTATATTCTGCACAGAGTTGGGACCCTCCCTGAAGTTATAGATACGGAGTCATGTATACATTTTAAATTTCTGCACATGGCTACACATCTCATCTAGATGGATATATGCATATTTATTCCTGTAAGAATTACTGCAGTCAGCCAATTCTGGCTGATAAAACCTTCACATGAAACATACCCTTCTGTGATAAATAAAAACAGAGACTGCTCTCTTTCTGCTAATGAATCACATTCTGGAATCTCCCGCTTCCCTTTGCTCAATCAGAACGCGTCCTTATATGCACGGTCTTTTGGAGCAGCTTTGCCGTCTCCTGCAGTGCTGCCGGCTGGAAGATTTGCACGGTGGGTTTTTCTTGCCCTTTTGGGGCCGGAGCAGGACTGTGGAGGGATGCTGCTGCCTGCCTCCACGCCACGCACGCTGCTGCGAGAGCACGGTCATACAGCGCCTTGGGCACGGTTCAGATTGACCCGAACGGAGTTCGACATTCTAGATATGCAAACATCTGATTTCCCGGTGTACTTTGGGAGCATGGGCCTAAATCACCTCTCCAGACAAAGAACAAAATGTAGATATGTGGATCGCTACCCCCAGCCCGCCTTCAGAGCAGACATTTCCAGCCTGTGTGAGTCCATCTCCTGCCAGGCTTCTCCCGCTGCCCGTACGGCGTCGGGTACCACCACGTGAGTGCAATGGGGAGATGTCTCAAGGCCGTGGGCTGAGATGGTCACACGTTTTATCTATATTGACAGTTAATAAACAGATGCCAGAGCTATGGAGAACAATATATAACTTTTAAGATAACATTAACTGCAGGAAAGTGCTGTGCTGAATAGAGCTTTCCCCGTGTCTCAGAGTGTGCTGGTTCCCACGCTGTAGGTCCTACAGAGCACACATCTACATACAACAAACGCCGATGCCATGTACAATCCCGCAACTGACTATCTAACCATAAACCACTGAAACCAACGGCACTGATGCCTTGGAGCCCAGGAACCACGCAGAGCACTGAGCAAGGGGCTCAGCCTGCCAACCACCCTGCGAGACGCGGCCGGTCCCTCGGCATCGGGAGCTCTCGGCAGGAGCGAGGGCCAGCGCCCGGGCAGCAGCGGGCAGGGACCTGGGCATCCTGCCCGTCCGCCACAGCCTCCAACCACAGACCCCAGGGATTACTCCACGGACGTCCCTGCACTGCTTTCCTGGCATTTCTCAAGAGCGCTTCTTGGTTAAAATTTCAGCAAACTGATCAATACACTATATTCTGAAATATTGGGGTGTCCTCATTTCTGTGTGAAACCCTGGATTTTGTTGGTTAAACGAATGGGTGAGTGTCAGAGCAGCTTCTCCTCTTAAGCGGGCTCCTTGGGTTTGTGGAAAAACTCGTTAAAATTGAAATCCTCCATGACAGAAGGCATGTAGGCAATACAGAAAAAAAATATTCTTGCATTTTACGTATTGGTTTAGAGAGAAGGAATCAATGGACTAAAAATGGCCTGCTTCTAATCCTATTTTTTAACTGACAGAAAGTAGCTTTTTTGATATTAAATGATGCATCTATCCAGCAGGCAGTGAATAACACACTTGTGATTTACTGCGTTTAAACAGTCTTCTGAAATGATGCAGTCTTTAAGTATTGCAGACTGTCACTGAGCACACACTGGGAGTTATTTGAAACATGCATTTTACTTAAACACAAACATTTACCGAACTCCACAGATTTTACTTTGAGGATGCAGCTTCACAGAACGCTTTAGAAACATAAAGTTCACTTGTTTCTAACAGCAGATGAGTATAATACTTTAGTTATTTCCCATAGTGCAGCTGGTAAATAATTCTAAGCGCCCCTGGTTTAAGGACCTGCCTTGTTCTGCCGCATGTTCCTGCAGTAACCCCTCACGCTCCGGATAAAGTGTGCAGATGCGTACAGCTGGGTGAATATATAAACTAATTTTTTCTGGCAGAGACAACTATGCTGGGATTTCACATCTGCCTGGAGTTCTGCCATGCAACAGAAGTGTCCAGTAGTAATACGTCCATAAGTAATACATTATGAACATAAAGCTTTAAAATAATTAACAAATGAATTTGATATTTGATCTTTTTTTCTTTAGAGCCTGTTACCTGTTTGATGTTTACCTACTCGTAGCAAGTCTTAGTAACTTTATATATGCTTTTATGGCTGTCGACTGGGACAAAAGGACCTATGGTGTTCTTCTACCGGGTGTTGGAGGGGGATTGAACCGTCAGAAGAAGGTGTTCAGCCTGGAGAGCCTGCCTTCCTTCCCAGGGCGGGACTGCTGGGGGGGCAGTGAAAGGGCCACCAAGAGTCAAAAGCCCTTTTAACACAGAGACATCTGTTTCTAATGTATTTTAGAAATTACACTTGCAATGATCCAGGACCTCTTATCATAGATCTTGATCATCTTTTCATACTTGTTTAGTTTTTGGAAGCAATTCCACAAGCTGGGAAGAGAAAGAAAACGTTTTGAGTGTTGGCTGGTGAAGATGAATGACCGGCTGCTTCTCAAGGCTGATTGTTCTCGTGTGCCTCAGGGTTCATCGCTGCTCTGGTGTTTGCTATGTCAATGCGTCCCCTGCCCACACGCAAAACCCCCTCGTTTAATATACATGGTGCTTTCATCACAGAAAGACAAAATTAATGGCAAGAAAGAATGCCATAAATTCTGAGATTCAGAATCTAACCCTGCAGATTTTCCTTACGCAGATCATTTATTGATTAAAACAGGAATTGCAACTGCATAAGAAGAGAAAAAAGGAGGGGGTCGGCGTTTCATACGAAAGGAAGAGAATCTGCTTGGGATTCGGTGTGAGTCGGTGCTCTAGCGTATTAAAAGGTACTAGATATGCAGTAAAGCACATTAGGGAGAAGTGACTGAAGTTCAAGGAGGCGTCTAACCTGCCCAGAGTGCTCATTTAAACATCGGCTTTTGTTCCTGAGGAAATTAAAGAAGTTAAAGTCCTCTCTCCGATTTTTATAGAAGTGCCTTATAACATGTGAAATCATTAATTAAAGAAGATTCCTCAGGTATTCTCCCCTACCTGTCACTGTTACTTATTTAGTCAGCATTAAGAATTCAGCAGCATCTTCAAAGCCTTTTTAAGACACCACCTGTGAACTAATTACGCTAAAGGATGAAAGATTTGTAAGTAGCTACAGCTCCTGGGAACGGCTGACAAAATAGACACCAACCGTGGCCCCAATTTTTGAACTTTTGCAGCTAATTCTATATCCTTTAAGCGTTGTTGCTTAAAATTGAAAAAGCAAACTGCAATGTGGCAGGGCTCCAGCAGGGCAATGCACACGTATTTCACTACGGTGTTGGTTTTGCATTAGTTGCAAATGTTTTAAATGGTTTGCCACTTATTGTTTGGAACCGTAAGGAATCCTTAAGGATTTTTATTTTTAAATCAAAATGTTTTTTATAAGTAATAACTGAAGGGCATTTTGAGGCTTATAAACATCCAGGAAATGTCACAAAACTTCTGTGCTGAAATTTTACATGTGCACCTTATAAACAATTTTTAACAACAGGTCAAAATAGTTATATTGGAGAAGGAAAACTGGTGGATGAAAGGTCTTTTTATGTACCAGTTTCAGTGCTGACAGAGTTTGCACAGAAGTGAGCTGTAGGAGCCGAAGGCAGTAGCAACACCAAGTTTAAGCATCTTCAGAAGCCAGTGACGTTTTCCTTTTACACTACTCCTTCCACATACAAGCCCACATACGTATATAGAGCACACTAATAACAGTGAAAAACAGTTTTCAAAGATGTTTTGAGAATAGGATAATGACCGTGTATTCAGAGTTGGACTAACATCTCAACAAAAGGTGCTTTCAAGATCTTCAGGATTACAGCAGATCCTCCACTTTCTACGTAAAGTAACTTCCTAGTTTGGGCTTTAAGAAAGATCCTGGAAAACTCTACCAGTGATGATAATATTGAATATACCGTCAGTCATTTACCTTGATTTATGGGAGACCCTTTGCCTGCAGTTCTCCCTCACCCGTCTGCAGTAAAATATTGACTCGGGTTTGGGTTTTTTCATAACCTTTGTCTCCATATTGAAACCCTGGAGAAGGACCTGTCTCCTTCCGGCAGCAAAACCTTCTCCAGGAAGAACATCCATTGAAGCTGCAATGAAGTGATGTAAATGACAGTAGCAATTAGCCAACTCGCTGCAAAGCCGAGATTAAGTAAGAAGTAGGCTGATGCTCTGTGTTCTGACTGATGCAAGACAGGAGGGAAAATGAGTTTCTACAGGTTTATCCATGTCCTGCATTCCTGCCACTGCACGAAGGAAAGCAGGGCGCATGGACAGAGGTCCAACAGATGCTGCTGGCCAAAACCTCCTGGGCTGACCTTGAACAAAGTCACAAATCTTATTTTCCTGTCGTAAGCAGCTTCAGACAAATAAACTGGGTTTTCTGCCGCGATCTCCCAGCCCAACCTACTGTCTTCCCCGCTGATGCTGCAGCACATGAGGGACTCGGTTTCTGACACTCTGGAAAGTTTTTAATTGCCTCTGCGGCTGTAGAACTTCCTAGCAATAGCCATGGTATTATCTAGCTATTTACCAGACTAAAATTAGAACAGGAGAGGGACTATGACAGCATTATTTAATTTCATAAGGCAAACAGAATGTTTTAATGGCAACGCCACTGCTGACACCAGTGCTGATTTCCAGAAGAAAAGACTCAATCCTAAATTTTTATCCATTTTGAGAGCTTTTCTTTATGAAAAAAACCTTCCTGTTGCCTTTCAGGGAACCAGATGTTGTTTTTCATCTGCAAACTGACCTCAGAGCCCTTTCCTCAGTCATTTAAAGTTGGATTAGCTCATGTAACTTCATCTATTGCAACTTTAGCTTCCTCTAAATTGTTCCTCTGTTGTGTTCAAAGGCTTTCATATTCTCAATTTCATACAGTACTTTGGAAAAAGACCTCTCTGTTTAACACCGTGCTCTCAGAATTAAGGCAGGGATTGTTATAAAAGGACGTCATTCATTTCTCTTCCCCTATCTCCATCCCACCGCCAAAAAATACATATAATTTTGCTCCTTTGTTGTAAATTTCTGCAGACAGAAAGAATTCAAATACATCTTAAAGCTATATGACCTGAACACAAATTTTTTAAAATGAGCAAAGGCTGTGCTTTGGCATTGTAGTGCTTACCTATGGAGATTAAAACCTAAATGTTACTAGAGTCCACTCCAACTGTAACCACACAGTATAAACCATCAGTCCTTGAACAGAGCTTGGAATAGCATCAGGCTAAGGGCACTTTTCAACCAATTACAAAACCCAGCGTTAAAGGACACACAGACTGAGATTCTCCTATCACCACTTTGCACGACTGCTGCATCATCGGTGGCTCTTTCCTTCTTCCTGGCTTCTGTTAGCTATAAAAATAATTCCTTAGCTTATTTTCAACTGCTTGGTAGTCCAAACAACTGTGAAAAATCACAGAGACAGGAACTTTTATTACAAACACTATCAGCTTTTTGCAGGTTAAGTCCATCCCCCCCCTCCTACTCCTGCTGTGTTTTGCGATGAATGGTGGTCATGCCTAAATCGCTCAGTCGCTTTCCTGAACGGCTTTGCGCTGCCGACACGGGAGATCCTCTGCACGTAGAGAGACAGATGCTTTGGAGAACTCGCTGCTGAAGCCGGGCTGGGGGGAAGGCAGACGGGCTCTGCACAGCGAGCATCTCCGCAGAGGACACCAGAGGCTGCCCTTCCTAAGCCCTTTAATTAAAAGTACCGAAGATTTATACACTTGTCTTTCTACTCCTGTAAGTTCTGAGGTGGGTGGATCAATCTGCTGCCTGGCTTTTCTTTTGTAACTCTCTGTTTAATCCGCATTTCTAACAGGGGAGTATTTTATCTCAATAGCTATGGTTTTTTGGTGTAGTCTTTCTAATCTTTTTATCTTGGAAATAAAAGTATACATCACATACATAGGTTTTGCTAGAGGAAACTTCTCCTTGTCTTTATCTCCCAGGTGATCCTGATAACGCTTCCCAGACTCCTCCTTGGAGGAGACCTGAGCACGGCATGTCTTATCACATTATGCACATGGGAATAATATCAACCTGTTGGGTTTGACACCGTAACTGCATCCCGCGGAAGGTGTTTAAGGTGAAGCAATGGGAACTGGAGCAGGACTTACCCCTGCCAAACTCACTGGAGAGTGGTTGGGAATATGGATACAGGCCAGCCCAGTGCCACCTCCTGACAAGCTCCGGGCAGGGCAGCCCCCGTTCGATCGCCTGCGCCGGGCTGACCAGCTCCACTGAGGGTGTCCTGCTGGGGACCAGCAATGGGAAACCCCCGAGAAAATGGGGAATCACCAGCAATGGTCAAGACCTCTTACCACCTGCCAAGCAGAAGGGCAGGCTTTTCAGCTCTCCAGGAACACCTTCTGTCACCCTAAAAGGAGCGAGGAGGACCCCACAATGGGTTCTTAGATCCATCCTACGGGTCTTCCAGTGATGAGACAGCAAGAAATCTGTAAGCCTCAAACCAACGTTCATGTTTACAGCAACACCAGAGAAGGGGCAGGTCATCAGGAAGAGAAAACACAGTAATTTCAGCACGCGGCTGCATTGCCCTGTGTACATCCACCGCATCGCCCTGGGGCAGAGAATGAATGGGAGAAAAACAGAGATGCGAGGAGGGGTTTTCTCAAAAGGGGAGATTTAAGAAGAGGACAACATATGAAGCCTGGAGGGAAGACAAACCAATGAATGCACAAAGACGGGACGGAGACAGTCCAGCACTACCACAACAAAGCTGCCCGTAATCAATTCCAGTTATTGATATGGCGATGCATCAGGTATGAGTCCCTGGGAAAAAGTACCCAAACATACTTCGTGAATGTATGTGGATACTGACCTGGGCTTGAGACAGGACTAGAGGTAGTAGGCTCAATAATTTCTACAAAAAGGGAAAAGGAAAAAAAAAAGAGAACATTTGGGAGTTAATCACACATGGAAGACAAATACAGAATGAGACAGCAAACAGTCATGCAACAGACACGACAATTTTATTTAAAGATCGGGCTGGCCATCGCGGGCCTGTGAGGAACATGCAGTCGACCAGACTCCCGTGCCTAGGAACAGTGCCCATACCACCTTTATGTACACGTATATACATACACAGCCTATACAGCAGTGTCCTTCTTTTCCCAACTGCCTCATTCACGTGTCACCAGTACACAACATCGAGACCATCACACTCCAAATATGCAAAATATTTTTGCCCGCCAACGTGGCAAAGGCACCCTTGGGGTTCTCAAGCTCAAACCCATTTCTCCTGGGAATTACTGAAACCTGCCTAGAAAAAGGTAGTTTTGCTCACTTCACTGAAGGTAATTTCTTGTGATGACTATAAGTCAAGGCCACAATTTTGAGCAAAGAATGTTTTTAAGTAATAGTTTTGTGCTTTAGTGAACTTTAAAAAATGCATGTCTTTTTAATTATTGAAGTCTCTCCAGAAGAAAACTTTTATCAAAAAACATCAAACACATTTGGAAGATGTTTACTTCACCTGGGGCAACCAATAGAAACAACAGAAAAAGTTAAGAGCACAATCCTCCAGCACTCAGTCTAATGAAAAAATCACCTGTGGCTTTTCATTATCATTTACTTCAAAATTCATTATTCCATGCCTTTTTATTAGCTTTGAATAGCGCTATGCAAAATGAAATACCAGTCCCAATCAATCTTGCGCAGAAGCAAGCTACCATCTCAATGTAGCAATTCAATACTCTTAATAAAAAAGTTTTAACAAAATTACCAAGCTCAAAAGACCATTGACCATATCTTGACTGTAACAAGAAACTAATGAAAAAAAATGTGAGCCAGTTGACAACAATGGATATGCAGCTAATAGCTGAACACACTCTCCCCTCGCGTCCAATTTTGCATTTCCCCCCCCTACAATTACTTTTCAGGTTAATATGATGCAAAAATGATTCTAAGTGAAATATCAGACAAATATTTTCCCAAACAAAAAGTTATGAAGTTTCTTTGCCAGCTTACTGATGCTAAGAATTCTGCTAATACAGATGAATGTTTCCAATCCTAAAAATACTTATTTGACATCTTGACAAATACATCATTGTGGCTGATAAATTCAAACCATGTTTTAAAAATAAAATGGAGTTTTACTCCATTATTTACTCCGTTATTACAGTATTACTCCAATGTCACAATTTTATTTGAAATTTAAAATCCATGCGTGGTTGGTGACATCTTGAGCAGTTTTTAACGTAAAAAGGGTTTAAAGTCTGGTACCGAGGTTTCCTACCCCTGTAGAGGAGTAGTTTGTGTATGCGGCAGTGGGGAGAGGGAGAGCTGGGGACAGAAAGTCCCCAGATATCCCTTGCAGGTTCCTACCACGGCAACTGGGGCAGTGGGAAGGGCCAGGTGGACATGAGGGATGCTCTCCATCCTGCTCCGGCCAGGAGCGTCCCGGGGGAGGTGCGGTGCTCGGGAGCTGGGCTGCGGGGCAGCCCCCCGGCAAGCCTGATGGTGGTGTCGGTGAAGGACATAAATGATGGGAGAGGATTCTTCTGGGGCTTGCGCTGTGCTTCAGACAAAGGTTTCTGCTTAACTGAGTGCGGCACAAACAGGGGTTTTTCCCAGTGTATTTCAGAGATATAAAGCAAAGTTACCCAAAGCTAGAGGAATAATGATTGTAGAGTGAAGGCTGATGAACTACAGTGATTTCAGCAATGTCTAATTTTTAAAAACACATGGACTTTGCTGCATTGGCATGGATTAGGGAACTCTGCAATTGCCACAGCCACGTATTTGTGGGTTTTGACTCAATCTAACACAGCAATTCCTCTTTCTTAGGAGAGAGGCACGGTGAAGGTCCTGGCTGATGTCTCATCTCATGGGGGCCCTGCCAGGATGGACCCTGCCCCAGGGCAGCGCTGGGGCCGCTGCTTGGGCTCAAAGAGAGAGAAAAGGGGAATAACAGAAAATATTTTCAGCTGTCTAGAAAAACCACGTCCTCTATGAAATAAGGTTGCACTCCTGCACAAAGCAAATGTGATTGCAGCAGGAGAAAAAGAAATTGTGTTAAACCAAGAGACTTGGAAAAACCAAAGAATTATCAAGAACGATGATCTTCTATTTTAGTGACTGCTTCATAAATTTTAAAATAATTTGATTTAGTGGTCTTTAATTTCTTCCAAATCTTTACATTCTGAGAAATAACATCCTGCTTCTCGTGTCTAATTATCAGCTTTGCTTCAAATGCACAGTACAGTGATGACAAAAGTTATTTTTTTGGCTACCCTAAAATAACAATATCTTTTTCTTGTGAATTTAGGAGTTGATCCTTCTTGTTGCTATGGCTTCCAGTAAAGGAAAAGGTTCCTCTTGCTGCAGAATAACAACATTCTTTGCAACAATCAAGTAAATTAACATACTCAATGAGCACGATTTTTCATTAAAAGGCAAAATACCGTACCGAACCAGCAGGGATTTTACTAGGATTGTGCCTCTTTGGGAAACATTGCGTCTAGACTTAATTATAGGTGCTTAAGCAGCATAAAGTCACAGAATTGTAGCATCACTGAGGCTGGAAGCAAAGGTGGTAGTATCATGTATTATTCTTGCAAAAATCTCATTTTAAAAATACATTATTAGATCAAGGAACTGGAGGGATGGATATATTTCTAGTTTTGAGTTCTAAAGCTCTTTGCAAATCTTTATTCATGAAATTGTTCAGGTCTATAGAGAGAAAACAAAACCAGCTGGTTTCCCTATAAGCACGCTAGGCTGGTTGATTAAAATTAAATGTATTAATGACTTCTTAGTAACAGTGGGAGGCAGGGATGTGTCGGAAAGAGTGGTAGTATCTGTACTTCATTTTGCTGGGGCCCAAATGCTACAGTATCAGGACTGCTCAAATTTTCAAGGGTGGTTGTGTAAAAAACATATGAACGTATAATGGAAAAACATGCTATTCTGTGCCATTTCTGTGAGTTCAGCGGAGAATTCTCCTTGAGCAGAACTTTTTCAATTTGTTTCATAAACCAGAGGAAAAGTGACGTGTTCACACCATTTCCTAGTTTGCCCTTTACAGACTTGGTGTGTGCAGGATCCTTGCTGTTACCTGCAGAATCACCTCCTCTGGTGAGGCAGGCCTGAGCCAACAGCTTCTCCTTATTTTAACACAGCATTTTAATTCAAGCTGGGACCCCAAAGATAGAAACAGGAGCGTCCTGAGCATATGGATACTGGCATAGCATCACTGACTGCTAAATGTACATGGAAAACTGGTAATTTCTGTCAATCTACATGTACTAATGCCCCAAACCACGTAATATTACTTGCTGGTCTGCGTTTGTCTTCCTCCCCGCTGCCTGGTTGGGAGGTCTTGCCTTGCAGACCGACTGCTGCTGCCAGTTTGGAATAACGGAGTGAATTCCCACCATCAACTTCAAACAGTCAGTGGACAGGCAAGCGAGCAGGTCATCAATCAGGGTGGGCATCTCTCCTGTGCCACCAGGCTCCAGGGATGCTCAAACGGGGCTCCTGGGGTGACCGTGCAGCGGAGGCAGAGCTCAGCCCCTCGGGGCATACAGACTCCTCCGGGAATACGGGCCAGAGTGCATTCAGCCAAAACAGAGTGGCACACTTTGGGAAAAGCTGATGAAAGATGACAGTTTAATTTTTTCTAAAGAGTGTACAAAGGTACCTTTTACTGCCTTTTAAGGTTCATCGCTCTTTACAAATACCCTACTGACCGTACGGTGAATGCTTGGGATGCTGCCAGAGATGTCACCGTGGAAAGCAGGAATTCACAGCAATGGTGTGCGACAAACGAGTCTGGAGTTAGAAGCCCCCGTCTGGTCACGTAGAGGTGCTGCTGTGGAAGTCGTGAAGCAACTTCTGGGGCAGGGCTGGAACACCCAAGGACAGGTGACAGCCACCCTCTGGGGTCAAGGCTGCATCCCTGCCTGGGGCAGCTTTAAGAAGGAAAAGGGGGAAGGCTGGAGAAGCTCAAGAGATCTCTGCAACTGTGTGCAGGAGGAGAAAGAAAATAAAATAAACGTGGGCAAGACAGCAAATAAAATATTTGCCGGCATATGAACTAAGTGCATGAAAGAAGTAGGAATGCCGCTGAGAAGAGCAGTCAGCTAAGTGATGCTGTCAGAAAGGGTGGATAAATCACAGCCTGACACCGAACACGGCCAGGGAGAGATACCAAAACTGCCTGTAAGCCATGCAGAGAGTCCGGGAACGGGGCAAGTGTCACCAAACACAGGGCGATGCAGGGACGGAGCTGGGGCTGGAGCCAGGGGGGAACAGGGTAGAGAGCACTCCAAGAAAAGTTGTGGTGGAGTGAAGTAAGAGATGATGGCATGGGCACAACAACCTGTCTGGGTTAATACTACTTAGAGAGAGGTAGAGAAAAGTCTCCCTGGGACAAGGTGAGGAAATCCATTTATCTGCAAAGTCAGATTTTGATGGAGACAGCTATGGAGTTCTTAAAGAGCGAAATGCACCTACAGGTCCTGGTGTAACAGTCTGACTTGGCGGCGGTGAAGGAAGGTGAATGTGGAATAAAGCGTGCAGGTATCCATACCGCATTGCCCTTGGAAGAAATAAAACATAATGTTCTTTTAAAATCAGTTTTTGTTAGCAATGGTGAGCGTACGCGAGAGCCAACTGCTGGAAATACTCTGGCGTTTGGGAATCAGCAGTTGAGTGAGTTTAAATAAAGTGGAAGAATAAACTCCACAGACTTGTAACTACAGCTCTAATCCTCAAAGGAGAAATCTTTGGAGAATATAAGCTACAAAAGACAGCAGGGACAAGGAGGTGCAGTTTAATGTCAAGGTCATTTAACATTGCCTTTTACCAAAAGGAAAGAGATAGTATCTGGAAATTCCTTTCTGATCCCAGGCAGAAAAAAATCTTGCAGAGAAAACCTCTTAACAAAATGGGAAACCACCCCATGAAAGGCTGTACGGCCCAAGGAGGAAAATTACATGGAAGAAAAGGAGTTGGCCACAAAGAAGCGATGTCTGGGAAACCCAGCCGGGCAGGCGGGGACGGCACCTTGAGGGGAAACCACAGCAAACCTGCTGCAAAACATACCTCAGCCCCACAGATACCTTAAGAAAACTGAAAACACCTCTATTTGCAAATGTAGGGCAGAGAAATTAAGCATGGACCCGAAAACATTCAGTTTTAGCAAAAGCTTAAAAGTTGGCACTTTGAATAACAGAATGGAAATTACCAAAGTTAAAGCAAAATTCAGTCAGCTCAGGATGCTCAGGTCAGAGGGACTTAAATATGTTTGCACATAAAATTATCGAAACCACAGTAAATTAGTGGAGAGGGGAGGACAGCAGGGACAGCAGGACTGAGAACGAGCGGTATGTTGAAGGAGGGTAAGCACACACAACTACGACTTCACGGCATTCAGGGCTTCAGAAAAATATGAGGTGGAAGGAGCTATTAAAGGATACAGGCAGGTAAAAATAAGCAAGCAAATAAAAACTGTGTTAGCTTACCGGAGGCCAATTACTTGTAATTATTTGCCTAGAAAATTTCCTAGTATATGATTAAGGAACAAAGTAATTCACCAGCCCCTGTTTGCGTGAGTAAACGGGTATAAATTTGAGACCAAACGCACCCAGAACTCCGGAGCGGGTCTGCAGCCTCCACAGCCTCCCCGCGCTCCCGCTGCCCCCCCAGAAACCCGCTCCGAGGAGGAGGAGACTGGATCAGTTAACGGAGGGGATTACAGGAGGGAGAGCCTGTGGGATTAGATGCCCTGACCCAGGCGTCCTCCCAGCCCCAGTGCCTCCTCAGCACAAACCAGCCCTTTCCCCCACCAAGAGAATATGAAACGCTCAGCAAAAGTAAACCACGCGCTGTTTCAGTCTGTTGCCTGCAGAAAAGCTGCCTACAAGCCCCAGAGACAAACCATACCAGCCCCCAAGACAGCACCCCACCTCCCCCTCCTTCTCCCAGACCCACCAGCAGCCCCAAGCGGACACGGCATTGCCCTCCGTACAAACGCCAGATATTTTTCGTATCTTTCCACCTAAAAATGCACAGACCTTATAGTGACAAATGCACCCTTACTACTTGTACTGGGATACTTCAGTTCAAACACCCCTCTGCATGAGTTACCACCAGTCCCTTACTCTTGGAAGCCCGTTTCCCTCTCCACTGCCCAAAGACTCCAGTTCCTCGGCCGTTTGGGACAGAGAGCAGCGACTTACGCTCACAGCTCTGCGTAATTACAGCAAAACGGAATGGCTATGGCATCTCACCACAAGAGGATGGCCAGTATTTCCCAGAATACACTTTCTCCTGCAGAATTTGCTACATCAGTAACACAAACAAGTCAATATTAAACACCAGGCTGTGAGAAGAGCTCAGAAACCCAACAGATCTCAAACTGGTGTGTGACGCTTCCAGCTACAAAACGCTGCCCTCGCGTGCGGAGGGCTCTGCCGATGAAGGAGAGAAATCTAGCAAAAATCACAGTCTGCACTTGCAAATACCACAAGTTCTCCCACACTGCAACTTAAAGATAAAATTTACCTAAAGAGAAATATGGTAAAACCCGAAATTGCTCACAGCAATGTAGATGTAGGAATTGAAACCTCTTTGGTGTTGCAAGTTAATATCGTACTTGCACAGCAGTAACGCAGTCACAGTCCAGGCTGGGGGTCTCTAATGCAGCCCACACACTGGTGGGGCTTCTCTTCGAGATTTATTACATCCAAGAAGGGAAAGGCAATGGGGAAGATACAAAAAAATGTGAAGCTTGGAGAAATCTGGAACACAACAGGACCACGCCAGATGTTCGCCTTCGTTCTCCCCTCTCTTTTCCCCTTGCCTTGTCCTGGCACACACACAAAGGAGCGAAGATTGATCGTTATTTATTCCCATTCCCCTTCCTCCTCCGTGCCCCCACGTCAGCTTTCTCTATAAAAAATACATAGAACTTTTGACAACTTTCCCACTTCTGGTACCTTGCCAAACCCCTCGGTCTTCATCTGCTGGCTCTGTCCTTGCATTTTATACAGCGAATTTACTAATTTTTCTAATAATAAATTTGAAATGACAAGACACGAAAAGCAACCGGACTCAGCACTTGGCGCTCTGTTGAGATGGTTTTGCCCTTGAAAAAAATGATCTCCTTCAAGGTAACAGAAAGCAACGTATCTCCATGGATATCACTTCTCAGGCACAGTTCTGCTCTAAATACTGTAATTAATTTCATATTAACAATGTTTAAAATATGTATATAATTTTTTCCCCCCAGTGCATGAAGACTCTTAAGGATATCCTCTGCAAATCAAGGTCTTTAAAACCCACAAATCACAAAACACAGACTTTCATCGGCACAGAACCAGTCCAGTACTGCTCGTTATCAGGAGAGGGAACAGCCAGGGGTTTAACAGTTCTGGTCCCACTCACCAGCGTCCCTGCCCGGGTGTGTGAAGCCGCCTCCCCCCTCCGCTCCTCGCCTGCGGACCTGGGAGTGCATTTCAGCCAACGCTGGAGCTCACGGTGGGTGTTAATGGCACCGTAAAGACCATTTCGATCCACCAGGGAAGGATAATTCATCAGCAACATAAAAATGATGATGCTCTTTTCCAGTTCTGTGGAGCTCCCTCCCAGTACGAGCTCAGCACCAACCCATTACTCGGACCATCACAGAAGAATTCTTGAGTTAAAGCTAAGAACGCATTTTTTATTACAAAGAAAACTTGTTTTACCACTCTGCAGATGGTCCAAAATGAAATTGTTTCGTCTGGCACAATTAATACTGAAAGGAGGACACTGGTTTTTAAAAATAAAAAACATTCTTTGAGTAAAGCCCTATGCCACACTCAAATTCTGCTCTGCAGAATGAAAAACAATACAATATAAATCTGAGATATAATTTAATTCTTTGTATTCTTCACTATTATGGTGATAGAAAGTTTAACTTTTTTTACCATAATTATGTCAAACAGAAACTATGAAATGTTTTGTTTTCTGTAGCCCTCAATGTTGTAATGTCAGTTTCTGCCATTTTTCAGGCATTTTGATCCCAGGTGTGAAATGACTACTGGAACAAACCCAGCTTGCCTTTGGCTAAAAACTTACATTTCTTGAAATCTCAGTTTAGGATATGACACACTGAAGAGCACGGAAATCCCTTCTGCTCAATAGGATTTTCTTAGGAAGACAGAAGTCAGATCCACAATCATGATCCACACTTGATTTGACAAAACCGTAGCATTGGCATATATTCTAGGATTTTTTCCTAACATTATTCTAGTATTTTGCAGTCTAGATATTAATCGTCAACACTATAAACAACTTCCCTATTTACATTCAGTTTAAAATCCCACGAGTTTTCTTAAGATAAATACAGAAGATTTGAGAAGGTATGATCAGCTATTCGTATCCACTACAGAATGGCGTTTACATACACTGGGGAAGAGAAAGCCCAACTTCATGAGGTATTTTGTTGTAGGATTAAATTTATTTGCTTACTCAAGGTCAGCAACATCTTATCTAATGAGAGTGCGATTTCTAGATCCGAGGAAGGGTCAAAACATGATGCTACCGGAGTTAGCATGATCGCTTACAGATCGCGAGGGGAGCATTTTGTAGCAGGAGAACATAAACATCTTGTTTCATTTCAGTCTGCATCAGTAAAATTTGGCTGTAATAATATTCAGACTTCCCATGTACTGGAGGAATCAATAACTGGTCCAAAATACAACTGGCAATTAAATACAAACACATTAATTAATTTAAAAAAAACCCCCTCATAACTATTATGACCTTTGGTAATTAACAGGATTTATTTAATCTAATCTGCCTGGGGCTTTATCAGTGATGTTAAAAATTAATGATTTATTTTGAAATGAAGGTCCTTAAGCCTAGGTAAGGCAGAGACTATTTGAGTAAACGGAAAAACATATTTAATAATAAATCTTTTGGCTGGAAAGTGTAAGTGGATTGGGAAGAGACATGACCTTAATTTATTCTGTGTCTTTTACTCACCATTAATAATTTGCAATTGCAGTTTGAGCTCTTTTACAGGTTTGAGTTATTACACCTTAATTGCCTAGTAATGGTTTATTTTATTTAAATGGTTTATTCTTCTAATACAGGATGATAAGTATTTAATAGCTCAATGTCTATGAGAAAATAATAATAAAAAAATCATTATTAACTTTGACTTTAAGACCTGAAATTGCCAAGTCGTTTACTCGCTCCATCCTTCAGCAATCCTTACTGCCCTACACCTACAGTAGTGTTCTTTTGCTTGATAGCAGGAGTTTTTCAATATTCAAATATTTTGAAGCCTGCATAAAACCATATTAATGACACCTTTTAGTGATTTCTTGTAAAAGAAATCCAGTGAAAGTTACGTTATAAGAGCACTCACTGAAATCCATCTCTGTGGAGTGCCCGGCCTGAGCACCACCCGTGAGCTGGCACACAAAAAGTAATGGGATAAATTGAAAGTTTTACTTAAAACTCTAATGGAATTTGATTTTCTTATGAAAAAATCAAATAAAGATACTAAAATAACACATTGTTTTAGCTCTGGAGTCTACTAAAGGTTTTTTAAATTTATTTATTTTTTAGTAAGTTCCAGAATGAATCATCACATTTTATGTAGGATGAAATATTTTATAGTGTGAAAAAATGCGTTTCAAATTTAATTTGATTGGGGTGCGTGTGTGTGAACAACTAAGAAGCAAAAACTATCTTTCCATCAAAACCGTTCAAAACAGTATTTAAAATAAAGGTCACTTGATATTCTTGCCAGTAAGAGTATAGTTTCCGTCCCCACTACCACAACAATTTCACATCTGTAACAGGTTGGTATATGCTCAAGGCTTTACTTTTCACCGGAATGCCTGTACTTTGAGGAAATAAATAAATTGGGCAAATTTGTTCTGATCGCAGGCATTTTGGCTAAAGCACCCATTGCAATCTGCTTTTTGAGTATCACAAAAATATACCCATTAGTTCAAGGTCCCATCACCGGTACATCTTTGCAGTAGCATTTACAAGCATGAAACTATTCAACAATGAGAAAGTAAAGCGCAACAAATTTCAAGGAACAAAAATAAAATTTGAAGGAACGAATAACGACATTTCTCAGATTTGAAAAATAAATTGGAACAAGGAAATCTTTACAGATTTCGGAATGGACCTCAGCTCTTGCCGCCTCCGTCAGTCCCACGCAAGGTGTGGCTGCAGAAACTCCTGCACAGCAAGTCCAGGAGAAGAACGTAAAACAAACATATGTGCAGAGAGAAGCCAAGGAAAGGCAAAGAATTCCCAAACCAGGTGGAAATACTGCGAGAGAAGTGATGCTCGGGATTTCAAGAGACGCTTTCATAAGGGAAGGGACCCAGCAGCCAGCAAGGAGCTTCGCTCTTACCCTGAAACACCGCGGCCATCGAACTGGTCTGCCCTCCCCGGTGTCAGGGACGCACGGCTTACTCCGCCTAGAGCTGCATAAGGATGGTTTTCTCCAAAGAAACCGAGGCCCCTTTCAGATACAGAAAGACGATTTTCCAAACACCCAGTTTCTAACCTAGAGATGCCCATTGCATTTTATGAAATATAACTATACCTCTGGCAGCCAAAGGAAACCTCCAACAGCACTTTTGCATTCTAAGAGGGTACATCAACAGGGCTCGTTTGATGTCAGATGGAAAAGCATTTCTCTCAGCGCTGCGTATCCACTTACAAGACACTGCCGAGTATCATCAAAAATAAAAGATAATAAAAGGCACGACTGATTTGCAATCTCTGTTGAGGATCTGTGTTTATGAAAACTTCCACATGGTTTACAATTTTTTTTTTCCCTGTAACGTTTATCAGAAGAGCACTACTGAGGACACGATGTGTGAAATTCCCTTCCCCTGCATGCTTGAAGCATCTCAATGCCTCAGTGAGCGGCTGCAGCCAGACCTCGGGCAGACTGTCTGCCAAAACGGGGGAAGAGGCTGTTTAAATCATGATCAATTAAGGGGAATTTTTCGAACGCTTCCTGTTGTAATCTAACCTGTGCCTGTGCCGCCCGGCCACCCCTTTCAGCGTGTGTGCTGAGGTTTGCCCATCAATCCGCGGGCAGAGCAGAGCGCACGATCGATCAGCGCGTAGCAACCAGCCGTGGACGTCCTCGTAAAAGAAAAGGCCTTGAAATAAATGGCATGGTTTTAATTAAAACAAAGGGAGAAAAAGGAATGGCTCCATTCATGGAAGAGAAAAAAGATGATGTTCGGACTTCCCTGAAAGCGATCTCCAAACGTTTAATCAACCCTTCCCAGCCTGTCGCTCTCCAAACCCCACGTTTATAGAACAAGCGGCACAGCCCAAGTGCAGAATGGGCAACGAAACAGCACAGAGACAGCCCGGGGTGCTGCTCTGCCTGGGACCTGCTGGTGATGGCAAAGGTGTAACGAGGCCACTAATGAGTCCATCCCTTTCCTGGTGCCATGTCACCTGTGGGCTGTCAGCACCTTAGGCACCAAAACCAGGGCAAAGCAAATAAACCTATTGAATTTCTATTTCCTGTCAACATTTTAATTATGTCTACAGCACAAAAGTTACATGAAATACAATGTTTTTGTTTAGTTGCTCAAGCTACAGTATTATAAAGGATAAACAATATTTGCTCATTAGTCCCTATTTCCTATTTCAGATTTTTTCCAGAGAAAATGGCTGCTTAAGTGATTTTTACAGCTGTTGAGACCATAAGAAAATGAAGAAAAAGTGACAGAGTAGTCTGCATACTTTTAGCTTGGTCTTTCATTCATATGTATAAATAGGAAGCTCATGAATAATGCAGGTCTAGAAATCTGTTGGCATTTTTGCTGTTCAGAAACATATGATTAGCATTGCTCTGACTCCCAATAATTATATTCTTCTTCTCAGAGGTCATTCTTTAAATCTGCACAACTGTCGCTACTTTTCTGGAAGTAAATAAGGAAAAATATACATTAGAGATGCAACACGACGCATGCCACGGCACTGCCTCCTTCCTGTGCATATAGCGGCATGCCTGCAACTACTCATACTTCTTAAACAAATGCTTTTGCCCATGATAACAGGCAGGTTTGTTGATTCTCTCCCACTTCTGAACACGCGCGGCTCCCGTAAGAACGGCCTGGATGCAGGGGGATGTTCTGGGAGGAAGGCTCTGCCAGCAACTTGCTCTTGCTCAAGGCTGGAGCCTGTCCCCAAGCCGTGCTCCGGCTTCTCTTGGGAAGACCAAGCGACACATAGGGACGCTCCTGCTTGCTGGCTGACTGCACTTTACCCAGCCATTGAAAAGGGGTAGATTTGTTTTTTCTGGCGTGCTGTGGAAGCTGCATGCAATCCCTAGGAGAGAGAGCTGACCTCCAGACTGAAGACCTTTGATCAACGTGCCTGGCAGCATCTGCTCTGACGCAGGCAAGTTTGATCCGGATTGTAGGAAAGATCTGTGGGCTAGAAACACTGCAAAACTCTTGTACTTTGTAAACAGCAGGAGTAATTCCACTTTTTCCCAGTTTTTCTCCATGGGATATCTTGCCACGCTAAATTATATGATAAAGCTGGTTTTTTTATAAAGCTCTGCACATGCAGAAATGCCCGTCACAGCGTTCTGGTGCACTCGGAGGTATCAGTCAGCCACACATCTACTAAAATTTGTGCTTTAGCTAACTTGAATAGTTCATTTCCCTGGAGCAGAGCATGATTTCTGAATAAATATTAACCTGGAGTGAGACAGGGAGTCCACCTGGAAGGATGCAAGTCCTGGTACACAAGAGCCATGTTTCTGCCCGTTCTCCTCTCACTGACTCCGAGCAGGGACTTGGGGCTGGGACCCCACGTCCTGTGGGGCTGCCTTGGGCTACGGAAAATTCCGACAACAGCAGGGGGCTGAGAAACTCATCATCCTGATTGTCAGAAAACAGGGGAATCTGCCTGAATTGCAATGGAGTAGCAACTCGGATACCGGGAGCTGACTGGGAAGAGTTTGTACTAACCTCAGGTACCCAACCAAGTCGTGAACATTTGTAGTCAATGTATAGGGCAAGAGAACATACCTGTACCTGACCTGTGCCGTCAGGGTCCATCACGCCCTGGGGCAGCCCTTGGAGATGCTCCCCCTGACCAAGGGGAACTGGTTCCTGACCACATCACCTCCCGGTTAACCTCCTCTGGGGGTTCCCAGGTGGAAATCTAATCCTGCTGCTTGCAGCTCTGGGAATCCAGGCATAGCCAACTCTTTCCACATTAGAAGTCTCATTTTTGATGACGTTTGTGCCTGATCTACACATTTCTACTGTGTTTAGGGGAAGAACGCCCATCTCTGCAGTCCTCGTACGTGTACAACACATGCCCAGAACTGTGGGCATGTGCAACTGCTCTGATATTTGCTTTCACTGGCACAGCAATTTGTGAGTAAGTTATTTAATAATTACTGCGTAATTATAGTTCTGCTGATCCCTGATGAACTGAAATCCACAGACAATGCCTATCAAATGAATCATTACAAATCTCTATAAATTACATGGTGAAATGTGCCAATGTCATGATGAAATTCATAAAACATCTACAATTTCTGTAAAAGGAGACTTAATTAAGATGGAGTTGTGTCTGCACATCTCCATGCAGAGTTTAAGGAGCAAATTATAAGATTTGACTTCGAACTTTCCAAGAGAAATAAAGAGCCACATAAAGCTACAAGTCAGAGAAAAAAAGAGAGGAATACAACAGTGAATATTAATGTGGATTATCCCAGTTACAAATGAGTCATAGTGGCGTACTACTGTTTTTCATTTGGTACACATGTATGTTAGAAAATAGGTAGAACATGAGACAAACTGTGCCTGGCTAATCTATGGAACAAGCCATCGCGCAGACGCTCCGCGAAGGAAATGCAGTTATTGCCTGGGGAGCTATGAAAAGCTGAGGTCAAGGGACAGCAGCCTGCTGCAAACAGCCTACACAAGCACACACATCGGTGGGTTAAAATAGACAACAAAACATGCTTCTCAAAGGATTCACTTATCATCTCCCGCAAGGGAGTTAGATATGTCGGATCGTGATAGCTGTTGTCAGACCCAATAACTATTTCCTGCTCAAGGCAGTGAAATTTAAAACATTAGATTACCTATAATTTACATACTGGGACCCTGCCTCAGCAGATGGCACCCAAACCGCAGGGGTCAGGGCCAGGCTGCCTTTGCTAACGCTGAATCAGCAGAAGCTCGTTAAGGCAAGTGTTGTGCGACAGCTTAGACTCCTGTTGCACTACTATTAGCCTATTATAAACATAGTATTAGCATGCAAGAACTGCACACGTTATTTCTGGAGATAGAAAAACCTTCTCCATTCTTCCAGACTGCAAATCCACCTAAACCTGGCTGAGATGACCGTGGACTGGACCCCACTGCGCTGCCAGCCCCTCTCCTCACCACCGACCCTCGCTGCACCGCCCTGTCACTGCTCTAATAACACGCAAGACAAAACAGCCACTTCTAATGTATTGATTGTGAACTAAACCATTTGCAAAAAGCAAAACAGGGTTTTGTTTCTTCAACACAAACCAGCAAAAACCCCCTTAAGGAGACCGAGACGCCCGAGTACGCACAAAGAGGGCGTTAGGTAACGTTAGACCCAGGCCAAGTGTTTTCATTAATGCCAACCACATACCCCACTTGTTAAGCATGATAATAAAATGAAACCAGCACTAATATCCCTGTGAAACTGGGGTTCTTTTTAGCTTTGCAGCAAGGTATTCACTGGAACAGCAGAAAGGGGATAGTTCACGCAAGCTGTGTCTTCTTTTTTGACTTTTTTTGTGTGGAACAGACCTGAGGCTTTCAGTTCATTTCCTTGGCGCTGAGGACAAATCCCATTGGTAAACTCACTAAGCTTCATGGTCGAAATCATTTGGGTTGCTTGCCCCACCGCTCTCTATCGAAGGCTGTTGCAGAACCCAGCTGCTCTAAGGGTTAGAAATCCTCCTCCCTCAGCAGGGATTTATGCACGACAAGCCCATATCCACTCATTTTTGGACCGGATTCGTCCTTTAGCCTACGCAGTTATTTTCCCAAGCGGCGCTTCGTTGCGATGATTTACGTGTACAATGCGCCTACTGCCAGGCCTCGCTCTGCTCCACCATCGCCCAAATGTTTATTCAAGGGTAATTTCCCTCCCCTCTCTCATTGCGTGCAGCACCACCGCCCAGCGCCAGCCCCGAAACCCTGGGCCAACTGAGCGAAAATTAAGAGTCGTTAGCAGCTGTGTAACGAGCTCCCAACAGCTCCTTCCTGCTCCGCCGCAGCCCCGGCTGGCATTGGACTAAGGGCAGGAGGTCAGACATAGCACCTTCCCTCTCGCTCCCCTCCATCCAGAACAACAGGGTCAGTAAAAGATTTGGTTCCAAGAAATGCCCCAGGCAAAAAAAAAATTCCTACAAATTACGGAGCGACAATTTCAGTCCCTGGCCTGGGAATTCTATTTAAAGTAATGCAAGTTTTCAGGGTATTTTTGATCACAGCTATTGCCAAAGACCACAGAAAGCTGAACCCCCTTTCCCCCTTGCGCACCTTGGACATGAGGACGTGCCCAGGTTGCACCCCCAGCCGCGGGACAGTACTTAGAGAGCGCGGGAGCAGGTTAAGCGGCTGCTGGGTGAGAGTATACACTGAAAGGTCAAGAATAAGCCTCCCACTGGCAAACAAAACCAGAGTGGCTGCAGCATTCCCTCAGGAGGAGACCCACGTGCTGGCCGGCTGACGCGCTGGAGTTCAGGCAGGATGATGGCAAGCAGCACCGGGAAACTTGAATCCCTTTTTCACATTGCATCCGGATTTAGGAATCTGCGTTCAGGGAACGCATTTTTGCTATTTTGCAAGAAGTGCTATTTTGCTTCATAATGTCAAGCACTTAGTCATTAATTAAAATTAAACCAGACATTATACAATAAACTGCTCTGATAACAGCAGGAATCTATTTTTTAAATTCAAGTCTAGGATAAGAAGAAAGGTGAAGATGAAGAAACGCACCTTGCTGAAGAAGAGGAAGAACTGCACAGAACTACCTTTTGCTGCAAAATCGTAGCTTTAAAACCATTAAATCTCTATTGATTTAGATAAGACACTGTTGGATCCTTACTCCAAAGTTCTTTTCTCCAGCCTGAGAGACGTTTTCTCATAGACTCACAGCGCTGAGGGAAGCTCAGCAACAGCATTAGCAAAGAAAAGATGTGCATTTTATGGGCTAAATAAATAAAAGCTGGATGTGACGACTCGACTGCGGTGTGCCTTAGTTTATGGTGTGGTTACTTCGTGAGATCTGTTGCTTTCTCCCTCACATCCCCAATAATTTGAAATGAAATATTTTCTTCTTTCTCTCGGAGTAGCATTTTAACGGAGTAAATGGTCAGAATTTAAATGATCAAGTTCTCAGTTTTGTGTTTTATCTTTGAATAAAGTTTGTGAAATCTAAATATTGCACAGTCTAAAATTTTAAATACCTTTTTACAGGCCAATTTGTAAGAGAAGGTCTATAACAGTAACAGCACCCCACTGCACAGTAAAAGTCAGATTACTGTTGTTGATGCTTCGGAGTCGAACATTTTAAAGTCATGGAATCAGCTTTGTTACTTGGGATAATATGTTTGGAAAAAAAGTACGTTTCTGAAAAATTCATCACGGATCTTTTTCCCTAAGTATTTTTAGTATTGCAAGCAATATCTGAGCACCTGATGTTAATGTTTTTGGCCTGAGGTTTGGAAAAGCCCTGAGAAGAGTGAGGTTTTATACTCAATTTATTATTTAAAATCCAGTCAAAATCTCCACATATAAACCTGTAGGTGGCATTAAGGATAACACTAATTGAGTTCTCTATTTTAGATGCTTATTGAAATACTCAGCATTTTGTTACTTATGTGTTTCAATACAGAGGTTCATTTGTTTATCGTGTGGGCTCACTGACAAAGCTCTCACTTTTAAATCTCTGAATCTATTTTTAGGTTTCTTACAGAAAAAAAAAAGGATTTTTTTCCTTTCTAATTTTCGTCAGCTCACACACTGTTCAGACACTCAGGAACATGTAGCAGCTTTCAGGAAAATGTAAATAGAAGCTGTGGGGATCATGTCTGTCTGCAATTTTTTTTTAGCAATCTCTAATTTAGAGGACACTTGAGATGATAGAAGCACACACGTTTTTCAGGTCATAGAACCATTCATTTAGGTTGGAAAAGACTTTTAAGATCATGGAGTCCAACCATCACCCCAGCACTGACAAACACCCACTGCCCCACGTCCCTCAGCACCGCGTCTGCCCGGCCTTTAAATACCCCCAGGGATGGCGACTCCACCACTGCCCTGGGCAGCCTCTCCCANCCGGCACTTGCCCTTGTTGAACCTCATGCCATTGCCCTTGTCCCACCCATCCCGCCTGCCCAGACCCCTCTGCACAGCCTTCTCACCCGCCAGCAGATCAACACTCCTGCCCAGCTTGGCGTCACCTGGAAACTCGCAGAGGGTGCACTCGATCCCCTTGTGCAGACCATTGATACAGACATTAAACAGAACCGTCTCCAACACTGAGCCCTGAGGAACANCTGCATGGGATGGCTGTGGCCCAAGTCCAGGACTCGGCACTTGCCCTTGTTGAACCTCATGCCATTGCCCTTGTCCCACCCATCCCGCCTGCCCAGACCCCTCTGCACAGCCTTCTCACCCGCCAGCAGATCAACACTCCTGCCCAGCTTGGCGTCACCTGGAAACTCGCAGAGGGTGCACTCGATCCCCTTGTGCAGACCATTGATACAGACATTAAACAGAACCGTCTCCAACACTGAGCCCTGAGGAACACCACTTGTGACCAGCCATTGACTGGAATTCACTCCATTCACCACCACTCTCCGGGCCCGGCCATCCAGCTGGTTTTTAACCCAGTGGAGCGTATGCCCATCCAAGCCACGAACAGCCAGTTTCTCCAGGAGAACGCTGCGGGAAATGGTGGCAAGGGCTTTACTAAAGTCTAGGTAACAACACCCACAGCCTTTCCCTCACCCAATAAGCAGGTCACCTTCCCACAGAAGGAGATCATGCTTGTCAAGCAGGACCTGCCTTTCATGAACCCATGCTGACATGGTTGGGTTTCAAGCAACTACTTTTGCTAAATAACCTAGAATTTATTTGGTAAGTTATCTCAGTCATGGCATTTTCCAACCTGTCAGAGTATTCGCTTAAATACTGAAGCCTTGGGTTTAAAATCTATTCAATGATTTTCATGAAAATTCTTGATATCCTTGATCAATGGCTAATTCCTTTTTAAAGACCCATGAGCTTTGGTCTCAACAACTTGTTATGAAAATAAGTTCTGCAGTTAATAATATTTTAATGAAGAAGTGCTTTGCATTAAGTTTAAAATTTGCCACTGATTAGTGTAAGTGAAAGCTCTCTTGGGCTTGTTTTATGAGAAAACTTCCTAATACACCTTCTCTAGTCTAGCCAATATTTCAATAAGCCTCTTTTCCTCCAGAAGACAGACAGTAATCATCTTTAATCTCTCAACATGGGAATTTTTTCATCCTTTGTTTCCTGTCACCCCTTTATGAACTTCCCCCTCTATGCTGCAAATTTTTTCAGGCCAAGGCTGAAGTCTGTGTTCCAGATTGAGTTGTAAAATATATTTATATTACTACATTATAGAAATTCTAGTTTTCATCCCACTTGTTACGTGTGGTATTCTTTGGATTTTCAATTTTTCTAAAAACTTAATTGACTTCAAGCTTTTCTACCCCTTGGAAAAGAAATACAAGTCCAAGAAGAGCTCTGACCATCGGTGCTCCTTGCCCTGATCGGGGCACGAGCAACCACTGCCTTCAGCAGCATGCTGTAAATAAGTTCCACAGATGACCTTGAATGTTTTAATCATCATAATTAACTGATACCTAAGATGAACATTTAGACATGCTTCTAGACGTGCTTCAACCTCTCTGATTTATCCAGTTCAGTAAGAATACGCATCTAAAGGTCATTAGCTATGGTTATAATTGCACAAGTTGAGAATATAAATAGAAATGTAACAAAACATAACACAGAGGCAACTTCAGTATGGATCCATAGCAAAAATCACTGTGGTTTTTTTTCCCCCCCTCACAGATGGATACACTCTTAAGCCTTTAAAATTTCTTCTAAATGTCAAGGAGAAACACATGTTATTGGCCTTGCTCAGATGGGTTATTTCTACCTCGTCCCATCTCAGTCACTTATTGTCATATAATTCAGGATAAAGCTCAAGCTGGAAAATGGATTTAGAGAAAATTTCTCCTTAACTCTCAGTAATTTTTGCCTGGAGCAGCAGTTGACATCCATATGGAAGGATCTCAAATCCAGCATCTAACAGAATTATTACAACTTACATAAATGGAGGATTTGGCCATCTATCTTATCCTGTATGAATATATGAATTTAAGGTGCTGAGTTTTTAACTCTGCTGGGCTCCTTGTCTCAGCAATATTTAATGAAATTAGTGCCCCAGGTCTACTTGTGATGTAAAGAACACTCTCTGTTTCAGTTGTGTGCTGTTCAGCTGCGTTGTATGTCTCCATTTCACCCTGAGTGAGGACGGGGAGAGAAGAAAGGTTTTTACCTTGCCTATGAATCCCATCAGGGATGGTTGGAAGTTTTCAGAGACTTGGGAACATGATCACTCAAAATGCCCTGGATAATTACACCTTGATCTTTGAGAAAGGTCCCTGAGGAAACAGCTCCCAGATTTATAACCCTGCTTCTGTAATTCCCCGAACGTCAACATGTTCATCAGGAGCTGGGTGTCTGTGCTGGTCACCATCCCCAAGAGAGGTCCTGTCCGTGATGGATCACCTCTCCTGCAGCAGTTGGTCTTATTAGGCCAACTTGGACATGAGAAGCAAAGCAGAGGACTTGGACTAGAAGACCCACCAGTGAAGACAGACTACACACAGAAGGAAAAAAAAAAAGTCAAAATCCCCTTCAGTCTGTAACAGAAGAGGAACACCACAGATGTTACGAACTTCCACATGGGACAACGCATCACGCAAAGATTTGGTTTGGCTTTATAAAGGGAATTCCATGAAACCCTACAGGCGTGGACCTGGATGTGCCTTGCAGCAGGTCAGAAGCCATAAGAAAACATTACGGCTTGGATGTGTGACAGCCCCTTTACAAATGATTTGGAAGTTCCCATAATGGATTTCAAATCTGCTCGCTCTCCATCACCCCTCCTGGGACGTGGAGGACGAGCCCTGCGCGCTCAGCAGGGGCTGGGTGAGCAGATCCGGCCAATGACTGCACCCTCGGGGGTGCGACTGGACGCCCCCAAAGAAAAATTCACTCCATGGCACCAGTTCTCTGCCCAGTGATGTCTGCAGAAGACTTTGGGCTTGATCCAAACCTTATTAAATCAGTGTCTTTTGACTGACTGCAGCAGTCTTTGAATAGGCTCCTAATGAGTACAGGAATTTTCATTTAAATTTTTACATGTATATAGATATAGCTATATAACTAGTTTGGTTTGATTATTTTTTTTTTTGGTGCAGACCAGTGGTCTCAGCTGAGACATAACGCAGAACTATGCAAATTTAAGTTTGATTTGCTTTGCAGGCTGGTATTTGAGAGATAAAATAGTAAAATATTTCTTAGGTAATTGGACAACAGCAGAAACTGTGGACACAAAGGGAATTTCCCTGGAGAGTAAATTTCTTTCTAGAAATGTCAAATTTGGTAGGCTAGGCAAAGCTATCGAGCTAAACCTTAGCAGAAACCTGTCACATATCCAAATACACTAAAATACAATTCCTCAGTCAATAAAATGAAACTGCTGAGTTTAATGATTACACCAAACTAGATGAACAGAAGACGACCCAAGCAGTCTTTGAGGAAACCTAAAAGCTATGCGGATTACCGATAATAAGGGCCACCTGCAGCAGTGTCAGCCCTGCAGGGCCCAGGAGCAGCCTGGGTAATACGGGAATACTCCCGTGGGATATCCGGAAGGCCGTGCTAGGGGGAGGGGACCACAGCCAGCGAAGAAGCCCAAAGCTTGTCTGCAGCAGGAGAATTTTTAAAAAGGTTTAAAAACGTCGAAGAAGAGTCACGTCAGGAGCATGACTGTAGCCCAGGCCCCAGCCAACCTTAAACCACCAACCTTAAACCACCTGGCCACTCCATCCCCCTGTTATTGACAATGCTAGTGCAAACGCACGTGTCTATCCGTGCATGAAGTTACTAATTTTGGATCATTCCCTTGCTCGTTTCAGGACAGGCTTTTACAGACTGGGAGCCAATTACTTTGCCACGGCACTGCCCTTCCCTCCCTCTGCCCAGACCTCATTTTCTCTTACTCCTGAGAAACCCTGCTCTCTCTCCTTCCCATGGTGACTCTGACGGGTGGGAACAGGCGTCAGCGGCAGTAAGAAAAGGTCTGGTTCAAACAAGAAGGACGAGTTGCTAATGCAGGAAAGAAGCATGGCTACAACCTGCCCGCGGTGGGCCACTATGGATGGAGGGAGCAGGTCCAACAGCTTCCAGGAACAACGGCTGGCGTCGTGAGCCTGCCCTCGCTCAGATGACGGAGGTGGTCTCTCGCGTCCCCTTAAGCCCTGCTTTTCCTAGTTTGATTTTCATGACTTGGCACAGCAGGAAGTGACCATGGAAAACAGTTGCCTGTCCCTTATTTAGAAGATGTGTCAGGGCAAGGCTGTTGTACCGCTCTGCGGATACTCTCGATACCTCTGGGTCTTTGACCTTCCAGTAGACGTAGCCAACGCTACACCAATTATACACAGTGCCACTGAGGAACATGCATATTATTACAAGTTAAGCGCAATTTACAGTAACTTAATTTTTGGAAGGATATTATTATTTAATTTTCATTTCAGACATGAAACCCAACATATTAAAACTATTAATACAGCAGTTTAATTAGGAATCTCTATGTAGGAACCAGGACACAATGCAATCAACACATATAAATTGAGGGCACGGTCTGGCGCTTCCTGGCATGTAGAAATGTTTGAGACAAGATTATAAGCATGTTGCACTAACCATAAGTTCACAGTTGGATGCTTATTCAATAAAGTAGTTCTGTTTAACTGCAGCAATTAAATTAGCACAGAAAATACTACCACATCTCTCACACACCTTGCTATGCTCCTTCTCCTTCCAAATGTCACTACCGACCTTTCCTGCAGCTCCTTGCAATTATTTATGTTTTTTAATAATTACTGACAATATACTGACGATTACCGACAACCGTGACAATATGTCTAAGATTTCTGTGTAAACCTGAACATCCGTAACACCTGTGGATAATATAACTGCTATTTAAAGGAAGTCATTTCTTTGGCAGCTGTTTGTAATGGACATAGATGCTCTCTCTCTATTGCAAGTTTTCTTGACCAGACAAGTTATTTACAGTGTTCCTAAAAATACTAGGGAATGTATAGGAGGTGCTCTTTAGAAAATAAACCCAAGTCTTTTACTTAAGAATAAACGCACACATATCTACTAAAGAAGCACTGATTATTTTCCATCTTCCGTGAGGTGATGTCTTACTCAGACTCCCGTGGGTGACATATCTGCAGGGGACACACAGAGATCGCACATGCAGCAGTGAATTTAATGCCTCTACCAACAGTCTCTAAGTAGAGTTGTAGTTTCTGTAGATGTATAGATTAAATCTACATGCAGTTCAACAACCACTCAGTTCCCTGCCCTAAATTAACAAGTGCTCAGGCAGAGGAGAGGGGGAGGAGGCCAGGCTTGCAGAGGCTGGGGTTGGCGTTGCACCCCGGACCCAGCCAGGGTACCAAATGATGCACCCTATGGCCGGACTTACAGAGCCGGCGTCTCCGGGGCCATGGGGCAGAGCTGAGCCCCGCGCCTGGCCCAGGATCTCCAGCAGCTCATCAAGGGCTTGTGGTGGCAGGATCTCGCCCCACGTCCCGCTGGGGGCAGCAGGGGCTGAGCAACAGCTCCACTCTCATCCTCACTGATGAAAGGCCGGGAAAACCTTCTGCCACGGCTCAGCTTTGATAAGAGAAAGTGAGAAGACCACTGCCAACTGTGGCTTCTGGCCAGGAGAGCTCAAGGACAAGAGACATCTTGGTGAGGATGTTGCTGCTTTAGCAGCAATCGTGACCATCTCTGTTTTGGCTGCTTGAGAAAAACAGTAGAGCAAACCTACCTCGCTGCCCGTGGTTAATGATACCTCCCTCCCCTCGCAATGGCCTTGCAAATTTGTTTGTAGGAAAATGCTTTTCATCTTGAATTAAGATTGCACTAATCGAAAAGCAAAATCTGCTTAATTGAAAAACGGCTATTCCATTCCCCACTGGCTCATCCCTGGAGATGGAACCTCTTACCCTGCGTACACACAGTAACGCCTCATCTCCTGGGTTTAATGAATCAGCAAATCCATGCTGTATTTACAGGAAAGGGCTACATTCTTCTTCTTAAGTACCAGAAATTCTGGGAAAAGCAAATGTAGGCAGTGCTAAACATCTGATCAATTAGGCCCGTAGATGGCAGGATGGGACTGTCCAACAAACACTCCTCCTGCGGGAGCTCTGGGAGGATCACGTACTTTATACACTTACCCACAAAAAACAACACATTTGGATGATACAGAGGACGTAACCATGAATAATTAGCAAATTGCCATTCATTATTAATTTATTGGAACCACCGCTTCTCTGTATTTTTCCCGCAAGGCTCAGTCTTTCTATTTTACAGCTGCTGAATTTATTATTAATAGCTAGATCTTAGACATGGCCAGCAAGTCTTCAGCTAGGGATATGATAAATTTTGTTACGTTCCTGGGATCTGAGATGTTCATAACTCCCCAGACGTGAGGATCTCCTGCACGCTGACCTGGCTATCTGTCCCCGGGGCACAAGTGGCTGTGGGTGACCTTCTGCCGTGTGTCCCAGGCTCACGGCAGCGGTGGGGTTGTCCTCTGGCCATGGGTGAGCAGCCATATCCCAGACAAGTTCTCCCCTGCCCCATCCACCCCGTGGGCACTGTCAGGTACAGCGCCGTTAATCTACCATCTCCTTTGCTCAGTCCATGTCGCAGCCACACAAAGTCAGCTTTTACCTTGTCCTGACATTTCTTTTCCAACTTTATGACTTTCTATTAGCTCAAGTTTGCCTTTATGGATCGCAGAAAGCCAGAGCTCTCTCAGTCATAGAAGAAATAATCCTTTTTCTGGTGTCTATGAGTTTTACGTCTGCATAGGATGCAGACACCAATAATGGAGAATACGCTTAGCTCTGTCCCCAAGAAAGGCTTCCAGCTGTGCACAGCTACAATGTCATTTATATATTATACAGGGATGTGCAAAGAAAGAAAATACAGATTTTCTAACTCTGCTGTACACATTTTCCTTAAAAAAAACCCAAACAAACCCCAACAACCCCACAGGAGACAGAAACAGCCTATTAGCAATTACTTAGTGATATTGGGCGAGGTGCCAATACCCAACAGCGGAGGTGCACAGGCATCCACGCTCAAAGTTTGAAGCCCTCCCGCTGCAGCTGCGTGTTGTGGCAGTGTTTTGATACCCTCCCTCTCCCCCCAGCCCGTGTCTTTGGGCACCCATTGTGGTTTCGCAGGGGAGCGCGGGGGGAGCGCGGCGGGGTCCCTGTTACCGGCGGCTGCGCTAACGATGCTATTCCAACCGCGCCACATCTCAAGCTGTATTCTACCAGTGCAATTAACAGTTTAAAATACACGCTGAAATAAGATGTCAACATCTAATCTTTACCATTTGTCAAGTAACACGATGATCAAATTATACTTAACCCTGTATTTGACTATCAAATGTTGCAACCGGCCATTGACTGCCAACACTTCCCCCACACGTACCTGGACCAGCACATATGCTCAGCTACCGTTGCCAACAAAATAAAACGTAAGTAGCATTTCACAAGAGAAGATTCTCTCTGAAGGATTAAGGAGTTCATACTTAAACAAGTTGCTACCCTGTGATTTTTTAAATTTATTTTTTAAAGTGGCACTGTTTCTAGATAACATTAATGCAAACTATGATCAAGGAAAAAACTTCACCAAATGATCTTCATTCCCAACTGAAATCTAGCTCACCACCTTTTGGAAACCCCTCCTTGTTTTGACTAGATTAAAAAAAAAAAAAAAATCATAGTATAAAATAAGACATTTCTTGGTCTTTCAGTCAAGCGGTGGAGCTAACACCACCCCCATACTCAATTCCGTGAGGTCAGGATCAGACCCAGGTTTCAGTATTTTCTCTCAGACTGTTTTGCTTCACACATCCTGTCTCCTTTCATGATGGACAACATCTATTTTTATGATTTGTAACGATGTAGTTGGTACTTATGTGACATTTTCAACCTCTGCATCTCCAAGCACTTTTCAATGGTGGCTACATGGTACCTCAGCAATTTAAAGCCCATAAAATCCTGGCAGCAACTAAGAGACAGATTCAGCACCGCTCTGTTAAAAATTAACCCAAACCTTCGTTTTACCTTCTCTGAATTGCAAATACACCAAATACTATCTGCTTCTTGCAGAATATTCCTCTGTTTTCACTTCTTGCATTTTCTGTTTAAAATGCATAACATTGTTTCCACTTTGTTAATGATTTCTCAAATATTAAACAAAACGGCAGCGAAGGCTTCACACTATTTTCTGCTTATTACATCTGTTCTGCAGTAATTTAAAATATCCTGGCAATACATATCATATGGAAAGTATATTCAGAAGCAAGTTTCATGGCTAGAAGGCCATTACCCTAGGATTTAAGCAGCTGAAAATCTACATATCCACTCAGTGAGGAATATCTTTATGCAGAGAAAAGCGTGTAGGATATATTCTAAGCTTTGTCTTTCAGTTTTATCACTATTAAAACAGTTTAGCATTGCAGTTCATCTACGAACATCTTTGGGTGCCACTAACAGATGGCTAGATATTCAACAAATGCGAAATACTACAAATTCACAGATAAAAATATCTTTCAAGCAGGACATTTGAGACCCATTTTAGGTAACCTTCATGCTAAAAATCTCAATTCTTTGCTTTGCCCGTTACAATGCTTCTTGTCTTTTCCAAAAGATTTAACTTCAAGTCCTCCGCCACTTCTCTGTACCAGAGGCCAAAGACGGAGAAATCTTTGAGCCGGGCTCCTGCACACCCCAGTAATTCAGCTCGGTACACTCCTTGGTTTTAACTTGGTTTACAGTGGTGCCTTAGCAATCTGTTATTGCTATTATGAGCAGACAGGTTTTATCATGCTAATTCTGTCTCTGTACCACGACGGCAGGTTGGGTTTAGTTGTTGGTTTTGGTTTTTTTTAGATTCATAACTCTTTGATATCCCCAAAACGTGGCATCGCTTTCAGAACAGAAACCCTCCTGCAGCACGGAATAAATAACCAGGTGCATCATTTCCCAGTACGGAGGAACACAACGGTATTTATATGCTTTGTGAAGAAACCAGGGGAAAAACGCAAACTCCTCATTTTTTTGGCTTTTGAATCCATGTACGTGGAAACAAACAACCATGAACATTTGCCACATGTCCGCGTTACTTACGGTTGAGAGGCAGGCTGGCATTGGTCGTCCCTAGCTTGTTGGCAGCGACACATGTATAGTTGCCAAAATGCTCTTCTGTCACATTGGTAACAGTAAGAAGTGATCTTGTACTATAATTTTTAATAGTAATTCCTTGTTGACCATTGATCAGTCTAGAAAGCAAAAAGAAAATTTCTGTAACTCATATACCCTAAGCAATAAATTTCTTTTTTTTCTTTCTTTCTTTCTTTTTTTCCCCCCTCTTTTTTTACAGACGTAACTGGTAGCCCAGTAAGCTATTTGCAAGATGCCGATGTAGCCTGTCGAGCAAAATTATCGGCAGATCGGCGAGGCCATGGGCAACAGTGGAGCTGTGGGGTGCCGAGGGGAACGGTTTCTGCCTGCGTCTTCTATAGGGGAAAGAAAACACAGACGGAGACCCGCAGTGCTGCCTGCCTGCATGGAGATGGAGAGCTTAGGTTTTAAGTTGGGCAAACCTAACTAAAATTTGAAATACCCTGTGTTTGGGGCAGAAAAGTATGATGGCAGATCTTTCAGAGTGTTTTTTCAGATTCTGGAGGTGGCTTTTGTTCTTCCACACCCCTGCTGATGGCAGGTAGCCAGAAATGCGACTACATAGGATTGTGACACATTTTTATTTTTACTGGGCTCTACAGCTACAAATTAGCCTTGCAGTTAGGAAAGATGTGCTCCAGCAGCACTGCATCCTGAGACAGCAGCCTAAACAGAAATGAGGTGCAGGACAGAGCCAAACTAGGGCTTTTTCCACCCATCTTGGTTTCCCTGGCTTTGAGCTTCCCACCCCAAATCTCACAGGAACTGTGCAGGTCTCCTGATGCTGCCTCCAAAGCCACACCAGCGCTGCTGCACCGGGGCAAAGAAAGATGACCAATTTAAACGGAGGTAAACCACATCTGATCGAACAGCGAGACGAGAAGGGCATCCGCGTTATTAAAATCCTAGCTACAGTTGATTACTCTTAATTCCTTCCATTTCACATAAGGAGCAGAGTTGTGGATTAAGTATACAATTTTTGTTTGATATATTGAAAGATATAATCATATATCCTGGGAATGAACGCAATCTTTTAGCATTCTGTCTAAAATCATTTCAAGCCTGTCATTAATTGCATTTCTGCGTATTATGGATTAAATACTTCTCATCGTTACTTGAGTGCCTCTGTTCCCATTCAATCACGGCGTGCTGCTGCACACACACAGGGGGGTTTCTCTTCCCTGCGCAGCTCGTGCTCTCAGTGGAGTCACTGTCAAGGACTTTGGTCCGCTCTGCACAGCCCACCGGTGGGGAGAGGACAGAGCACATCCCATGGATACCCATGGTTTTGCAAGAAATGTGAAAGAATAGGATTGAAATGCCTGGTTTGAACTCATGGAGTTCAACAAGATCAGGTGCAGGTCCTGCCCCTGGGTCGGGGGGACCCCGAGCACCAATCCAGGCTGGGCGGAGAATGGGCTGAGAGCAGCCCTGAGGAGAAGGACTTGGGGGCGTTGGTGGATGAGAAGCTCCACATGAGCCAGAAACGTGCACTGGGAGCCCAGAAACCCCCCAACCAGGGCTGCACTCCCCCAGCGTGGGCAGGGGGCGAGGGGGGGATTCTGCCCCTCTGCTCCGCTGGGTGAGACCCCCCTGCAGTGCTGCCCCCAGCGCTGNGGGGGGTTTTTTGTCCAGAAAACAAGGGGGTTTGGGATTTCTGCCACCCCCAGGCTCCTGCCAGCACGGCAGCAAAGTGGCAGCAGAGAGTCTGGGTCACTTTTCCTCCATGCCCCCGCTCAGAAATGGCTGACACCGGGGGCCCAGAACTGGCAATGGAGTAAATGGAATCAGAGGGATATGCATATCAATAAGCCACATAATTAGCGGACCGAGGAGTCGGCATTAGTTAGCATAAACTCAGCAGTTTTGAGGATTTCCATGTGCAGTTGTAAGAACCAGATGCTTTTACTTTTAAATTAATTACTCCCGTGCGGTGCTCTGCCTGCCTTATTGACTGAACACAGCCTTTATTACTTGTCTGGGTTTTACCAAGTTACTTCTCAGGCTGGAACAGCATTTTAAGTTGTGTGCAGCCACCCTATGCGTTTCTTCTCCTTACTGCTTTGTAGCCCTGGCTGCAAAGGGAAGAGCAATCTCCTTTTTATTCCAGAGATTATGCCTACGCAGCCAAGGAAGATCATGCATCGGTGCCAGCCCCGAGAGGTACCTACCTGGGAGGTTTCATATCTGAATACCTTCATGTTGTTATAATATATTAAGCCACTATAATGAGTTTTGTTATTTCAAATGTAAGCCTTGTTTGCTTTGTCAAGGATGAGGGAATTAATATTTTTAGATAGGCGACTTCTGGGCTCTGTCCCTGTGGCTGTTGAATGTCTTCTGCATAACCCTCTCACATAACACACTTGAACAGTTGTTCACCCGGGAGTCAGCACAGGGAAGCCGTTCTCCTCTCCGCAGGGAATCCTGGTACAGTTAGAAACCACGCACTTTTGTACTTTTAAGATGCTTTTACTAAGGTTTCCCCCAGATTTCCTGTCCCTTCCCAGCTCACCCCACCCTGGGCTCGGGGTCTGCGCAGCCACCCGACAGCTCCCGTGGGCACTTCAAGGCACCGCAATTGCCTTGAAGACCAGCAGTTTTAACGGGATGCGTTCTGCTTTTATGTTTAGTTTTAATGGCTATTTTATGGTGAGATGGTCCCTGGAGCCTGGAAGCTGTGGATTTGGATTTACACTAATCTAAGTAACAACAATGCATTTTACAGACTCAAAAGGCTCTTTTCAGACACTGAACATATACTTAGGGCTTCAGATCTAACTCCCGCTGTTCATTTATTCAACAATTTATCCAGATTGGGATGAAAAATAAAAAGGTCCCAATCCAAGAGTAACTGAAGAAAATGAGATTCTCTCTATTTTATTAGCAGGAAATATAGCAGGGCTTGCACTCCCGGTATATAAATTTAACCTTGTACTATACTTGCAAGTTATCTGCGGGATAACATACATGCTGCTCTGAACTACCTGCGAAAGCTGACCTTTCTCAGTTTTGCATTAGAACAACAACTGAGCTGTCCCAGGCTCATTCCGCGCTGGCTTTCCAGCATCCAGGCACAAACAGGTAACACTAGGGGAAAAAACCCTCCACGTATGTGTCTTTTCCTCTTTCCTGAAAGTGGTGGAGGTTCAGAGATCCCCAGTACCTTCGTTGTCATATATGTCTAGCGTATCTGTCAACAACAGTTTAAAAAAAAGGATGGACCATCAGATTTGACATAATATTTATATCTGAGCAGCAAGACACAACGGGACAGCACATTTCTTGCTGATGATAGCAAGCCTCAGGTGATGCACCGACTGAAGCGGAAAACAGAAGGCACAACTTTGGCGTCCTGAAATGCTCTGCTTGGTCTTCCCTGCTGCTGCCGTGGCACTGAACGCGCTCATGAGGAAAGGAATTGGTCAACGTCATAAATAAAAAGGTGATTATCGTGCTGGAAATGGCTAATTGAATCCAGAGTGCTAAAACCTGCGCTGCAATACTTTCTACCTAAAATATGTTTCTGCTGCAGCTCCCCCCAGCACGGGTACAATATATTATGCACCTTTGGAAACAGGGCGCGCATTAATTCCTCCAACAGAAGCAAAACTTACTGTTATATATAGTAAAGATCATATTGTTTTAATAGGATATGGCCAAAGTGCAATAGTTAGGACTGCTCTGAAAACTCGGGAAGATGAGCAGCTAACGCTCCTGAAGGGGAGCAGCTGGCCAGTGAGAAACGAGCTGACAGATGGCTTTCTGTGAAAAACGGTCATTAATATTCTCTTGTCAACTCCCAGGTTTAATGGGATGTTCCAGCTCAGAAACCCAGCGCTTGGAAGCCAGGAAATTCCAGAAGCTAGAAGGTGCCTGTGGACAGTCGCTTACAAGGGATAACATCCACTTGCTTTTGCACTGATACGTAAACTTAACATCAATATGTAAATTTAGATAAGCTAAGAGCCATAAAACAAGAGTTCCCACTAAAAAAAAAAAACAAAAACAAGAAAAATATCTACTTATTCAATGAGCTATTTTTAAAATAAAGGTGACCCTACAGAGATGGCCGTTTTAATTACATAGCGTTAACGACCTAACAGTGAAGCTGGCTGTAAATGTACCCAAGGCACATGATCAGGTTTTAGGGTTGGAGCAGACCCTGACCCGCTCTTGGATGCTGTGATGTGCAGCAGCTCGACTCCAGCCTGGGACTATAAACCTGTGGTCTAGACCTCTAATGGCACAACTAGGTGAAGATTCATACGCATTAAGCTTTGGCTGAAAATTTTGTTCGTGAAGCTACCTTCCCACCCCAACACCCTTAGCAGGAAAACCTATGGAGATGAATTTTAAAAGAATAAAGTCCTTTTAGTAGACTTTTCAGTGCCTTCCTGGTTATTGTACCTGAAAGGCTGTAATTACCAAAGCAATTTAAAACATTAGGCTCATTACTGCAATTGTCACTACCACAGCCCAGCCACGGCCAGCCTGATTACACCGCCTTTTGGAGCACAGAAATCTACAGCCACAAGGAAACCCCGAAACTCCCCCAAAAGCCGCACAGCATGGCCGTCGGTAGCCAACACCTCCAAGCACCACCCTTTGTTCAAAGCTCAGGACTCATTTCAGGAGATCCTGCTAGACTTGTCCTCATGAGGGACAAACCCAGCCCGGTGGGTCTCCTCTCTCTTCCACCCGTGTCCCCGCGGGCGGGTGACATCCCCGGCAGCACGAGGGGGTCGGTAAGAGCCGGCTACTTACTTCCTCTCTCCTTTGTACCACTCAAAGACCGGGGCAGGAACTCCTGCACCTTCGCACCGAATCAGTCCGTTCCCTCCAAGCACCACACCGCTGGATTTAAGTTCCTGAATTGTGGGGGCAACTGAAAAAAAAGAATTGTAAAAATGGACATTTGCATCTCGATACGCAGACTGTTTAACGCCGCTTCCTCTTCAGCACGCTCTACGTTACTCCCAGCCTGGCGCACGTTTTCCAGCTTGATTCACATTCAACCACGTTTTCTTCCAGCAGCGCAAAAATTATCCCACACAGCAGATTCTGGTATATATTCTGTGTATCTGGTGTAAAAAACACAACTGAGACACGAAGAAATATCAATTTCATACTCAAAAAAGCTGTTTTTCCAACTCAGTTACCCAACAGAAAGTATAACTCTTTGTAAGTGTTAGTGTCGTAGGAATGTATTTAAAACTTGAGCATCAGTAAAAAAGCAGATGGAGCCCCAAGGCCGGAGCTCTGGACTCTGCTGGGTCCAGAGCAAAGACGGGGCCAGCACCCCTCATCCTCTGCACCAGGTCTCCTGCAAGCGCCCCATTAACCGCACAGGCTTAGACGGCCTTTGAGTTCTTGTTTTGCATATTAAAAGAACAAACTTACCTTTGCAGTTATAAACCAACTGCAAACACCATATAACAGCACGACTTTTCCAGTGTCGCACTGGTTATAGACTTGTTTCGGTAAATATATTTTGTCTTTTTAAATTGTAAACACTGTAAATAGCAATAAACATTTTAACCTTGGAACTGCAGGTACAAATAAAGATAAAAAGCGATTGCCGGTTTTTCCAGTTGCCAGTGAAAGGCAAGCGTAAGCTGAAAATAAAGCACAAAAAATTCCTCAGGAAAGAGATTATCAAAGGAAAGGCTGAACAACAACTGCCTCCTCCCTGGAATTTCTTTTACATTTTCTGTTTTTAAACAATAATTTATGTGCATCATAAAAACACTATAAAAACCAAAACACAGAACTTATAAATAAAAATCTGTTTATTTTTTTCCCAAGCAGTTTTCCAGCTGTTGCTTTAAGGTGTTTATGTGCATGTAAAATTCTGACTGCCTCTCGTCTGTTCTCTCCCCGTCTCGCCCATCGCTCAGCAACCATCATCTTTTACGGGAACGAGTCACACTAAAGGATCATGAGATCGGTGAAAGAGCGGAGGGAGGGCCAGGTTCCCCGCACCCCTGCTGACACCCCTGGCCTTCACCAGCACCATCAGCGCCGCGTTTCCAGATGTGGAGGGCATCGCGCGGGAATCCAGTTGTCACAGCCCAGGGAGAACAAACCCGCACTCTTAGCCCCCGTGCAAAACTCTCAGTGTTTAACAGGACCATTTTGGGTGGGATTAGACAGAGAACTGGTTCTCTCTCGCCCATCACTCACCTTCTACCCCAAGTCAGGCAGACAGACTACGATTTCCCACAGCTGGCAAACACACCTTATGCTGCCTTCAATGTTCTCTTCCCAATGATTACATCAAACCAATCCATAAATTCATTAACTTTCAAGTGGTCACGCTAAAATTTCAAGTGGATAATAAACATATAACCAATTTACATCACTGCTTCTCCATAATCTGCATAGGGAAAACATCAGATTTTTTGTGTCAGTCCATAAAAATTACAGAAATATCTATAAAGCTTACTTCTTCCTGAGAAGTGAAGTTGTTTGCGCAGCCAAGAGCTTTAAAAAAAATAACTTTAAATGAAACTGATCACATGAAGAGCTGTGAACCAGTCACATTTTGTCTCTGCTGCTACAGCGCCGTGTGGCACCACAAAGCTCACAGCTCAGCTTGCGCTTCTGAGGCACTCAAAAGAATAACACTAAGACTGTGCAAGATGAACCATACAGAAGCATCACCTGGATGATGGAAGAAAATGAATGCCTACTGCATGGGCAGGTGGTCAACAGAGGTTGCTGAAGGCTGGAGGATGATGGGGAGGAGGTCTACATCTCACCGAGGGTTCCCACCCGCCCTGGGACAAGGCGCTGCCTGCCAATGTTCCCTCTGCTTCCCTCAAGTTGTAGGAAAGACGTGAACGTCTCAACAGAAGCCTGAGGATGTTTCTCCACCGTTAGTTCATGTGTGATGGTGGCTGGGGAGCACCACCCGGAGCAGGCAGCTCCCAGGTACTGAGCCCAGAGCCCCAGCATTCGGAGACACACCAGCTTACCCGTGCTGGTCCAACACTGTGGTTCTGGGATTGCTGGGCTCCTGGTCCACCCACCTGCCCAAAGCAGGGCCAGCCCAACCCAGGTGATCCCGACAGACCCCTCCATCCTGAGGTTTCAAAGTTCCAAGGAGACCCACAGCCTGCCTGGCTGGCAATACACGGGCACGCACTTTGCTCCTACTTATTTTGCCTCCAGTGATATGAAGAGCAGCATTAAGTTTCTCTTTGAAGAAAGCTTTTACCCATTTAAAGACTCATGTGCCCATTCTCCCAGTCCTCATTTATCTAAACAAACTCAGCCTAAAAGTAACTCAATTTACACCTCATTTCAGATGTTACAATAAGCAGAAAAGGCAAATACAGGACCAGCAAAGGCCTGAATCATGTACAAAGTTTTTTCCCAAAAAGTACCTCCTTCATGCTTCTCAACGTGGCCTGCCCACAATTTGCTTGGTGTTTTGTAGTTTTGGGAGGATTTTTTTTGTTGTTTATTTTTTAAATAAACGCAGAACTTCACTGTCAATGAATTTTAAAATTAACTGAACCATAAAAAAGTACAGCTTGACGATGCTTTTTCATGCAGGCGCCCCAGGCACCGCGCTCTCCCGGTGCAGCTGGGAAGGGGATGCTGGCTGGATCCCAGCTACAAATCACGATTCCGGGCTTTGCCACGCGGTCAGGCAGAGTTTTGCTTGGAAAACACTGAAAAACTTCTGAAAGGAAGTTTTCTTAGATCTCCCTCTGAGAAGGATTTCAGCTTCTGTTTGTTCAGAATAAAAATAAAGATCAATATTCTCTGCTCTAGGAAATCCCTGTTTAATACTGGTATGAAAACACAAACCGAAGATAGCTTAGAGTCACCGCTCTCTTAGATTTTTCATTGCCAGGCTGTTTTCCTGCTTTGAGTAGACAGAGAAAGTATGTGACGCAGGCACATTTCTGGAGCACTGATTAATAACGTGCTGAGCCAAAAATCCATCAGAGCCTACTGCTCCCATCGGCGTGGAAGCTAAATGACTCCAGATGAAATTACACACCTAAATACTCGCTGCTGACGGTTGCCAAGGTTTGTTTTGGGAAAGAAAGAGACAAATACATGGAAAGGGATTCTGGGCCCTCCATTATTTCATATATTTGTTAAATGTTTTTCCACGTAGTCAGCACAGACTCGTTTTTGAGAAGACGTTCATGTCTGTCACGCAGCAGTTGCCTGCATTCTTGTGCTGCTGGGGCGGCACGTGCTTTCTCCTATGTAAAAAACTTTGAGGTTATAACAATCAGAAGGAATACTGTATTGATCTAAATACACATAATTTAGCAAGAGGAAAGCTCATATGTTGTGTTAACAAGTGCTCACAAGGTTCAGTTCAACTCTGCCGTCACAGTTACCCAATACAGGTTGGTTTTGGTGAACAATCTCCCCCACACCAGAGCTGCCCAGCGCAGCGGGACAGAACCATGGAATGGTCCAGGTTGGAAGGGGCCTTTTAAATCACCGAGTCCAACCATCACCCCAGCACTGCCCAAACCCCCACTGCCCCACGTCCCTCAGCACCGCGTCTGCCCGGCTTTTAAACACCTCTAGGGAAGTGTGAGATGAGCCAAGCCACCCATCCCGCTTCAGGAGAAGAGAGGGATGGAGGCCAACCACATCCTGCCTCCACCCAGGGCTGGTGGGCAGGAGTTTGGGAGAGACAGACAGAAAATAACACGAATTCCCCTCCCAGGCAGCACCCCAAGAATGTAGAAAATTCTCAAAACATCTGCAGTGATGGTTCCCCCACCCCAGTCCTCCCCCTGCAACAGGTCTCTACATTTCGTGGCACCGATTACGCCTGCTCGAGCACCTCTGCCTCATTAGATCCTTCTGCAGCTCTTACAGCTTATTTTATTTTTTGTATTGCTGATAGGTTTGCTGACTCTCTGTCGACGCCCTTCTACAGGGTGTTATGAGGAGCTTGGGGGGGCTTCCAGTACATTCCTTGCCTCGCACAGGGACCTGGGGGGGGGGAACATGACCCTCTTAAATTATTGATGGGATGACTGAAATCCTGCTACAATCCCAGTGGCAATTAGATGCCTTCCAACCACCCCAGCAGGCTTCCCCCAGGGCTCTTGGGACCACCACCAGTGCCACTGCCCACGCGGCAGCAGGGAATCCCGGCAGCTGCTCTCAGGGTTTTACGGCTGCTCAGGGAATAGATCACAAAGGTAAATATTGGCCATCGAGGAAAATGTTGCCATTCAGGAGTTTAATAACAATGGCTTAAAGCATTACAGAAAATCGTTTAGTATCATTAATGACCCAATGCTGCTCTATCCATCTGATTGATCAAAGAGGCGCTTGCAAAAGTCCTGGGTGGGCAACAGAAGGCAAGGGATAAATACAGGCAGACACAAGCTTAAGGACCTGGTGAAAGTTTAAAAAGGTAAAAAGAAAAAAACCAGCTTTACTACGTTTTAAATATTACAATTGCAGCTGGAAAACCAGTGGAAAAGTAAGAGAAATTTTGGTTACATATTCCGCACAAAAGAATCTGAGGCTCAGGGAGGCATGAGGCAGGCAAGGCTCCAGCAAGCCTTCCCTCAAACTCCGCAGCTAAAGGCTTTTCCGAAATTCCAGTTGTGTTGCAGACACAGATGTGCTTCTGGGTGCGTGCGGAGCGCTTCGTTATAAATAATTATAAACACACAAGTGAGCAAGAAAATAACAACTTGTCTCAAAGGTATAGAGCATCAGTGGAGAGTGAAACTGTCTACCTGAAGAGCCTCTGGGGGAAGGAAAGGGGTGACAGCCACGGAGCTCCCAGCGGGGAGAATGTGGTAGGGAAGTTATTGGTCTGACAGATGATGCTGCAGTAAAATGTAACAGTGATGTTAACGAGAAAACCTGTGTAAGACTAATAACTTTAAAAGTATTTGTCATTTTTATATTTCTCAAACAACGGTTATGTGAATTAACAAAGAAAAAACCCACAATTCTATATCTCTGTCAGCAGTACTGGCCTTTTGTAACTCATATTTGTAGGTTTACTCACCCTACGGTGGATCCTTGTTCAATCCTCTCCCACAGTTCATCCCTGCAGAGCAGAGCACTTAAATGCTTCACTTCTGACTTGAAAATAAATTACTGGAACTTGCTTAATATCAGCTTCTCAAATATGTGTAAGTGCTTTGCTGGGAAAGGCTTTTTCGAGTGGGTGCTCAGAGGCTCGACTTAACTGGGGTTTTACTGGGGCCCTTTCAAGTTTGTCCCTACATGAAACAGCACAGGAGGAAAGGCTGTTCTTGACCCAAAATAGGTATTTATTATCCCCACGGAATACATGTTAATGTATCCCCACCAGAGGGATTTGGCATGGGAAGCCTGTGAGCGAGGGGACCGGAGCGGAGGAACCCAGAGGCGATGCGAGACGCTGCTGTGGGTTTGGTGCCGTTTCACAGGAGTGGGGCAAGTCTCACCCAGCAAAGCACAAGGAGCTCCTACCGCCCTCAGGCACCCGGGTGACGGCAGCGATGGCCAAAGCGGCACGGGAAAGTACGGCTCCCTACTCTCCTCCTTGCTTAGGAGGAACAGAAACAAGCGCCGCGCAGGACCAGAGTGCGACGTGGCGTCAGCCCGAACACCGACGCGATGGTTGAGTTACTCCTGTCCCACCACCAAAGGCACCGGGAGTTCATCGGGCGAAGCGCTCGGCCGCGCCTGCAGCCCCGGGGGGACGCGCTAGAGATGTCAGGAGAGAGGAGCACTACGGCGAGTGCGTGCACACACCCCGACCTGCGCACATCCCCTTTCATTTTAGCGACACAACTGAAGGTTCAATAAATACCCCTATGAAAGTCTCATGTGACACTGCTGAGTACTCACTGCACTCCATCTCTCTCTCAGCGCATTAATGAGAAAGACGTGAAAACTATCATCTCCCTCTCCCACTCCTGCGCTAAAAGAGCCCTGTAATTATTTTCTGCTCAGTTTCTGCTCGTCTGATATCGCCAACATGTTCGCATGAGTCAGGCGTTTGTGCTGGGAAACCAAATTTTGCAACTTCTGTTTCATCCAGAAAGGATGAAAAGTGCTGCTGAATCTGGTTTGCTACCCAAATATTTTCACTTTGCTTTTCAATGTCTAGAGGAGCAGTTAAAACAATGCGTGCAATACCCTGGCATTCAGGCAGGCACAGAAAGCATGAAAAAACACCTCCAGCTAGAACAGGTTTCATCTTTTAACATTTTAATGAGCTTCGGGACTTTTATGCATATTAGTTATGTTGCCCTAATTACTCATTATAATTCTAATGTGCATTTTATATTTAATTACAATGCTTATAAAGATTTGGTATGGACAGTAAATTATTATAACTAGCATGTGCATAATGATTATGAGCTGAATTTATTAACTTTTACACTAGCATTCAGGGCCAGCAACTTCCAATTTCACCTTTGTGATTAACCATATTGTCTGATTAAACTAACATTTTTGTGGCATTAATTGCAAATGTCAAAAAAAGTCTTTTATTTTCCCAGTTTTCATCAGATTTTAATTTGGCGTCCTAACATAGTCTTTTGTTAGTGAAATTGCTCTCCGGTGTGTTAAGATAACGAGCTTCAGGTAAGAGAACAGGTTTTCCGAGATTTGTTTTCTGCCTCATAGGAAGAGATATGAGCAATATTCAAAGATATTCATTTATATATACACACACACACATAGTGTTTTTCCAATAAAGTAACAAATCTTTACAGGTGAAACAGTATTGCTTGTACTTTCTATAACTAATCTGGTCTTCCAATAGTCTAGTTTATTTAATTTTTCTAACTTATTCAGAGCAGCAACCCTCCCTAGTCCCAGATTAATGGAGTGGTTTAATAAATGCCTCTTCACATCAGAAACTTCTCCAGTCCGTGGCCTCATTTGAGAGACATGCCTTTAACAATCACTGGGCTAAACAACTAATAAGCTTATGTTTTCCCCTCTTTTCTTGATGACTTACCAAAAGCCACTGTGCTCAGTTGGGATCTTGGTGCGTACATATACATAAATTTTATATGCAAACATAGAAGGCATCAGTAAGAATTCAGTTCAACTCCTGCATCTCTAGATGTAGCCCAACATCTCTTTTGTAAAGGAGAGGGAAAAGCACAAACCTCTGTACTTTAAATGAGGATTAATTAAACAATTGTATAGATACCTTGCACTAGCCGTCAGCAAACGATCAGAGCATCAAGCATTCCCCGTGGGTAACCTGGCACGTCACAGGGTGCATCAGAATTTCCCGAAACCTGCACCTCCCTCAGCTATCCCTAATGGATGGCATTATTACATCATTACATCCCTGGCTACTGTGCAATTTATGTTTTTGAATGTAAAACCTCCTAGTGTCGAGAGGAAAGCTTAAAATCCGCAAGTAATTGTTACATGGGAGAAAAAAAAAAAGAATAAGCAGCACAAAATAATACTTAATAGGCCAGCAGACAGGAATTCTTAACAATGTGTTTTACAAGTATTTGAGTGACAAGAAAGAAGAGGAGGAAACTTAACAAAGCCTCCCCAAAACAGCAAAGCAAACAAAGACCTCCAGGGAGCTCCAGAAGGAAATACAAGTTAGCGTGCAGGTGGAAGCACTGCTTTGGTTTTCTGTCCATCAGATTTTGTCTCACTGCTTCAGCTATTTAATCCTTCTGTCTTCCAACACAGCCTTTTTCTAATCGCATTCCCCGTACGGTAGCTCCGCAGATGCATTTTTATCCCCCGATGCAGGAGCTGCTGTGGCGTGGGGACACAGCCCTGCTCTGGAGCAGCTCGCGCCGTGGGTGGCGGTGTCTGGGGGACACGCACTGGCATCTCCCTGCATCCCTGGCACAGGTGACCGCGTCCTCGTGGCTACTCCACAGAGGAATGTCTGTGTGCACGCTTTGACAGGGTCACTCCAAACCCCCTTCGGCCACAGACCTGGGGGGACACAGCCCCTGCTCCGTCAGCGGGGCACTGGCCCCGGGGGAAGATGCTCCCGGGCTGCCTTTAGCCCAGCTGGGGCAACTCTCCGTCTTTTAGCAAATAGGTACGTCCCGTTTGACAGAACAAGTCCTGCGACCATGTAGGAACTCACAGTATGAATAAAGCCCTCAGCTCCGTGTGCTCCCCGCAGTCGGGGACCTCATAAGGTACGTTAGAGGAGCCGGGGCAGGAGCATCTCGTATCTGCATTTGTCCAATGGCTTCGCACTCACCCTTTCCGCAGGCGTAAATGAAACCACGATGAACAAACATGAAACAAATCCTGCATTTGCATACAAGACTTGCCGGTAATTTAGAAGGAACAGATGCACAAAACATAAATGGGTATATAAATGTTCAGTGTTTGGCGTTGTTTGATACAGTGGAGTTGGTTTTAATCTTTCATTGGCCAGTGCAGCTTGATTCAAATTCAACTGAAGTCAAAGTATTTATATTGACTTCAGTGGGCTTTGAATGAGGCCCAGAAAGATCTGCAATAGAAGAGAATTTCAGTTTTCAAAACAAAAAAAGTAAAAAAAACCCCACCTCACAACTTGAAAGAGCAGCAGTATAACAAAGAGAGCTCTTGTCATGTAATCCCTCTTTTTATACGCTATTGCTCTTACTGCTGTCGTTTGAGGGAAAAGTTGTCATCAATACTTTCTCATCAGCAAAGAGTGCCTGAGCGTCTGTAATTACCTGAGTCGAAAGAACAAACTTTTATGTTTCATGGCATAAAATATGGTATCGACAGGACCCAGCAGAACCGCTGATGGCCTTTTTTTTTTAAAATATATGAAGGGGATCTGTTAGAAAAGGGTTTAAAACTTTCAGTGTGGTATGCAGGGAGAGGGAGAGGCACAAGCTGTGAGTCCTGCACCCACAGCAGAGAGGGGAAGGGGCGTTTGCTGGGACGTAGGTGACCCCTGAGCACTGGGCTCCTGCTGGAGGAGAGGTGGCAGAGCCCGAGCAAGGCGCTGCGGAGCCTCAGCAGTGTGTAACAGCACAACACCCCTCACGGGTCGTTTGCAAGCTCTGGCTGCAAGGTGAAGGGCATCTCGGAAATTCAAGGGAGCGTCTCTCCCAGGAGACTGTGTCTCAGGAACGGCTGGCGTTGGCTTTTTCCCAGGTGGCATGCACACTGCTCTGATTTTCATTCCCCTTTTGTGTTCACTCTATTAACGTGTTTCTCCGTGTGCTGAGAGGGGCTACATGGCCCCACACAGGCAGTGAGGAAAGCCCAAGCAACAACTGCAATGCTTAAACAGTGGGAAAGAGCAAGATATTTTACTCCATGCGAGCTTGCTGTGAAATACTGCAGCACTCCACGCACAGGAGCAAGTGTACACGTCTGGGTAAGGCTGGAGGAGCAGAGACAGCTTGGGAAAGGGAGGTTTCCATGTGGTTCAGGAGCACCACTGTGGCAGGACTGGGGGGAAGAAGGACGATGTGCTGCTGTGTCCACCCCAGCTCCCTGCAATAGCAAACCTCCCTCCCTTGGCCATTCCTACTGGAAAAGCTTCCACACAACTAACACGCCCTCATACTCTGCTGCGGTTCCTTTATCTCAGCCATGTATTCAAACACACATGTAGAGGTGAAAGGGGAAAAATGAGTATCAGCATCCTGGAGCGGTACTAAGGAACGAGGAGGAGGAGAGGAGATGCTTTCAAACATCCAATGCCAATCCAGAAGGAAGAGTTGGCCGGGAGCCTGGGTGCGAACAAACACGAACGCTCTTACTCTGCTATTTCTCTCCCTCTAAGGAAGATAAAAGCAATGGACTTTAACAAATTCCAGGAATTACTAAGTAGATCTTTTGGCAGTAAAGCTGAGGAGAAAGTGAATTAAAACAAGCTGGTAGTTTTCCAAGGAACGAATGTTTGGAACAAAAATGTAAAATATCTCAGGGCAGGTCAGAAATGCAGCAAGAAACCTGCTTGAGCCCCACTGGAGCACACCCAGGGAGCCAAAGCAGAACAGCAGATAAGGCAGTCCTGAGACACCAAGGGCAGCCGGAAACCATGCCATCCGCACCTCATCCGTGTCAAAGAGAAAGGTCACCCTGCTGCTCAGCACCACCCCTGTGTGGTGCCCAGCCATGGAAACCCTGGTGGTGGTGCATTCTGTACCACCAGCCTCGCAGCTCAACCCAACCTGAAAATGCAGCGTGATCACTGATCGAAAACCTCAACACTGGACTCAAAACAAGCTCTGGGGAGCCACATCCCTTCCCTTTGGCCTGGCAAGGAGTCTTTTGATAACAATTTTCTCAATAACTCTGCACCTTCACCATGGATTTTTTTTTCTCGTCCGTGTTTCCCATGCTTGGACCCATAAGTGCCACACATCAAAAGCTTATGAGTGTCAACACACGACATCATCTGCCTTCCCTGGCGATAAATAGGAATTAATGAGACAACATGATTTGCTGTTGATGAGTCCACAGTAGCTGTTACCCATCTCAGATTATCCCGCAGGTCCAGACACATCTTGTTAGAGTTCCAGCGTGTGTCTGGGGACTGGAGACACGCCAGGCGACTGCCAGTTCCCTCTGGGCAACAAGCACCCAGGGCCTTGCTCCCCAGGACCTCGCTCAGCCTCTCCAAAGTCTCAGAAATAACAGTTTCATCATCAGTTGTTTTCTGTAGATCTTTGATGAAGGTTATTATCCTCATCTGATGACTTAAGACAACAATTAGCTTACAGAAGACTGTTCAGTATCTTCTGTGGGTTAAGCTTTATTTGTCTGTTCTTGGTATAGAGTCCTGGTGGACCACAGGAGACCAACATTCCCTTCTCCTGAGCTGGTGGAGCAGAAAAGCAGGAGGCGGCGTCTGACAACGCGCAGTGCTGGGATGAAAGGCCAGTCCCTCCCAGAGATGCCCAACAGATGCGTTATCTACTGCAAACCACCCGCTCTACAGTGGGTGCACCCACTGTGGGGCACCAGTGGGGTCTCACCTGAAGCACCCAGTTGAGAAAAGCAGAAGGAACCGGGATTAGCAGAGCTGGAGAAGATAACTTAGCAGGGATACAGTACATCACTTAATATGCGAGACAGAAGAAAAAAGGAGTCAGCTCTTCCCTATCTCCTTTATGGGCCAGGCAAGCAATAATCAACCAAAACTAAAGCAAGGGAGATCTAGGTCTGGTAAGCTATTGCTGGAAGAGATTGCTTAAGGATACTGTCAAGGTGCTCTTTCTCTTTTTCTATTTTAAAAGACAAGGTTGATAATTTGAATACCAGCATCTGCACCTGGACAGCAGCACCAGCCTGACTCCTCAGCTCCTCCTCTGGGCTGAATTTTTGTGGTATCCGAGATCCTGGGATTATTAAGCATCAGAACACTTCTTGTAACGGCAAATTCCTTTACTCATTTCTGTAGACACTAATGTTGTGCTTAAGGTCATATGCCATTTTTCAACACAATGAGGAAAAAAGAAATTACACGCATCTCAGCTTATAATAGTAATGAAATCTCCAGGTTCATACTTAACCACAAAAATGAGGTAAGTACCGAAACTGGATTTGGAATTAAAAAAAATTCAAAAGAGAAGCAGAACTTTTTTCCAGAAAACTTATCTTGTACACCTTGGATCTGATTTGATATAGCGTACATACATAATAAAATAGCTAGGTGTACTCACCAAAATGATATTTCTAAGGACAGAACTCATTACTACTGTATAATAAATGGAAGCATAAGTCAGAGTTAGCACTGAACAGATTGTTTGGGGTTGCAAAGACAGCAGCTGTCACAGCTTGACAGCTTTCTTGTTAGTGAATCAGCTTTACTGACAGTCTTTTTGATTGAAAACCACTGTTCGCTGACAGTGTGTTATAGCTGATATACATATGTATCTCATGGAGAATGAGAAAGAGCCATAAAAGGTCTAGAAGCTATTGCTCTATATTAAAAAGAAGTGAAGTTTACATAAAGGGTTTTTGGTTTCTCCCCCCTCCCCGGTAATCTCCGGCAGATGTAAGCTGATAGAAACAGGACAACCCCTGCTGATACGTGACAAGCACACACGCATGCAGAGGCAAGTCCAAGGCGGTTTTTCTACCCAAAAGCAGTAAATACTAGTTGCTTTCGAACGCTCTCTGGAAGAGTTTGTGTAATCAAAAGCAAAGTTTAGAAGTAAAATTATAGAAATAAAACTCAGTGCAACTCTGACAGGGGCTTCCTGCATCTCCTGCTAGTCCAAAGGGGGGGACCTGCTGGAGTAGATCCATTCATATTAATTCAAAAAAGAACCTGTTTACTTTGAGTCACGTTTCAATTTTCTCTATCTATGTCAACGGTTTCGATTGGCAGCTCTGTGGGACAGGGAGCGTTGGCTTCTCCAATACCTGTGCAAGACCATCACCACCACCACCACCGCCAGGTTCAGCCCCGGCTTCTACAGGCACCTTGGGCACAGGGACACCCACTCGGCAGCGCCCTGGGCTCCTCGCTAAACACGCCTGGCACTCCGGGACGCTAAACATCAGCAGGCTGCGGTGAAGGAGGTACAGTATTGAAGGAAAAGCATCTCAGGGGCTCTCCCTCTTCTCCCTCACCTGTATTCATTTTTAAGGTTGCCCATATGGAGTAATTTCCTCCTCCTCACTTTTGTGGTATTTCAACTGATAAAAGCCAATGTGCTAGGGACAACAGATGTCACCTTTTATTCCAAGATCATTGCTTAAAACTAAGCACACACGATGCTTTCATTTTGACCAATGCCAAAAAACGAAAGCCATTTATGAACACCAGAAATGTCCACGGCTTTGCAGTTTGTCCCTGGTGATTATTTCTATTCTTGTTACAAGTGCTCATTTCCAAAGGATGTCACACATTGCTCAAGAAGGGACAGTAGGTTGCAAGTCAGCACTCGGATGCAGACCTGACTTTACATAAGGAGTCTGGAATACTGGGATTTCCCCACTTAAACATTTAATTGCTGCATTGAAAGATAGTTCTTATTTGCAATATTCCCTTTTGACATTAATACCAGCAGACGGAAAAGCGAGCACCAGAGTTTTGAGACATTTGATATTAAATACAATTTTGTTCAAAATACACGGGAGATAGAAAAAAGAATCACTTCAAAATGCACTGAATTTGTGAACTGAAGTCTTTCAGTCTAGAAATGACTATCATGATCTCTGTGCACAGCGTGCAACAGGTATCAAAGCAGCTGAAGCAACACGGTCCGTACTGGTCCTTGTCTTTGGGACGCGGCAGTGAGCACAGCCATGCCCGCGAGGCGTCAGAGCTTTCATCGCAAGAGCGTGTGTTTGCACAGCTCTGAGGTCCAAAAAAAGGTCACATCAGCCTCAAAATGGTTTGTTTTTATTTGAGGAGAGGCAGCAAATATGAAAGGTACCAGCTTTACGAATTATAATGCCTGAAGAATGATGTTGGCAATTTTTCCTTTCTTTGCGTCAACAGCACTGCTTTGTTTTAAACTATAAAAGCAGAAATATTGCTTCTCAAAGCTCCCCTAGCTCAGATCTAGTGCCTGCACCACACACTTGCTAATACCAACCAAATTGCAGAAGTTATTAAAACCTAATTTAGCAATCTCACCAGGGGACAAACAAGCTGTAACAATATCATTACAGTCTTATCAGGGACTGGATGTCTTGTCGAAAAGCCGAGCGTAGCCAGGGTAGGAGCCAACGGGGACCGTCGCTGCCTGGCACCACGGCCGTACCCATACGCTCACAAGTTATGCTCAACAGATTTCTTTTGCAGAACCATTTCAAAGCGGCCATGACTGCTGATGGAAAGAATAACAATAAAAAAATAATCAGGGGATGGAGAATTTTGCAAGACTGTTCAGACTTCTCTTTTCATGACCCCAGTTGGTGTCACCAGCTGCACCAAACCCCCCTTAGACTGTCACCTCAAAGGCACGGCGCTTGCAAGGGAGAGGGAAGACTAAGTCTTAGACCAACAGCAAGAAGGAATACCACAATTACTAGAAGAGATATTGCTTTACGACATGTTGACTATTATGAGAAATATTTTAAGTAATTGTTTTTGCTGAAGAGCAATCTGGGCAAGTGAACACTCCTGGAAGCTTAAGAGCTCTCCATTAATTTTGGCTGTAGTTTGGAGTCTAACACAGCCTGCTGTATACTTCAAATTGCTTCTTGAAATGCATAAGCTCTTTAGAGATGAGTCATCTTCTATTAAGACTTCAATTTTCCCGAACTGTATTTTAGCTGGTATTTAACGTGGGATCACCTGGAGGCTGGGGAGCCAGCAGCAGTTCAGAGCCAGGATAAAGCATTCGCTCCAGGCAGGACTAAATTCCCAGGGGTGCTTTTCCTTGGTCGCTAGAAATGTGTCCTTGCTTTGCATCCTACCAGGTTCGAGGGGGTTACACCCCACCTGCAGATGTGACATCTTATCACCCCCGAAGATGGCAGGGAGCAGCGGTGCACCCCATGACACCAGACCTGGCAAGAGAGCACGGTCCTTCTCCTGCTGATGCCAGGAGAAACAGCTGCAGGAAAGACGGCTCCACCAGGGAGGATGCACCGAGGTGTCCAGAATCTTACTATAACCTTATTTTGACTTTAAAATGACAACACAAATGGAAAAGTATACGAAAGCTATTAAAAAAACAACTTTTTTTTTTGTCCCCTAATTCATGAGCTAGTCCCCACACTTTCACCAACAGTGGCCTCAAGCCTTTATGCTGTACCTTTGCATCAACCGTCAACAATATATTGTTGACAATGTTTTTCACCGGTATTAGGAGAGCGTGTTATGGATGCTCTGTTATTTGTTACAGCACAGTCTCCCAGAGATACATAAACATGATGAACAGCATTCACTGGTATCCCATACAATGTGTGGGCCTGTAACTACTGGCAGAGTGTAAATACGTGCAAATTAGTACAGTTATTTTTGCTTCAAGGACTTGTTTTCCTGGGGACAAGGAAGAGAGAATACATTCAAATGGGTAATCATGGCAGTCCTCAGAATTAACCACTGCAGAAATGACAACTAATCAGCACCCACAGGCTTCTGAAACAATAAAATCCAGATTTGAATAATAGAAACAATCTTCTAATAGCTAGGTCAGACATGCTGCTTCCAAAGAAAACAGTGCTTGAAAAAGGATTTGTTTGCACATGCTTTAATAGCTCCCTAACTTCCCAGTGTGGTTCACAGATTGGTGTTGCAGCCGCACTTTGCATGCGAACGGAGAACTCCAAGAGTTTCAGGCACCAGAAAACACCTGATTTGCCTTTGCAGCCAGACGCTGGCCCATCGCAGCAGCATTGCTGGTGCTAACGCTGGAGCATCGTCTCCTCCGCCGCTGAAGGAGCCAAGCTGCGCCTTTGCCCTGCAGCCTCACGCGCCACCGGCCAACCCACGATCTTTGTGGAGAGAAGAGGCAGCTCACCCGACGGGCGGCTGTCCTCGCACCCCTGCGCCGCACCGCTGGCAAACACAGGGTGCAGCCCCGCTCCTCCCAAAATAGCCAGAAAAAAACATAAAAATAACTTGGCAGAGTTCAGCAGGGATTTTCTTTAAGAAGATGAAAAATGTACTCCTCGTCTGTCAGAAGGATTTCTTGAGCACTAACGCTCCAGCTCCTTCAAATACAAGACCTCTTTTCATGTTGCCAAAGCCCTTGATTATGTGCGGTGGTAGCAGAACACCATCTACATGAAGGAACATTATAATCAACTTTGTCACGCTTCAATATGCACAACGTTTTTCAGAAGTGTGCAGTAAATGCACAGTGGTTTGCAGAACTTAATAGTAAACTATTACACCCCAGAAAGAAATCAATGTTAATTTAGGAACCAAATTGCACTCGAGTCAGAAACATGAACTATATTGTTTTAATCTGACTTCTGAAACGTTAATAGACGTACCTGAAGGACATAAAATGACAAACACTTTCATCAGAGGCTTCTTTCCCCACCAGCGAGGAGAAAATATTTTCTTCAAATCAACCGCATTCTTTTCCCACCCCACCATTTGAGGTGTATTTAAATGTATGATCAGTTTTTACTGAATCAGTGCAAGTTGTTTTTCCTTAAGTACTACTATGAGATAGGACATCATATAACTCATACAAGTGATCTCAGTGATGAGAGTAGCTTGCAAATTAAGTAAATAAGAATTTAGTCCTAATGATGGCCAAAAATAACAATAGTAAGAAAACTCCAGCTCCGATTACTTTGTGTATGATCAAAAGCTTCATTTTCCAGGACAGCAGAAAATTCTTCAAAGATCCGTATCTTACGTAAAAAACCCCAACCTGTTCTTATTTGTACTAGTTTCACCTGAAATATTTTTCTAGCAGCTCCTCATCTGGATGGCTGAACCCAAAGACAAGCTCTGCTGTTACTGACTTAAACCGTGATCAAAGTTTGCATCTCAGCTGTGCTAGCATCTAATCTCCTTTACCTTGAGTGGGTGGCTTCGTATGCTCATCTATTTGACCCACCGATATAGAAACTAATTACACTGTTACTTCACGGTATTATGTGCTGCAGGAAAGACATCCTCTCCACCGCTCCTCGGAAGGCTTTCCCTACGTCTTTTTAATTGAAATGGTAGCTCAGATGTAAGAGTTATAACTACTGAATTAGAACATCTGTGCGACACAGATAATCCAATTTTTAGAAGTGGGTTAATACAATCTTTAGCAGTAACAAGAAAAACAAGTCAAGAGATGGTCTTGATGGAGTTATACACAAACCTCCACACCCACGTCACTCCTGACCTGCCGGCGTCGCAGACTGCCAACGTGTCCTTCGACAAGTCAGTCCACGGTCCCCCAACAGCACATCATGGGCCAGCACTATTCTCACCATTCAAAGCGTGAGCACAACTCACACTTCGAGCTTTTGCAACAGTTTTCAGATGAAAAATAGTGAAGGGAGGACACCATCCATCCCCCATCTCCGTGCAGGCAGGACAAAACAGAAGGGGAGCAATCCCCTCAGCCTTCTTCCCAAAGAAACCAGGACATTCGCGGCAAATGGGGCAGCCGGCAGTCACGCTTTGGATGCGGCTCATGCCTGGCCAGGGTCCTCTCTTACTCTTGCAGGCTCTGGCCCACCGTGCGAGTCCATGGTGTGCACCAGCGTTACCATCACCCACCTCTCTCTGGCCAAGAAGGCCCGAACAGAGCAGAGTCACGTTCCGGGGAGGCCACACTGCAATAAGCCCCACTGATCCATTAACTGAATCAAATACGAACCAGCAGTCAAGTTTCCAGGAGTCCCCGGTGTGATTTAGCAGCCAAAATCCCATTTTTGAATGGTAACCTGAGAATTTAGGAAAATATGTTTCACAGAAGCCAGTGAAACCACACTCCAGAGTGATTTTAGCTTTTCAGAGTGTAATTTTGATATTTCAGAAGGGTATTGCAAAGGTCAATCTTCCAAGGCTCCGTGCACATGGACCTCTCGAAACGGTCGGTGGGAATTGTGGCTGCTCAGTACCTGCAAATTGCTCTCCATCGTTACAATATTGTGAAATACTTTGTGATTAAACAGAGACTGACCTACACGATGCAGTTTTAAATGTGTGAATTTCAGCCAGATGGATAACATCAACCACTGCAACACCAAGATAAGGTCTTTCTGCTCCACGGTCAAATATGAACATATGACTTCACCTCATGTGGGTGCAATTCTGTTTGAAGAGCTGACATGACCGAATTTACTTGATATAAGTGACACCGTAAAGAACAGCAGTAACTTCTGCTCCACAGTTTTTTTTTTCTTTCAGAGAACTGGTTTTAGCTGGTTTAAAAGGAAAAAAACCCAAAACTTTGTAATTGGATGGAAATGTCCTTGCCAAGGGGAAACATTTGTGATGAAAGTTCAGGTCCTCTAAGGCTGGGAGATGCAGCGCCCTTGACTGTAGTTGCTACTGTAAACTTCTGGTACAACAGACAAGAAGGCTGTTCCTGCTCAGGCTGGCTAGCAAACAAACAATATTGCAAAACCAGAGGTTTACACAAACATGTACAACTGCTCAATACATTGGCCATGTTGTCTTAAAGAAAATAAAAAAAGTAGTTGCACTTATGGATCAAAATGCGTTAGTGCAGACTCACTGGTTTCTCCAACAAAATGACTCCTGGTCTCCTAAAGCCGATGCTGACCATAACCCCCAAGTCCTAAATTTAGTCAGGGATATAAATATGAAGCTGCACATCTGTATCCAGTGAAAATGGGAAGAACCAGAGTTATTTATGCTTAAACAGAAGCTCCCCCATGCCCTTCTCTTATAGTGGAGGAAAGTGGAAATTAAAACTCCAAATTGCTCTGAGTAATTGCAGAGGAGGATCAAGACCTTTAGAAAATATTTAGGCCTTGCCGTTTTATTTAATAATGCATTCACCTTGATTTCTTTGAGGAAATTTCTTTGCTGAATCCAAAATAAAAAGCCTTGCCAAGGAAATGTTTTTCATAGGTCAGTAACACTTCACAGCAAGACTCTTTCTGGGAAAACAGAGTCACAGCAAAACGTCCAGGTATTAGGAACCCCAACAAACACTGAAATCCTATAATGTTTTTGCTCAGCAGGTTTAAGGTTACAGATATAATTAGGTTAGAGTGACTTGTACAGTATGCCTGATTTCAAAGTAAAATCAGAGTATTATGCATAATATTATGCAAAGTGCCATAGCAACAGTGAGGCAGACTTCTAAGAAATGCTAATGAGATAAGCTGTTCTGCAAGAAACCTAACCTGTCCAAGCAAAAAACAAACACATTACTTAAAATTCATACAAGAAACCCACACATTCCTTCTGTAAAATATCTAACATAAAACACCTTATTGCACCATGCCAGCAGGACGGGGCCACAAGGCCTGTACAGCAGGCACCGTTCGTAACTCGCTGCTCCCCAAAATCCCAATCCCGCAGGATGGACACTGCTCCGGCTGAAAACCAAAGGCAGAACGCAGATGCCAGAGCCCAGGAGGGCAGGCAGCAGCCCGGGTCCCTCTGCTCTGGACCACCCCAGCGTGGGGGATGCAGAGCCTGCTCCAAACACACAGACTGAGCAAAACTTGACCAAAGGAGGGAAAAAACCCACAAAAGCCCAAACCAAGCAAAGCCTTAGACGATTTACTGAAGAACATGAAATACATGCACAAGAAGGAAAGGGTAAAGGAGGCAGAATCGTTCCAAACACAGAACGTGACCAATTCAATGACCACAATTAATTGTTTTATATTGCAGACAGGAAATACATATATATTTCAAGACAAGGAAAGAATAATGCAGCAAGTACTTGAATAAACCAAAGTGGTACAAAACCAATTGGTGTAATAAATCTCAAATATGTATTCAAGAGCTGGATTAAGCAAATGCAGGGCTACCATGTTATTTCTGAAGTGTGGGGCAAGTGCCTAACACAGCCTTTGAGAACCTTTTTCAGGAAAGGAGAGGGCAACAGGAGCTGGGGAATTACCAGCCAGCCCACTTATCTCCACAAAAAAGCTATTCAAGCAAGCAAAGGTGCGAAGGTACCTGGAAGATAACTGGAAGAGGAGCAATTGCCAACAGGTTCATTACGAATGAACACAGTGCGGAGGGGAGCCAGCCGCCCTGCAGTGGTCAGGGCTGCTGGGGGTAAAACCCCCTTGAAGTGTCCTGCTGTCACAGGGAAGGCATCTTTTTAATGTCCTAGCCAAATATATGACCAGTCATCCAAAAGAATCCTTCCACATCCTTGGCAATCCAACATCTCACCTGGCACATAGCTCAAGTTTTTAATACTTCATTCGAGAAGGCCCTTTCCCAGCATCAACTGATTTATGGAAAACAAACACTTAGTCAATCCCTTAGAAAACACAACCCCAGAACAGAGGTGAGATGAGATGAATCAGGGCTGGTGAACATGAGGTAAATATGGGGAGCACAAGTGCACCATCTCCAAAGAGATGGAAAGGTGAGACTGATCTGTTCCCTGTTCCTCTGAGGAGAGGTGAGGAACGAGGCTGTAATTCTGCAAGGAAGGTTCACATTAGACACTGTGAAAAATGTTCAGTTAAGGACTGTGATCGAGTAGAGCATGCTGCCCATGGAGCTGCCATCACTGGAGACACCTTAGAGAGGGCCTGGCCAAACATCCATTGGCAACACCGATTTAGAGGCACAACTTGCAAGGTTAACGCAGTGTTTACTGGCTATCGTGCGGTCTATTCACTTCTATTTTCCACCATTTTAAAGATCTAATGGAAAAATACCTGTACAAAGAGATGCTGTTCCAAGTAGACGTGGCTCAATATCTAGAATATTTTGAGTTACCTTTATACTGTTTGTGTTTACTGTCTCCAAAATCCAGCAGATGAGCTTTCTCCTCCGTAGACTGCGGCACAGGGGAGGCAGGAGAACCACTTCAGGTTGAGCCCTGGCTGCACTACGCATGATTCCTTCAAAGCACCTTGTGCCAGCAAGACTTCTTGGGAGTCTTGGCTCAGAAACGAAGACCCCAAGGCAGCCAAACCAACAGACCCGACGGGACCAGACCACACCAGTGCTTCCCAGTGCCAGCTGGGCTTCCTCAGCACAGGAACTGTAATTTTCACCTCCCCAGTAAGCACCGACTAATCTGCCCTTCAATTTGCAGCATGATGGGGTTCATAAAGGCTGAAATTAAATTATTGTCTTTTAATTTCTACTGAATGGCTTTTTTCCTCACAAGTCCACAAGATTCAGCTTTAACAGAGCTGTTCAAGACACAATTATAGAAAACCAGACCCTTAGTGTATATTATCTGGAGAAAAAAAAATAAAAAGAGAATACTACAATACAGCTCCACTTCAAAAGTCCACATTTGCTATTTATTTATGAGCTGAAAATTTTAGGTAAATTAAAATAAATGCCGGTTTCATCATGCGCACATCCTATTCTTCATCCTCTCAGCATGGCCTCAACGCTTCCGGACATCCTTGCGTTTAGCAACTGCCTTTAACATTTTAAAGTGCGACACTAATAAACCAGAAGAGTCAGCAAAGCCACGGGACCACATGCACCGTTTCCGATGGCTTATTAAAGTCTTGCTAATCCAGACACTGCTCCTTCAAAGTGGGGTTCAATATTATCATCTACAAATCAGTATTTGCTTTATAAAACGTAATGGAAAATGCTAATAAGATTTACTGGTGAAATGAAATTGGATTATATCTTATCTATTTTAACTTGATTTGGTATAGTATTCCTTCTTCATAAGGCAGCAGCTTCAATTTCTTTTTTCTTCCCCCCCACCTCCTCCCTCAGAATTCAGGCAGACAAACGCACCATCATTCTCAGGCCACCATTTTTAAAAAGGAAATTATGAGGGACAGACATAAATTAAGCAGAAATTGCAGATTATGCAATATGAAGCAGTATAAAGAAAAAAAAACCCTCGCAAAGTCATTAGAGTTATAATTTAGGGGCTGTAAGGCAGAGAGCAAGCTGGTTGTTTATGTGTGGTTGGAAGCTGCCCAGCCAAGAAACTTGAAATTCAGAAAGTAATTTAAACCTGGTAATTTTCTTGTACATGCTTGGATGACTGAACAACCGCTATATGCGATGAATATCCATATTCAAAATTACGCTTATACCCACCGTAACCGCTCAGGGCTCATTGATACATTCTATTAACTGGGCACAATAAAACCTTGATTTATTCTGCAGTTATCAGGTCTGCAGTAAAGAACGTTCCTTTTAATAACAGGGAAACAGTATTAAAAATTGTCAGAAGTGGCGGTTAAGTGATCGTATTCATGCAAATGAGGTGCTGCACCGGCAGCGCTGTGGGTGCCGGAGATCCTACGTCAAGACGTTGCCATACGGGACACGGTGGAAGGAGACAGAGGTGGGACAGGGACCGCCCGGACTCTGGGATGGAGCTGCAGAGCTGGTGCTGATCCCACGGGCAGGGCAGTGTCAGGAGAACTCAAAAAGTTTGCAAACTCAGAGAAAATAAAGGAATGGGATTTTTTTTTTTTTTGGGGGGGGGGTAAGGGGGGGGGGGGATAGAGGGNGGGATAGAGGGAGAAAGCCTTGCTCTGCATTAGTTTGTTAGACAGAGGAATAGATGTTTTCTCAAAAGAAACAAGACTGAAGAACATTTGACCATGGAAACTCTGCCCAACCCAGGGAAAGAAGAGGACCTGAAGGCTCCCTCTCCTCTTTCGTATTTCTCTTGTTAAGATATTTCCAGATTTAAAACTTATTTTAAAGTTTTATAGACATTTCTTGTAAACAGTAACCAGTAGAAAACCCACAGCTCTCCCAAATGAAATATTTAGCTTTTCCAGGCAGAAAGCTGTCTTACCAGGCCAGCTCAACAACTAGAAAATGGGCTGAATTCTGCTGGTCTGATTGCATGCACATGTCCCTTTTTGAGCAGGGCTGCCTGCCACGGGGGGCTGGGAAGCGAAGCTCGCCCCAGCAGCATCGGCCACCGCGGCACGTCCCACTCGCCGCAAACCACGCGCCCGGGGCTGGTGAGCTCGCCCAGCATCGTCCCGCTCCATCCTCAGCGCAACGAGCTGCGCTTCTGCCTGCTCAGGACGGATGAGCATCAGCAGCGGGGAGCAGATGTTCGGAGTGCTTTCGCATCGCGCTTAATCGGCATGGGGACAGCAGACAAATCCAAACAGGAGTGCTTTGGCAATTAGCTGACTACGACAAATCATTCATGTATACAAACTGTTTCATGCCGTAGCCAGATCCTAGTTTTACATTGCTTCGATTTTATTCTGCCCCCTCCCCCTTTTCTTCTTTAGTTCAAAGAAATATATATATTACAAAATACTCTACACAGATTAACAAATCTGTCTGAATCTGGCATAATGCCACATGTACCCATGCTATGGCCAAGGATGCTTCCAGCTCATCCAAGGTAGCTGAATCGGGACAGAGATCAGCTTGGACATTTTGTTCAAGTATTTACCAAGTTTGTCGGTTGATTTAGCAGCCCACAATACGTTTCTCACTGCAGACAGAGGCACCCTTACCCTGCGAGCTGCAGTCAGACCCAAGCACAGCTTTTTTGGGATATGCGCCAAAGAGGAGTAGGATCATGTAAGCCTGCACATCCTTTGACACAAACACACTGCTTCTCCCATGACCCCCTTGGCTCAACGTTTGGGGAGAGCAAATCCCACCCCACCTACAGCCCAGCTCCCGCTGCCGGCCATGCAGGAGCCTGTGGTCCCACTCCCGGCTGCCGCAGCAAGCCCTCTGCTTGCCACACAGCCCCAGCACCGAGGGCTGGGGCAGGAGCAGCCACCACTGCTCAGCGTGTCCTTCCCAAGGCTGCCAGAGCTCATCTCCCACCCCCACCCCCCCCACAGACGTCTGACGGACTCAAAACTCGCGTTAGGAAAACGGTGAACCAAGGTCGGAAACAGGCAGAACTGCGCACCAGCAAAGTCCTCCCTGCCTTCACAGCAGGACAACCCCTCAAAACAGCTCGCTGCCTCTACCGGGAGTACTTCAAATTTCCACCGAGATCAATCGCCGTCTAATCACCCAAACAGAATTGCAAAGAGTTTCTCATCTCCTTATATTATTGCACAACTGTGTCAAATTAAATCAGAAACACTTCATCCCAACAACCACAGCAGCCCTCAGAAGTTACTCAGATAATTACTCAAAAAATTACTCCAGAAACCGTGTCTCGACACCACAGCCCAGCGAGAGCACCTGCTAAAAGCCTGTGACAGCACTACTGTCCCCTGGCAGACAAAAGGGGGATTTAAACCTTAATCTCATTTTCCTTTCCTTTGGCGAGACTAACTCGTACATCAAATAGCAGAGGTCATTTTGCTGCTGTAATACAGAGCCCAAACACGCTACAATTCCACCACGAGCAGCAGTTCTCTGCATTAGGCTTTTCTTCTCAGCCACATCCCTCTTCTCCATTGGATTTAGTGATTAAAAAACAACACGACTTACAGTTTACTGTGACTTTTACTTTTTTCACGTCTGGGACTGAGACGTCATTTTCTGCACTGCATTCATATTCCCCAGCCTGGTCTCTCGTAATTCCATAGATGTCCAGATACTGTCCGCTCTCAAACGGTTTTGCTGAAATGAAATAATCAGAGAAAGAAATTACTGGAAGCTGAGCACAAAACACCTGGAGCTTCATCAACACCCGATCAGCAGCTGGAGGGTTTTGCCGGCTGCTGCGGGCGACGTGAGGCCAAGGGGACCTGGGCAGCCACTGCAGCTTCTGCTTGGAAACCCCATCTCCAAGCTGGTCTGCAAACCCCCTCTGAGCTCCCGGGGTCCTGACCCTGCCCCAGAGTGGAGCCCAGTACCCTCCGGACCCTCAGGAGCAATTGGCTCACACAGCTCTGTACCTGACGGGCTTCGGTCCGCACGGTCCTCAGCCAGAGCCTGCCCGAGGGCTTCAGCAGCCATGGGGGACGTCTGCCCCCCACAGCCACTGGAAGCAAAACCAGCCATCAGGGCCAGCTAATGGGACAAAGCGGAGCTGCTGATCCAGCCCTGCCACTGGTGGCTCCAGCACTGGCTTCCCATTGCAGGTGCCCTCCCTTTTCAACAGCCATTTGACCTCGCTGCCGTTCTACAGCCAGCTGGAGCCGGAGGGGGGAAAACCTCATCAGCTGGGGGCCTCCTGCATCCCAAGGGCTGCCAAAGCGAGCGAGTCCTGGAGGGAACCAGCAGCTGATCATCTCTGATGGGTGGCCACGGGTGCAAAATGGGTGGGTCATTGCACCTCCTACCAGCAGGGAAAACGCCCTTCCAGGCTTGCTCACCACACCACTCAGTGCTTACCTGTGTGACCTAACAAACATCTCATCTTAGCAATTAAAAGTTAAATAATAGCTCTCCTCTCCCAAAGGACCCAAACCCCGTAAATAGGATGCTCGGTGTTTGCCTTGATACACAGAAATAAGCACAGCTGGTGTGAGCACCGTGGAAAACAGGTTGAGGTCTGCCCTATGGAAAACAATATGAAGACCAAACTGAAACACATGACTCCTTGGTATGTCATATCCGAAACCATGAATTATTTTAGAGAGCAAGAACAGTTATATGATTCAAAAGCTAATTTATCGCCACTTGATGCCGAGTCATAGCATACACAGGCATTTTTGTAATTTTCTTAATCCCAGCATCTCCCAGCTTTTCCCTACTGTGGTTCCTGCCTCACAGGGAGCACTTTGACATCCTTCAGAGGAAGACTGCTCCCTGGTTCAAACTTCATCTTTTCATGTCTTTTGAGCACTGCGCTCTAGCTGGGGATCAAATTAATTGTTTTAGACTCCTCGCAAGGCGCTCACCACGTCATAAACCAAAAAATGTTAAATATAATTTTTATCATAAAACAATATATCATAGCAGTCATGACTAGACACTGGAAATTATGGGCCTAAAGACTAAAAAGACTTGCTGGAAAAGTTTTCCCACACAGACAAGCTTTTAATCGACTGTTAATAACTTTGCAACCTAGGAAGCAATGACAAAAATCCGAACTGGGTAGTGAGAGCTAAGTAGAAGTATTATGTCCATGTCCATCACAGCAGTGAATTTCATTTGCTTATCTGTTCATGGATTAATGTTTTAAAGTGTGCAAGGTTCAAAACATCAATTATAACAGTGCACCGCTTAGCAAGATAGCACTCATTAATAAGCACAATATACCACGCCTGTCACGGGAAAGAGCCCAAGTAAGCACTGGTTATGTAAAGCAGAAAGATAAGACTGAAATTGGAAAATTATTGTGAATTGAAGTGAACATTCATAAAATGCAATGAAATAATTTATGGGATATGAGAAGTTGCATGAGAATGAATTTTTTTCTCTTCCATGTTGTTCGTAGAAATAAAGTATAAAAAACGTGCCTTCTTCAAACAAACCAGCTGTTGCTGTTGACATCGTGGCCCTTGTCCCACTCCACTTTGGCCAGGCTGAATAATTGTCTAGGAAGATTTTATTTACTATTGCTTTGAAGAGCAGTGAAGGATACAAAGCCCCTGCCTGCGCAGGGGCATCTGCCCAGGAAGAGGCGAGATCTTCCAACAAGTCTTTGCTTCTAATACCAAGAAAATGATATAAAATTCAAGATTCTCCCGCGTGTCAGGTTAAAAATGACTATTGAATTATGAGATTGTAATGCTCTCCAATGTCAGTACTTCCCTGGATATATGGTATGCACCAAAATACTGTACGCTGAATTCTGGGAATAAATTAGGATGCATCCTATCCTAAATCCCAACATCAATTTGGAAAAAAAAGAAAAGAAATACATCTCCAAGTATCTGGAATTGAATAAAAATAGTCATTTGTGTTTTGGAGTTAACCTAAAACCAAACATTCTCTGCTTTAAACTATTCTTTTAATGTAAACATAACACACCAGGCGATAACCTAGTTTCTTCTCTTTTTAACGGTTCCTGGGTTGTAGCTGTGCTTCTGGCACTGGCTTTGCCCCCTGAGCAGGGTGATGTTCAGCTCGGCCGGGGTCGGTGCCGCCCCGCTCCGGGCTGACAGAGGGGACGGGTTTATGTGTCCGGCACAATCCTGCTACGGCACAAGCAACATCGGCTCTCGGGGCGCACCCGGCTGGCTGAAAAACACCAGCAGGAGTGATATCTCCAGGAAAATCAAATGTGGGTCCTCATGCGGATGCCAGCCCCTTGAGGGGGTGCTGGGGGCTGAGGGGCAGCACAGCAAATCCCTGCAGCTCCACGGCGTCCCTGCTGCGGGGTGGGCGCTCGGTGGGAGCTCCCGCAGTAATTCCTGGTAGAGTGATTTGCAAAAATGGCCATCAGCACTCTTCATAACCCTCGTATTCACAGGGATCTTGAGCTGAGCTATTAACCTCATTCATGCTGCAAACTATGCGTGCGGTTTTATAGCGCTGTAAACCCCACATATTTTATGCAACTCACATACACATTTGAAAATATTGTCATTTTTAAACCCTCATGTCCCCAGAAATTTTGCATCCAGATCACATAAGAAAGCTTTTAGTAAACATTAGCGATAAATATTTTTCTTAGGGAATACATAGATACCACGTTTCCTCTTTCCTACTCGTCTGCACAGCATTTCATCTTCTTCAGCTTGTTTTCAGTTCTAGAGATTTCCCATGGCTGTGTGGGAGAACTTAAATCGTGTTATGTGAAAGGTATATGCATAAGCATATGTATGCGTATTTATGTCGCGTTGCATGCACATCCAACTCAAAAAAGGATATTCATAAGCAGTGAGGAGAATAAATTGTGCATGAAGATATTGGTGAACGCTGACGAATTTCAGGAGACAACTCCGTTTTGTCACTGGTTTTGTGTGTAATGCCTTACAGCCCAGGGTAACCACTCCTTTCTGCAGACTGCATGCATTTTATGGGCCTACCAAGACACGAGGAACATCTTGAGCTGACTTTTCTGGCTGTAGAGACAGAAGATTTATCAGATTTGGTATCTGAGAAAAAGAAATCTGGAGGGTTCATTAGCACCCATCCATCAGCCTGAGGTCATGTCAGCCAAGATCTTTGATCAAAGATGGGAAAAACTATTTGTTGAAGTAAAAGAAACATAAACACAAGAGTGCCTTCTGCCCAAGGCCATTCCTGGTGGGTTTTTCAGGAGATCTCGTAACTGGACTTACTGAGACACATGATGATATGGATATCTTAGGTTTAGCCAGGAAGAGAAATGCCTGTGACACTAAGCTCAAGTGCCTATTTTTTGCTACTGCCATGTGATATGATGCCTGATAAATCATCACACTTGTTATTCCGCAGGAGAGTACACAATTAAAACTGTGTTTTCTTACCAGGCATATGGTATCTGGCATCAGGTGTAGCAAACGTACACATTGCCATATGGACCAGCTCTCAAAGGCTTGGACGGATGGTTTTTGCAAGGGTAGCATTCTCCTCCCCTGGTGTTAAACATAAGTCAGGAAGAGGAAGAGTCTGGTGCAAGGCCAGAGTAGCTCCAAAAAACTCTGAGGACTCCATCTGAGCCAAGGGAGATTTTGTTGTTTCGTTTTTTGTTTTTTTTTTTTCTTATTCCCTAGGATATTAAATAACTGCAATACAGCCTCAGTTTAGGATTGGGAGAGAAGGGACCATGAGGCTGAGCCGGTGCCAGCCCTGGTTTATCATGGACTCAGGACACTTCAGAGGTGGACACGAGAGACTGCTCGGAGCAGAGTGAATCCTCTCCAAAAGAGGAGGCGCGAAGACCCCAGCATGGGCATCCTCACCTGTGCTGCCTCAATGATGAGGACTGGGCTCTGTATGAGAGAACAGAAGGAGGTCTCCAGTGACAATGCCATCAGGATGCCATCTGATTATCACCAGATTCTTTAAGTAGCCCATAATCTGTAAGGTCCTTCTCGATCTCAGAGGCTGGGAGGAGACACGGGATCAAGGGTGCAAGGAGGCACCTGGAGATGAGTTGTTGTGGGATGGCAAGAACAATCTAAAGTCTAAACAATTGGATTCACCCAGAAAAATGATCTGAAGCCGTTTCTACTACTCATTATGGATTCTGGGTTTGAAGTTACAGCAAGTGCTGTAATTGGATCGTGTATAGTCCTCTCCAAGGAACTGCAGGTAACCTGAACAGCTCGCTGTCTATTAGGAGAATGGCCCTATCACATTAGGGACCATTTAAACATTGATCGCTGAAGGCCATTTCGCTTTAGAGAAGCCATGCTCCGTGTTTGAAAAGAAAAATCACATAAAAGGTACAGAAAAAAAAAAAATACAAAACTGACAGAAAAATTGAGGGCTGGGAGGAGATCTCCCAGCTGACAACATGAAACAAGGAAAACAAGTAGAGCAATTTTGTAAGAAAGGCGTTCCGATAAAAAGAAAAGAGATGTGAACACAGACCGACGAAGTTGGAAGTTTGAGATGTGGAGAGAAACAAGGTGTGTGAAGTAGATGGGTTTGGAGAGAGGTGTTTGGAGAGCTGGGAGTGCACATGCTCATGGTGTGGGCAATGGAAGTCTCAGCCAGGCACCAAGAGATGTTATGTGCAGGGGTAGAGGCTGGCCCTCCAAGAGAAGTTGGAGGACGCAACTCCAACTAATTTTCCTCATTAGTTAATTTTAGCACAGTTTGTTTTCCTCATTCCCTAAATTTACATCAGTTTCTGTCCCTGTGCAGGTTTCTGTCCCACTGCCATGCTGCGCTACGTGTCTGAGACTCGTGAAGTTACCATGTTTTGGAGGAAGTTTGAATTTTCTCTTTGCAGTCTTCTTGCCATGGCCAGCTCATACTCCAGGGTAGGGACTGACGTGCCTGCCTTAGCAACCGAGTATTAATATAAAGGAGGGACAGCTTCATATTAAGAGCTGCAGAGGAGATACAGTCAGCCAGACACTGCTTTGGGAGAAAAAACCCCACCTGAGATAGTAGCTTTGCCTGCATGTTGTGTCTTCTGGATATTTAGTGTCATGTATATCAGACTGCACTCTGATTTTTGTGGATCTGTTCAAAACCCTGTGCTGCCTGCAGAAGGCAGAGCTATAAGTGCAGCCCATTCCAAATGCCATTTGTTTCATGGGAAGACCACAGCACGGAGGTCATCTCTCTCCATCACACGCAAAGGGCCCTTTGGCAGCAGAGGAGCTTCCAAGAGATCCTCTCACACAGAGGCCGCCGGGTCTTCCGCACCAAATACCTGAACCTGAACACCTCCAGTCTGAAAACAGCCTAAAAACCCGCAAAATAAAAATTAAAAATGTGTAGGGAAGAATGGGGCAATACTATTTTAATAACAAAGCTACACGATTAAATCTCACTTGAGCTTATTTATAATTCATAGCACTTAATGTGGGCATTTGGCTCTTGGGAAGGGGATAATTATTCCCAATAAAGCCCTGCGCCTGCGGCAGCTTTCGGAAGACACTTTCTTGGCCCGTTGGTCAGCCGGAGGGTGGGGGAGCTCTGGGGCTGGGGAGTGGGAGGGATGGGGGGCAGCAGGCTGGACGGTTCCCCCCGGGCGCTCCCCCTGGCGTGAAGCACGGCTTTTCTGATGTCCGCTGGCTTCAAAACACCCCTTCCTCCTGCCACCGCATGGAAGGGATGCACTGCAGATGACAGCCTGTAACTCCTCTACTGGTCATCTGTTCGGCTCAGACACATTCTTTGATCCCTCCCATTTTATATCACTTTTCTGTCTGCAGTTTGTTGAAACTGGAGGCATTGCTAGGGTTAAACCAATCATTCATGACTATTTTTCTCATATTTCTTCACACCCCTCAAAAGCGACACCATTTTCAGTAAAACATGCATTTCAAAAAGAATTCTTCATATGTTTAAAATATGATTTATTCCTAAAAATGCCCAGAAGAAATGGGAGGGGAAAGAGGCTGAAATCTACAGGTGCTTGGTTTGGTTTTGAACATTAAAGATTTTGTTTCATTGAAATATCTTCTACGATTCATAAATTGCTCACTCAAAAGTGCAGTATTTCTCAAATAAAAATGAACTAATATCTGAAGGAATAAACTAAGCATGTATTAAAATCCTAATTTTCATAGCATTTTATGAGTTATTAATGAGTTCATCTACTTTTACTGAGCAGCAAGTATACTTTTCATTTGTTATAAAATCATCAGAAAATTCACACGTATTTCTGTGCAATGTTTTTGTACGGTTTTAGTTTGAACCTCAGTATTTTGCTAAGATTAATCTTACTATCATTTCTCACTTCCTTCACAAAGATCCAATTATTTGAGCAGTTTGAATATTCTTCTCCTGACAACTGTATTTTAACAAGAAATATTTTTTTTTCAGCCTGTTTAAACATTTTTAGAAGACATGAGGATTTCTAAGAATACCTTTAATTGTTCCTGAAGGGATGCTCAAGCTTCTGGAATGGTCCTGATAAAAATGACATTTTTCTAAGAATTTCTCAGAACCCTTCTGGCCCCAGACAGTGTAACGGTACTTGACTCTAGAGCAATGGGTTGTGATACTGAATCTCACTTAATTGGATTCTAATACCAAATCTCCCAAGAATGGTACATACAAGTATCGTCAAGAAAAAAAAAAGGCCCAAAGTCTCATAACCTGCAACCAAAAGACACCATCTTTTGTACGGGAGAGGTGTGACTTTGGAAGTTCCTTAATTTTTGTTTATCCAGAGGCAAAGGAAAGAATCACAACAAGCAGTTTATATTGACTACTCGTGTTTGCGCTGCTGTCTTTAAATTGTTAATTAATCCCCTCATTTACTCCACCCAGAGCTCCCCAGCATTTCCCCGTGAGTCCCTGGGCGGCTGCCAGCTGTGTGCTTGGTATCAGGGAACCACTGATTTAATGACACGTGATGCCTTTACCAACTGAAAAACTCCCCCTCTGGGTCACGAGCCAGGCCATTAAATTCATATAAAATATTAATCATGAACCTTCAAGTCCCCAGAGGGTTGTGGCGCGGACCAATCCATCTGCACAATCACCACGTGCCCATGGGTGTGATATTTAGCTGTCCCGTGCACGTTCTTTTTCTTGTCTAAGCACTAATGGAACACCTTGAGCTCCCCTCGAGCCGTCCCATGTCCCACGGGACACACGCTTTGGGTGTTTTCGGGGGAGATCTTGCTGGGCCGTGCACGGGAGCAGCTCTGTGCAGCACGGCAGCTGAGGAAGCGCTCGCGTAGGAGCAAGTTGTTGCATTTGGGATGTTCAGCCACCCAACGAGCTTTGCATGTCAAGAGGGGTGCGTTGCAGTAGCTCATCCTATACCGCCCGAATTCCTGCAGCTGCACTAATTGCTGGGGCGCCCAGCCCCTGCTGCTGGGAGCCCAAAGCCCTGGTGCTGCGACTCCCGTGCTAACAGGGAACCAGACAGGAAGATCTCCTGACTCCTGGAGGTCCCAGCCAGAGCTGCCAAGTCGGAGAAGCAGGCATCTCTGTTCAGTAAAAAAATGCAAAGCAACAGGCTTGTGTGAAGTACTGCAAGACAGAGCTGTCCTCCTCATCTTTAAGGCTGCTTCCAACCCTGACAATTCCATGACTCTATGAGCTGAGCAGCTTCCTCTACCGGCACAGAACGAGGAATTTACATCAAAGCAGAAAAACCGGAGGTGTTCTCCATAAACTCAGTCCAGGACAGAACGCGAAAGCTTTGTAAAACCCATCTGAGTTTTAAATTAACGTTATCTTTATCAGCGTAACATGCTGGTGTCAAAGGCACCGCTTCCGACACCAGCTGGGGCCAACATGTACAACAGGCGGCCAAGTGTCCCTGTCCTTCCCTCCTCCCAAAGCTGGGACAGACATGGTCGGCAGATGCCGGGAGATGAGTGGAGGGGAAGAGGAGCCAACATCAATGTGCAGGACTCCCCAGCTCATCTCCTCCACTGCCCCGCACAAGTAAAACCTCCCTGATCATGGTCCATCTTAGCCCGTCATTGCTGCTCGTCCGCGCCTCGGTCTATCTCTGAAGGTTCCCTGGCTCATCTCCAAACACTTCCAGCTCGGTGTCAAGGAACAGATGCTTGGGCTCAGCCTGGTAATGCTTCACCCGAGCGAGGAGCACAGCGCTCACGCCGTAATGAAGCTGTTGTCTGCAAGATGAGCAATGATGGCATAAGGGAGGCATATCGCTGTCATTGCTGATCAGGTTAAATCACTGAATTATTTCACATTCTGCTTCTCAGACACCTAAAGGGAAGTAGCTTTGCTTTTGGTATAATGCGGCAATAAATCTACCACCGTTTAGGAAAGGTGGCTGTGTGTCATTGCCACTCTGAATACCTCGTCTCGCGTGGGGCAGGAGCTTCCTCCACCCTGCACCCGTGAGCACATCACAGGGTCCGTCCCCAAAGGCTGGTCTCACGCAGGACATCGCCCTGGGGAAGTGATAGCTCCACTGTGAGAAAAGAAAGCCCTTTGTTACCTGAAGGCCTCTTCCCAACCTGCTGGGGAAACGACATCATAGAATCGTTATGGTTGGAAGATACCTTTAACATCATCAAGCCCAAGCATTAACCCAGCACTGCCAAGTTACCACTAACGCGTGTCCCTCAGCTTCACTTCTACATGGCTTTTAAATACCTCCAGGGATGGCGACTCCACCACTTGCCCTGGGATGGGATCACCTAGAGGGGGAGACAACAGCGACTCCAGGCATTGCGAACCCAAACTCATGAACAAGGAAACAATAATCACCAATTTTAAGCCATCTGGGACAGAGCAGCTTGGGCGAATGAGGTCTTTTTGGATGGCAGCATTGCCGGGCTGTTAGAAGTACCTGCTAATTGGAGTTTGAATTATGAAGTTGGGAAAATGTGGTTCGATGGCGAGATCCTTCTCACGAGTAGCCTGGTGGTGGGAGCAGCTTCACCGTGCAAAGGCAGCAGCGGAGCGGAGGTGGGTGAAAGCAGCTTCTCGGAGGTCAAAGACTATCTCATGCACAGTTGCAGATATATTAGAGGGAAGCGGTGGTGTGAAATGACCCTCACCAGCAAGGATATGCCTTAGATTTTTAGACTTTAGTAGGAAAAGACAAAAGTCACAATCTTTTGTTTCTTAGACATTTAGTTTTAAAACTATTTTGAAGCAAGAGAAGGAACATTTTAAAAGGGGAGCTCACGCTTTGTACACACACCCAAAGCCCTGGAAATCCGGTAATAATTCTTTTCAGTTAAGTATTTTCAGCCTGAAAATCCAGGTTCAGACTACTTGCACTTCAAGAAAATACTTCTTATTTCTGTCACGTGTGGATAACGTCTGGGAAACGGTGGTTGTCTAGCAGAAGCGCAAGTGGAAGAAAATATCTGGCATTAGCTGTGCTCATATCAAGCTTTGTTTGTTCCTTAGGATTTAGCTAGAAGTTTTTAAAAAGCCTCTTTGCTTTTTCCCCCACCAGTAGCAGTTGCTGCTTCAGGAAGGGTCTCGCAGGGGTGAGACTCTGCCCGCTCAGGACCAACATTGCCTTTTGTCCTGTAATTGAATTGAACCGGATCTTAGACTCATCCTTCCCAGACAGCCCTATCATTTAAGTGCTCCGAAGATGTATTACACTAATACCTCGTCCGAGCGACATCGCTATCATGATACATTAATGCAATACGTCTTCACAGCTTTAGGGCTGTCCAGAAACAGTAGGACGGGCTTTAGATTCAGTTCAGCCATATCACACCCACGCACACGCACCCCAGCGGCAAAGGGAGGAAGGAAAGGAGTATGTTCAAAGCTAAAATCCAGCTAATTGCTGGAAAAGTGTAGCTTTCCTCAGCGCTAGTGAAAAATGTGTTATTTTGGATGTGCTACATCGTCCTCACAGGTTTGGGGTTTGGGTTGTTTTTTGTTGTTCTTTATTTTGAAACACTTCAGTGTCACTGGTCTCTGGAGACAGGACTGAATGAACACAAGAGCGTCCTGGTGCCAGGGATTTGCCTTTCACTCGACATGGGAAAATCTGTCTTTGTTCAGCTAAATTCATGATTTCTGAAAATCAGTTCTCCCAAATGCATGCGTAGACATACATCCAGTTTATCCTCGTGTTTTAGGAAAATAACTAGAAACTAGGCTGGTTTCACAGTTCATCCCCATCACTGTGAGGATAAAACTGTGAGAAAAGGGTGAGAACAGCAAAATATGAAACTAGAATTCACGAGGATGATGCTGAGGATCCGGGCTGAGCTGTTACAAAGGCAGAGGGGGACTGTTCAATATGAACAAGCCAGAGAAGCGGGATGGTATGGTCAGGAAACACTGCGACAGATTACACACAACTGCAAATAAAACAGGAGATTCCTGTGTCTTGATCTTTTTTTTTTTTTTTTTGCCTGCTGCCAGCGGCTGTGAAACCCGCTGGCAAAATGTACGTGCAGACATCTGTGTCCTTGCTGAGCCACTGATGCTCAGTCTCCCCGCTGGCAGGTAACGCAGAATAAAAGGAGTGGATGTGGAGATTGAAACGGTGCTGAGGACATAAGGTGCACCATGCACGGGGTCTGGGGTGGCCTTGCATCGGCGCAGGTCTCTCCTGGGTGTGTGGACTGAATCCCCGCTCACGGCAGGACCACGCAAGGTTCACTCCAGGAGAGCATCCACCAGGTTTCCGTCATTTGAGGGGCTGAGTTCAAGCACTTTAGGTGCATCTCTCTCAGCATTTTAGTTTGGACCAGGAGTGCGATTTTGAGGCGAACCTCCTGGATGCCCTCATGTCTCGCCCCTCACTTGGTGCTGCGGAGCCCAGCCTTGTCTGTCAGCCCGCTGGGCAGCAGCACGATGCCAGCATGAACCGACTACAGTAAAGATATTGGTTTGAAGCATATGAAACTTCATCTAACAACACTTCTGGTAAATATTAATATTGCAAAATCAAGCACTCTGAACAAAGCCAAAAATGAGGTTACTCTTGCAATCCTTTTATGCCCCTCTCTTTCTATTTGATATCGTTGGTCTCCCAAGGAACAGGCCATGGGACAAGAAGAAACAGCCACAAGTTGCGCCAGGGGAGGTTTAGGATGGATATTAGGAGAAATTTCTTCCCCAAAAGGGTTGTCAAGCGTTGGAAGAGGCTGCCCAGGGCAGTGGTGGATTTGCCATCCCTGGAAGGATTTAGAAGATGAGTACACACAGTGCTGAGGGGTGTGGGGCAGTGGGGGTTTGGGCAGTGTTGGGTTGATGGTTGGACTTGATCTTAAAGGTCCCTTCCGACCTAGACCACTCTATCCTATAAACCCGTCCTGGTCACTGTTCTCTAAATGCAGACCTGCTTCATTGGAAGCACCCTGTTTCCCCAGCATCCACCCAGATATTTAGCTAGTTTGGTAAAACAAAGCCGTAGGCGTCTGACCGCTCGCCCCAGCTGCTCTGCCAGCGCTGCTCGCTCCCGCTGCCGCCTTCCACCAGAGAGCGGCCGCTCCCAGGCCTCCCTGAACGTGGGACAACCTGCTGGGATGGGGAGGGATGCCCTGCTCCTCTCCATTTCCTTCGTTCAAATATAAACAAATTAAAATCCTCTGTACCCTGAACTTTAGACTATGATGCAAATTTTCAAGAGGTGTCATTTTATTTTAAAGGAAGTCAGGTAGAAAAAGGTTTGCTTTTTCTGTAAGACTTCAAAACTATGGAATTTAACCTCTTTTGCATTTCGATAAGCCCAGGCAATGCCCGGCTTCCCCGGTAAGCCTGCCCTGAGCCGCAGAGCGCTCCGGTGGTGGGTGCTGTGCTGCTGGTCCCTGCTGGGTTGGGCGGTCGGAGCTGCCGGCCACATCCCCAGCATCCCGGGCCACCAGCCCCTCTGCCGCTGGGAAAGAGGGACTGGGAGACTCACCTTCGGAAAGTTTTGTCAAAACCAAAGCGGAAAAGAGTTTTTGATATACAGCACCCAAATTTTGCTAAGCGGGAACATTCTATCTAAGGATTTCTGAATGGCTTTTGTGGTCGCTGCTCCTGGCAACGCCGGCAGAGCCGGCTTTTCAAACCCGGCGGCGTAACGCACACGCACTCTGCATACAAGTGTTAAAAGCTGGGGTTATGTTTCAGGCAGACCTCAGTTCTTTAAAATTCCCGTTTCATTCTTAAACTATTGATGCTGCACTTTGCTCTTAAATGTCAGAACAAAATAAGTAATACCTGCAATTTATTCAGATGACATTTCAACAATACGAGATTTGCAGATTACAAACTACAGCCCCGCGTTTCTTGCGGTGTTACACTGAATGTGTAGATTTTGTGGATTTACATAATGGGTTTGTACAATGAATATTTATATAATGAGAGCATTTACATAATGACTGCAAGTGAAACATGCACAATAAAGATTCCAGGCCAATAATTTATGTACTAAGTTAAAAATCACCTCTAAATACATTTTATTTTTATTCCTACGAAAGGTTCATTTTATCTCTTGTTCAAAAAAATGGAATCCGACCTTATCCAAGTAAAGGCTGCATTGATGCAAATCATGATAATATTTCGGAATTAGTCTACACTGAATCATTTGTATTCCGAGATTTCAGTTTCTTATCTTTTAGTAGCAGCTTTGACAAACAATTTCAGAATATTCTAAATATGATTCATTAATATAATTTAGTGCTGTATGCTGGATGTGATGCTTGCATGTAAGCCTCATTAGTACCCCTGGGAATTACAGGAGAAAACTGCTAGAAATTACAAAGTGCAGACGAAGCTTATGTTTAGATAAAGGTAATTTGCTGCAGACAGAATATAAACTGTTAGAGAAATCTGGTGTTTTCAACACTTGTGCATTTTGTTTTCTAATACATCCAGGCTTCTTGTTTGGCAGACTGATGTTTACTTGGGTCTGCGTGCCCGCTGTAGCTGTGCGGACACCAGAACTTACCCCTGGGCACAGAAGCGGTGCAGTGTTACTGAACTGAAAAAAACCCCTCTTTATCTGGTGGACTAGCAGACCGACCATATTCTGTAAATGAGATGTTCGCTTCCATCACATTTTACAAGATTTTGGAGCAAATAGTTATTTGGACCCTGTGTTCTCCCCCTCTGGACAGAGTTCTGTCCGTTCGCCAGCCGGGGGACCCCCAGGGCCCCTCCCGGAGGGCTGCAGTCGGTGCTCAGCTCTCGGAAGAGCCGGGCTTTGTCCCGTAACGCAGTGCCTGCAGTGAGTTTGCCAGGCCTCAGCACCGAGGGTGGGCAGGGGCTGCCACAGGAGACCCCACGGCTGCAAACAGCCCATGGTCCGTTAAAGAAATGCAGGTTTGGAGCCGGACAAAGTGGGGTTTAGGGGTATGGGAGAAGCAAGGAATGATATCAGACATCCATAGAAGGCAGCACATACCATTAGATGGGATGTAACGTGGAGCTGCAGAGCGATGAAGAAATGGCACAAGTGTAAAACCATGACAGCAAACATTTAAAAATTACCCCAAAAGGATACTAAAGGGAGGAAGAAGAAACCACCAATGTGAACACTGTATTCCCCCCGTCCCCCCCCGAAGGATCCTGGGTGCTTTCAGCTCGCCGTAACAGCCCCCACCAGAATGAAGCCACCGACCTTCAGCCCCCACGGGGCAGGGAAGGGTGTGCTAATCGCCAGGAGAAGGGATAGAAACTAAGTGTGTCTAGAGGCACTGCTAATTCATCAGTCCTCTTTCTGTTTCGGTATGTCACAGAACCACAGACGGTTTGGGTTGGAAGAGACCTGCAAAGATCGCCTGGCCCGACACCCCTGCTGTGGGCGGGGAGCATTAGACCTAGGCTAATAATGAGTCTTTCATTAAAACTTTAATTACATAACTAAACTAAGCATTTATTGTTCTTATATCAAGGGTACCTCCTCCTTGAGCAAAACCAGGATTAAGCAGTTGATGAGCACTGGTGTTAATGCACCTGGACGTGCCAGGACAAGACAAAGTGAGAGGTGACAGGACAAGAGGCAATGGGCTTTCATTAAGACATAAGAAATTCCATTTAAACGTGAAAAAAAGGCTTTTTTACCGTGAGTGTGATCACACACTGGGACAGATGCCCAGAGACGCTGTGGCGTCTCCATCCCTGGAGATATTCAAACCCAACTGGACACATTCTGAGCAGGAGTTGGACCAGCTGGTCTCCAGATGTCCCTGCCCACCTCAGCCAGTCCTTGGTTCAGTTCTCTGATATTCCCCTTTTTTCAAGAAGCAAATTTGTTAAGCCCATGTTTGTGTTTCATCCAACCTACTGCTTCCTGGTGAGAGAGGCAGGGATGTGGCAAAACCGATCCAAGAAGACTCCCTTCCCCAAAGACAATCCTGAAAGGAGAAGGTGTATGAAGGCATATGGGATTTGCAGGATTATCTGCAGCTACTTGGTCAAGGTGTTGCGGCAGAGGGGAGGAAACAGCGAGCATATGGCAAACACACGACACGCTCTCCTCTGGCTCCGCAAAGGGCCGTGAAGGAGAATGAAGCAGGCACCGGGGAAGGGAAACTGCCTGCCCTTGAATCTCGGGTGGTGAGGGAACATGCCCGTCTGCCTGCTCTTTGCTGTGCTCGGCGCTCGGCAAGAGCATCAGCGCGCCGCCAGCGCTTCGACTGACTCTCCCTGCCCCACGGTACCGTTGATTAGTCTGTTCTTCACATTTCCATTCTCATTGAGGTAAAGGTAATGGCTCTGCAGCTGAACGATGACATTTTTCCTCGCAGTCCTCATTCGCAGTCCTTTGGTCAAGATACGAAATCAGCGGGTTCACTGAAAGCCCTCGTGATTACATGCACTAATTTTGTCTGAATTCAAGATGAGGAGGATCTAATTCCTCCTCACACCCCTTCTCCAGCCTGAGTGCACTAATTCTCCTTATCTGCTTTTCTTCCTGTCCAGGAAAATTGTAACAGCTCCTTTCTGTAGACAATCTAATGCTTTAAGCTATTACTCTAAAGTATCACCACGGTTTCCAATAAAATTTTATGTGACATTTAGTTAAAATCCATTTTCTGCTACAACTGAATTTTTTTCCCTAGTCCCTTGATGGACACTTCAAGCAAAATTCATTGTCATTGTCTTAAAGGTCAAAAGTTGGTGGTTTTTTCCCTCAGATCTTGCTTTGTAAAGCAAACTCTTACTCAGGATTATGAGACACTGCGGTAAGCTGTGACAGTCCATGAAACTGTTCTTCCCCGCAATTACACGGATTTCATAAAAGTTGTGTGAGCAAACAGAAAGACCTTCACTGCAAAATCAATTATCACTCGAGAGTCCCTGCAAAAGAACCGGAGCAACTCCAGTCTTGCCTGCAACAGCCAGTGGGAAGCAGGGACCCTCTCCTTTCAGAAGCACAAAACCCACCAGGATTTCCAGGGGCAGAAGCTCTGGGATGGGGCACGGGAATCTGCCCCCTCTCAGTCAGACAGATCCTGCTCTGCTCCCCCCAGGTCAGCCCGTCTAGAGATGCCTGCAAAGTTAGCTAAAAGCTTTCCTTTAAATACCTTATGGGGAATTAAAAGTACAAATAGAAACTGGTTTTAGATGCCATTTTGTTTGTAATTTTTCATACAAATAATTTAATTTGTTCAATAAAACCGTTCAAATAAACTATGCTGTATCATGGAATAATCGTTCATTAAAATAAATCTATTGCACGATGTGTTAATGTTTTTAACTTTCACTCCCGCTTCTAGAGAGCCCTGCGTGTTCTTGGTTATTTCCTTGTTTTGCTTTTAATTGGAATCGTTTGATGTCTGCAGCCAGTAAAATGAGCTTAAAAATGTGCTCGTATTTAGGGTGCCTTTATATCTACATTCCCACGTTACAGTAGCATTACAGTTTTTTTACTGATCTCAGATGAAATCTGAAGCAGCTTTTATTTTCCAGAAGTCTAGTTAAGCACGCAGTTTTTAAGGCATCACCCAAGTGATGCCGTCAGACTTGTGAAACCCGAAATTGCCAAACCTGCTGTTGGCGAGCCGCCGCAGAAAGGCAGGGTGAGAGCCGCGCTTACCGGAGGGGGAGATGTGCCGCCAGGAGATGGAAGGCTCTGGCTTCCCCGTGGCCAGGCACACCAGCGTAACATTGCTTCCTTCGTTCACGACGATGTCACTCGAAATGCGGAATATCTTGGGAGAAACTGGAAGGAAAGAAGGAGAGGGTTATAACGGAGAGCTGCTGGATCAGCGCGATCCCCCAGGGCACGCGTAGCTGAGGGCAGCTGGGATGCCCACATTGCCATTGCTGATAAAAACACACACAGTTGTTGAAACATGACTATGCAAAAACCTTGATCAGGTTTTTCTATCGCTACTTCCACAGCTATTTCCATCACGTTTGCAGAAGCTCAGCCATGGATTCCAAACGCTACGTTAGAAAAGAGCAATTGCCTGAAGTTTGTGCAGAGCGGGTGTTGTTATCGCAGTAAACTGCAACTGCTGGATGCTCTTGTTTAAGTGAAGGTTGAGCTTGCTCATTATAGTTGAAAACAAGATGAAACTGCAATTTTTTTTTACTTTAAAAAATAATGATACCTATTGCATAGAGTAGAATCATCATAGAATCGCTTTGATTGGAAGAGAACTTCCATCAAGTCCGACCATTAACCCAGGACCGCCAAGTCACCACTAAACCATGGCCCTCTACTCCATGTGTGCTTGAAGAGTCATACCCGTTCACAGAAAAGACTAAAATACATTTATTTCAGTTGATTAGTATTGCTCTTAGGCTTGCAGTAGCAACATGACAAAGAAAAAAATAAGCTGGATTTTTTTCTTTCAGTTCATCAGCAGAATTCTTCACTAAACTCCATTTTCTGTACTATTTATACATCTGGGCACGAGGGAACAAAGTTCCACATGGATGTAAAATGATGGAAAGCATTAAACGCCCTGCCCTTAAGGGAATGCTTTACTTCTTGTAATGTTACACAGGGAGGAAAGGAACTCGGGGTCCCAGCAATGAAGGCAGGGATTCTGGATTTCATAGTGAATCTTTCTTTCGAAAGAAATACGTACTTCTTTACATGCATATTATTATATTTGATATAGAAATCAAATCAGTGCAGTAACAAGGCACACCCTATTGAGGTTTCTGAAAAGCACTATTCTCTACATGATAAATAACAAATTTTGTACAAATATCAGTAAAAGATACAGATTTTACATGTAGCTGTTCTGGAGCCTTCTGTAATGACCACTTTAAAATCAAAGCTCTCTGCAAGGCAAATGGCTACCAATAAAATGAGAAAAAAAAACTTATAGTCTTCCATTTTCCTAACTAAAGTCTCTGTCCAACTGGAGCTTTACTCTTCCGAAGGCCACACTCTTGTCTCACTGGTTTGCTCCAATTTGTCACAGTCCAAATCCCACCACGTGAACCCACACAGACACCTTTACAACCTGGAATACGTTATTAGCATCCCTTCAATGTACTTTAAAAGTACAGAGCTTTTCCATACACACGGACCAGTTTTGCGCGCTTTGGGATCTCCACCTGCAGGTGTTCTCCACCCCTTTCCCTGGTCCAGTGACTGGAAGTATTTCAGTCGTAGAAATGAGCCGGGGTCAGATAGACCTCAAAGGCTGGAAATTCTCAGTGCTTGCTTGTGGGTATGCATTTGTTAGCGAAGGGAATTAAAAGTCTATGTAGAGTATTTTTAATTAGCAGAGAAACATTCTCTCTATGGAAAACAAAGGTCTGGGAAAGGCTGAACCTTCCCTAATTCCTAAAGCAGTGCAGGTCACCATTACCCATCTCTGAAGTTCAAGCAGGTTTACACAATCACTTGAAGAGAGAAGAAATGTCAGGAAGAAATCCTTGGCTGTGAGGGGGGTGAGCCCCTGTCCCAGGGTGCCCAGAGAAGCTGTGGCACCCTGAAATATACAGAAGAGTTATTTCCGCGTAAATGGATAATTTATTAATCAGCTTTCTTTGCAGATCCCTGCAATGAACCCGTTACCCAACCTCCTCCCGCAGAAGTTCTCGAGGAGACCGTGGTCAGCCCCCACCGACGCGCCCACCCCACCCCAGCCATGCCCTGGGACAGGGCACTGCTAACACAGGCCTCCCCCACCGCCCCCTCCAGCCCCAGTTAAACATCATTAACCTTACAGCTTGGCAACAGACAAAACATTCAAAGGAATTCTTTTTTTTCTGCATGCAGAGTATGAAAAATAAATCTACTTCCTAAAGACAGCTGGTGAGGGATCATCCTATCTGAAACGGAGAAATCCGTCTGAGCTGAGTATCATGAGTAATGTGGCACACACAGTGGCTTTAGCCAGCCTGCAATATTTTAAAAATATCTTCCTAAATCTGAGTTACTTATTTCTTTATCCTTCAAGAACAAAAGTACTTCCAGAAAGTCAAGTGAAGGAATCAAATAACTCAAAATAGTTCTTCTCACAAGTAAATATATACAACTGACTGACGCAATATCTATTTGGAACTGTGGAAATATCTTCCAGATTAAGTAAATGTTACAGTGTAAGATTTCCAACAGCATTTAACTTCCTATTTGAAGTTCTGCACCTTTGAAGGTAGAGAAAGAGAGAGCTTTGCTCGCGTTTTGGCATTCCTAAGGCAGTACCATCACGGGATTTTTCACACTACCACCTAACGCTGTTTATCCAGCTGATTTTTATTTGTCTTAAACTTGTTACTAAACACAGAGGACATGGCTGGAGCCTGCTGCGCTGCCACGAGGGCGCCCGGGCGGCCAGAACAAAGTAAAGCAAATTAAAGGAGGTCTCCAGGCTGGCCGGGGTCAGGGTCGCGCGTGGTCCAGTCTCCTCCCTGCACCCACCACCGGGAAATGGGTGGGTGAAATGCCCACTCGTGGTTCAGCATACCCATTTAATTACTGTGGCTGGTAAAAACAGATTAGAAACACGATACCATTAACTTCAGTGGGAATGAGGAGCTCTTGGCAGGCGCTGCTGCCGGTCCTTCAGCTGCAGAGTGCCGTACGGGTCCAGCAGAAAAGCTGCATCATAGAAGCAATTCCAATCAAATTTCCAAAGAAAAATCTTTCCTTGGTGATTCTATAGGTAACCCATGGTTATGGAGCACAGAATTTGATATGAACAAAATTCAAGCATATTAACAGATTTGTGGAATATACGGCCAGAGGGGCCAGCGCATAATTTAGTCTGAGCTCAGACAGTCACAGGCTGTGGAAATTTTCCCTGAAGCCTGACTAAAGTACAAGGTTTTGAAAACTGTCTAGTCTTATCCTGGCAATTCTGTGTGATGCTCACGCTGCCACACCTGGTAAGCACTTTCAGCGATTAAATACCCCTTTGCTGCCAGGAAACAGCAACTTAGTTCAAAATTGCAGTCCACAAAATTCAGCTTTCGGAAATCAGATCTTATTATGTTTTTGTCTGCAAGACTGAACATCCTCCTTACTATCAAGTATCTTTTCTATGACTACGGACCCGTATGTGATAAATGACCTCTTCATCTTTCTCTGCAGATGATTTGAGCACCACGAGCTTAATTTTTGTAAGGCTTCCTAGATAATATTTGTTTCTCTCTTTTGAGGAATATCTGAATCATCCTGAAATGCGAACAGTGGAAAAAGGCATAAGAGCCTAGTGAGAGTCTTACCAGTGCACGGTAAGCCCAGTACTCCATCTCAGCTTTACTTCCTCTTTCCCTGTGCGGCTATTACCACCAGGGCCATTATTCCAGTTATCCCGTCAGCTCCTGCTGTGGTCACCGCAGCGGGAGGGAGAGGGCAGGAGGCTCTGGGGGGATGAGGATGGTTTGCTGCCCAGACCTGCCTGGTGAAGGACACCACTCACGTGTGCTACCAGCACGACACAAACACCTGGAGGCTCCTGTTGGTCCCACAGCACATTCCCTGTGACTCCCTCCTGAGCAGTACTGTGGGAGCCTCCTCCCCAATCTGCAGCCGTTTGGAGCCTATGGGATGTGAGCGCACACAGTCCTCCCAGGAGCACCTCATGCCCCGCTCCACCGTACCCAAAATACGCAACGCCTGTATATAATTTTAAAACGTACAGTATTTTATAACAGCATTTACACTATACATAGGACTATGGTTATAAACACCCACGGTCTATCGCGTTTCCATTAGGGAGCGAGAAGCTTTCTGGCCTAACAAGGGACACCAAGTCCCGGTGGCCAAACCCCCTCCGAATTGTGCTAAAGCCTGGAAAGTCTGACCCAGAAGAAGTGTGCACGCTTTTGCTTCTTTTTGAGGATTATCACCAGGAGTTTTGCCGTCTTTCTGAGGGAAGATTTGAACTGTGACAGGGTAGAAGATGTAGAATTTTCCAGACTTAGGGAGTGCAGATTAAGTGATTTTCTCTAAAGTACATGCTTTGTTCATTCTCTAATTGACTGGGCTCTTCTTTAATCTAGGTTTTATAGTGGGGAAATTAAATAAAGTCTAGTAGAAGATGTTTGTAAGTCTTATTATGATGACACCGAGCAGGTTTCATCATTTATGCGTTTCCACAACAGAATCAGCAAATAAATGAATACAAGCCGTACATTAACTAAAATAACACACAGGCGCAGAAGTGCAGCCCTGCTGTATAATAGCATTCTGTAAAATTACAGAAATGATACACCATCACCTGTACTCATGAAAAATTGTAGATTTTAATTTTATTAATGATTTACTAGGAAGGTCTTATTTTTCAGCATAGAAATTGTCTTCTATAGTGTTTCTGGAACCTCACAGTTTGAGACAAATAATGATTCCGGTATAGAACCATAGTATATTGGTATGCTGCTAATTTTTCTGCTATTTACTGACTGTTAGGGATCATTACATTCAGATCACTAAAATCTGTGGAATTTATTAATTATGCCTAGAATGTTTATGCAGAATCACAACGGAAAGTTAATATTTAATAAGAATTAGAAAATGTTTATTTTGCGTGCATGCTTCTTATGGTACCTCTAAAGACTCTGATCTACGAGCAGATTTAGCTTTTAATATCTGCTGTGCTGAGCGCCGAGTGCAGATTAAACCCACTGCAGAGCTGCTCTCCATTTCAACAGCTACAGTCCTTCACCCATCCCACGTGGCAACTGTGAAGGTCAGGAAAAACAATTAAACATAGCAGCTAATAGACATTTATGCAGTATACGGATTAAAGAAATGCAGAAGAAACCAGATAACAAGCAAGGATGAAACAGAAATTAAAATCCCAAGTAAATTTTGTACAGGGGTCCGAAATGAAAATCTCTCATTTTTTCTTAAAATGCTTTTAAATGAATACCTTCCCATTTAGGACAAGGTATAAAGGCTGTTTGTAGAAATTAAGTAGAGTGAATCAAAACTATCTGCTTTCTATAGTTTTATCAAACCACCTTACTGTGGGGACAGCGGGGACTGAGCCAGGAGCCCGGGCAGGGAGGGAGAGGGGGGGTTGCCCCAAAGGGGAAATCCACCTGACGGTCTGATTTTCCAATTAAATATTTGGAGTGATTCGGGACCAATTCCCCATTTGCAAATTCCAAATTACAGAGTTGCCCAGGCCACATCAAATATTAAATGCACTTAAGCCTTTGGTGCACTTAAATGCACTTAAGCCTTCTGGGAGTCAAAATAAATCAAAACGAAAGCCAAAGACCTTTGTTATCTAAAACAAATGAGAAAGCAATAAATTATTATTTTTTGTTTTGCTGATGAAATTTAAAGCGATGCTAAACATTTCAGAAAAAGATTTATGTTTTAGTGAAGCTTCATTTTCCATTCAGAAGTCAGTCTATGAGATTGCTCTACTTAAATTTGACTAATTGAGATTAAAATGGAGAGCAAAAGAGGAACCTGGAGGAGCAAATGGTAATTCAGCCCCACAGGCAGCCATGCAGGCAGCGCGGCACCCCCAGGGTTACAGCGTGATCCTCATGCGCAAACCCATCCTTACGCAGTTTTAAATCCCCACCATCCCCTTCCTTCGTGTGCCTGGATGAACACATTCTCTAAAAGGTTTCTGTAAATGACCAATAACATTCACCATTTTCCATTATTTTTTTTCTCCAATTCTTCGTTGAGGATAGTTATTGTAGTCTGCTTTAAAAACAATTTGTCAGTATTACAGGATAATGAAAAAACAGGGAACATACTCAAAAAAGTTATTTACCTAGTTGGTTTGCATGGGCTGTTGTTTAAATATTCATCAAAGTTTACATCCACTACAGCGTTAAATAAATTAATCACTTTTATTAGAAGTGCATGCCAATAGAGTGTGGCACGAGGCACACAGCGACGTGGTTATTTTCCCTTGGGCTCTTTATAACAGAGAGAAATAAATTTGTTTCTCTTTCCAAAAGCAATTAAAACAAACGGTGTGAGAATGAAGTTCAGACAAGCCTTAACGGCGAGCTACTATAAAAGCAAGTGTGCAATAATAACGGCAACGTTAATAACAACAACAATAATTTTATTCCACCCTGATGCCACCAAGGTGCAATTAATTGGAGAGAGCCCATCAGCTCCAGACCAGCTCGTTAGTGACAACCGCCTTTGGTCCACGTCTCAAGGTCTGGAAGACAAATCAGATGGAGGGGCGCAGCGTTTGCCACCAGGAAGGACCCCACAAAACTCATCCCAAACCCGGCGGGGAGCTGCAGAGCGCTGCCCAAACGGGGCTCCGTCCCTGTCCCCCGGCCCTGGGGCTGCCCTGAGCGGAGCCACCAGTGCCGCCGGTGGGGAAGGACCCTCCGTGGCATGCAGGGGAGCCTGTGACGCGCGGGGGGCTCCTCAGGGATAATAAAACCGGCCATCTCAATGTAATCTGTTAGCGTTAGCAGGCAGGACACTCTGCGAGCTGCACTCACAGCCAAAATCTAAAGAAAGAGCTCAGAACCGGAGGGGATTATTACTTTCTCAGCCTCCCTGCGTTTTAATTTCCTGATGGGACGTTTCTCTCTGGCATCTGGGAGCCGAGGACCCTCAGATCCCACCAACCTGCTGAATCCCACAAGGCTCCTTCCCACCCCTGCGGCAGGCGGGCACGGCGGGTGCTGGGCATCCTCAGAGGAGACACCACCCCTTGGTCCAGGGCACTAAGACCGTGACCATCTCCAGATCTTCCTAGAGCCCACCTCTGAATATATAACTTTTTTTCCACATATACATGCATTTTGTAGTATTTTCCATACATCCGCTTTTTAAAAATAAAATAAAAAATATCTAAATTTAGCTGTGAAAATGGAACATATGTGGTTGTTTTTGTTATTTTTGAGATGTCTATCAGAGACAAAATCTCATCAGGTCTTGGCTTATAATACTTATGGCTGATAATCTCCATCAATTCATCACACAAGCAGGTAGCAGCAGGTCCCTGGCTCAGTTCCCCACTTGCTCCTGGCTGTGACAAGGAACTTTTCCTTGTTGTGGTGGCCAGCAGTGGCCAGGGCCAGCGGTAAGTCCACCCAAGGCTTCTCCCCGCTGTGGCAAGGGGAGAGCTCGCCCGCCGCAGGCAAAGACGCTGCATTTCCCCATGGGGTCACCATCTGCTGCATCCCTGAGCCCCACAGTGCCGCAGCGACAAGCTGGGGACCTCCGTGACCTGAGCTGTCTGCTCGAGATGCTCAACAAAATACATTGATTTCTCTCTGCAGACAGAATAATTTATTGCTTTGCTTTCCTAATATGCATATTGATTTCATTAACTTGCGTAGTATCTAGAAATCACCAACATGACATAAGAAATAGATTATTGTTCTTCTTTTTATGGCTTGGACATAATAATTAGTTTTTATGACAAATACACAGAAAAATTAAAATGTGCTTATGAGGGTTATTAAAACCAGTGATGAACTCCATTTGCCGCTAATTGAGAATCCATACGACTTTTCAGTTTGCAATCATTAGATCCCCCAGCATCTGGAAAATTTTCCGCTTTTCAAATTAGTCTGTTTTCCAAAAGTTTTTGTCAATTTTAGCATAGGCACTTGCATGAAGATTTCTTGTATTAATTCCCTATTCTCTTCCTCTTACCCTTCCCATTTTAGTCAGAAGGACGAAGCAACTTGCGACTGAATAACCGGACGCAACCATAACACTCACACATAGAAGAAAAAAAAAAAAGGAAAAAAAAGGACAGTTAATAAAAGGAAAGTTTTTATGGCAAAAAAAATTCCCAGGTTGAAATATGGTTATTAGGAATAAGTACTAGGTTTGTACTGTCTGCGAACGGGAAGAAGGGAACCGCGTTAATAGCCCGTGCGGTCTTCAGCAGGCCACTCGACCATCTGCAGAGCTCATCAATAACCATCGCCAAGCAACAAAAAAGTAATAATATTGCCAAACGCAAACCGCTGTGACTACTGTGAGGTGTATTAATTAGCAGAAACAGATGTAACTTATTTCCAGGAGATTAGGCTGGCTGATATCCCGCGCAGCAGTTAACGCTGCTAATCCAGCGCAGTGGCTAATTAGCCAGGGAGGTGTCTGTGTGCTGGTGAAGCTCTTGACCCCCATCCCAGCTGTAAATCCAACCCTGCTCCCGTGTGCTTTGGGAGAGGCTTCATATAGAAACAAGACGATATATTTGTGCCCCCACACTAAAAACCGGAGGATCGCAAAGAATCCCCTTAAAGGCTGGACTTTGCATGGATGACTATCAGTCAAGCAGTGAATGAAAGTCACAGTGTTCCAATGCAAAATTAATAAGATATCATAAATTAGTGCGCTTCGAATGCTCCAAGAAGCAAGAAACTATTTCACTGCCTTAAAACACTCAAATTTTGTCAAGATTTTTGAATTATTTATAGCCACATAAACCCTCCACCTCTCTGGCAAAGCTGTACAGCGTTTTCATCCTCAGACCTGTAAACAGTTTTGGTCCTGACACACTTCTAAATGTCACATCTAAAATACCTTATTTTAAAGTAAAAAAAAAAAAAATCCAACAAAACCTTTTTTATAGTTGAACATATTGCACCATAATATCTACCATAAAAAAGATAATTGTGCTTTTTAGCACACTGCTCCACTTTTACAAGGTGGTCTGGTGTTTTTTTCAGAACGCATTAGGGTTGCCACACAAGAAAATACGACGATTTTCTCCTCTGCTCAGCCCTGGCGAAACACATCGGGAGGGCTGGCTCCAGGGCCGCGTCCCCAGGAGAAGAGGAGCCCAGAGGGAGCAGAGCGAGTCCAGGCGCGGGCCACCAAGGCAACGAAGGGGCCGGAGAGGCCGGGGGGGCTGGGGCTGCCCAGCCTGAGGG
>VXBO01003899.1:209269-255957 GCA_013400135.1 Rhinoptilus africanus
GGGGATCATAAGATTATCACGGGAGTCTTGCCAGGGTCCAGCTGATGTGCTCATCAAGCAGGAGCAGACGAGCAAATCTACAGCAAAGACTTAAAATTGTACGCAGTTTGTTGAGTTTAAAACAGAATTTAAATCGCTGCATTTGGAAGGGTCTGGGTTTCAGAGAAGAAACCCTTCGTGGATGAAGCCCCATCCCAAATTCCCAGATTGAGGCAAGGGCAAAAAAGGTTTTTCTTGGGGAAGGCAATGCCTTGAAAACCAGGATAAGTGGAAATTGCCAAGTTACAGAAAAATAAAAGTTCAGAATTCTCAAGCCACATTCACCAATGGAACCAGTTAATTGCCCACCTGCCCAGCAACATTTTGCCGCTCCTAATCCCGATAAAATGAACTGCGCTGCTGTACCAGCCTGGACCCACGGCCACCTCAGTGCCCAGCCTGGCCCAGACCACGAGAGCACCTCACCTCCTTGGGGCTGCCGAAAAGAGTCAACGGGAGGAAGAGGAAGGGTTTGCACTCCCTGGGGCATTTCAGGCATGGGGTTCTGGTATCACTCTGAGGGGAGCTCACAGGCTATCAAACCTGGTGCCAGGCGCGACCCGAGACCATGGGACGGTCTCAGAAGGTGCCAGCGCTGGCTCATGCAGAAAGTCCAAGCACCTCCCTCCCTCCCCGCACCCACCGCGGTCAATTCAACTGTTCATGACCACGTTGAGATGCAGGTAACCATCTACATGACTCTAAATCTAGCACTGGGTTTTGTCCAGCTGAAGCCCCCTCGTTGCCATCAAATATTGCTCAAAGATAACCCACAGATTTTTTTTCATGTTTAACAAAATAAAATAACATGAGTTCAATGTTTAGTGGGTTGTAAAACACCCCCAAAACATATATGATTTTTAGAGTATAGTTAATACAGTTTTTAAATCAGTAAATAATATAAAGAAGCAGATAACAGCCTGCACTGGTGTGGCACAAATCTTCATTTACGTGGCAATCAGTCACCAACTGGGAAAACTTAAGACTATTTTTTTTCTTTTTTGCATTTACATGATTAGTTCCTTAACAGCAGTTTGATTGAAGAGCATTGCCTAAAGGTCCCCACCTCTTGCTTATTAAACACACTTTGTCTTGTATGCAGAGAAGCACTGGCACACTGCTGCTGATAAAATAAATTATGGGTGGGCTGTGAAGAAAAATGGCTGTATCTTGATTCATCATTTATTTCCAGTTCATGTCAACGCTAAAGCATGAGGAAAACCTTATAAAAGTAGTACTTTTGTAAGTTTTTGATTAATCTCTTTTCCTCTTACCTATCATTATCAGTATAACCATAATTTGTATAAACTAATGTAATACTCCTTACATTTTAACTAGAAATTTACTATCGGGTGTTATCTGCTATCAGTGATGGATATATTTTCAGACCAACCTGAATATCAGTCTTAAATTATAGAAAAAAGATCCACATTGCCACAGGAAGATGCTGATGCAGAACTAGAAGGAAAAATCAAACAGAAAGAGGTGTGAGAATTCTGTCTGCTGTATCTATTGTACTTCTACCAACAGTGCCCTGAGTCGCAGGATGGCTTCCTGGAAGAGGACCCTGGCTGGCTGGAGGCTGACACAGCTGGATTCACATCTGTAAGATTTTTCCTAAATCCTTCATTTCAGCACAGAAATATTGGCTTTTACCTGCTCCACTTGTGGCAGTGTGACTTCTCAAAGGTAATGATCTATTTTAACCTCAGCACCAGTTTATGAAGGCATGAGGGATTTGGGAAGACGTCAGCAGTGGCAGAAGTGTCGCCTGCATGGGTGCCGTACCTCCTGCTGCCTCGTTACCTGCCCAGCGCTAACGACTGCGGTTTGCAAGGAGTCCTCGGGCCCTGGGATGGTTACATTTAACCAGTTTATCCAGCCTCAGCAGCAGTATTTCAAATAAGTGGCTGAGGGGAGACCTTCTCGCTCTCTGCAACTCCCTGAAAGGAGGGGGCAGCTGGGGGGGTCGGGCTCTTCTCCCAAGGAACAGGCCATGGGACGAGGGGAAACGGCCTCAAGTTGCACCAGGGGAGGTTTAGGATGGATATTGGGAGAAATTTCTTCACCGAAAGGGTTGTCAAGCACTGGCAGAGGCTGCCCAGGGCAGTGGTGGAGTCGCCATCCCTGGGGGTATTGAAAAGCCGGGCAGACGCGGTGCTGAGGGACGTGGGGCAGTGGGGGTTTGGGCAGCGCTGGGGTGATGGTTGGACTCAATGATCTGAAAGGTCCCTTCCAACCTAGATGATTCTATGCTTCTATAATTCTAAGTAAATCTATTCAGATACATCAAAACCAATTTAAAATGAGCCATGCCTTGAATATGGGAGTGGAACAAAAAGAGAATTTATACTGGAGAGAGTTTTGCTGAAGTCAGTGAGAATTTTGCTGTGGATTCATGGAAGTAAGGAGCTTTCTCTGCATCACTAAACCAAAAACCACGTTGTGGCTTTGGGCTGCCTGCTCGCCACGCGCCGCTGGCGGAGGTTCAGAGCCTCAGCCGGGGGGGTGGGCAGCAGCCCCAGCGCGGGGGGAGCCCCAGCAGAGCAGAGGCTGGTGGCGGGAGCCTGCTCCCATCCTGCACGGAGGACCGCTACCAAGCCTGACTCTGTGTGCCAAGAAACCATTCACAACATCTGCACTGGGATAAATTTATAAATTCAGAGAGTGTCACTGCATAAAACGTTAAGTAGTGGAAGCGATTAAAAAAGGGCTACATTTTTTACTAAAATTACTCAGAATAAGAAAATCTTACCAACTATGTATCAACTGTATCATTGTGATTGATTTTCACTTAGAATATCCAAACATTTAACTACGAACTCTCTAAATTTAATATTTTTTTAAAACATATTTTAGTAGAATTTAGAAAGTTTTACAGAAATTAGGCTAAAATACCAGGTGGATCTTTCTCCATTATTCAATACTAACAGTGATTTTCAGGGATAATTTTTATACTTTTATGCTAAGTCTTACACCCACGTTCTTCAAAGACTGAAAGTAAAACAGGTCAGCAAAATAGCGTATCTATCGGGTATGAGAGGTTGGCCCCAGACTGGAAACAAACCACCACGTCTTGGAGGAGGGATGAAGTGTCTCCAGAGGTGGTGCTTCTGGAAGGAGCCCCCCGGCCTTCCCGCGGACAGCCCCAGCCTCCCCTCCCCACCAGAGCCTGCTCTCAGTGAAGGCTGATGGGCAAAATTTGTTATGATGCTGAAAGTTCTTTGAAAGACGAACATGACAGCTTTCTTTTTTCCAAGCCAATCGAAGGATCTTCATCTCTTACCCGCAGTTATTTTGTCATGCAACCATTTTTCCATCAATGAAGAAGCAGACTCTGCAGATAATCATTCTTCAATTTCTGATGCCATAGATTTTCCCTATTTTCTGTGACTCATATTGTTCACTTGGTAAATGCAGAGAGAAGGGAAAGGACAAGCACTTGTTCCCTCTGCAGCCCTTTCATCACTCTCCTACATTTTTTCATTACTGTACTCAATTTATCACTGAGAAAATACAGAAATAGAAAAGCCATATTCTTTGCCTTGAGATGGATTTGTTACCAGCGGTTTGATGCTTTGTAAAGCAGAAGAAATGTAGAAAATAAAATCGCCATTTCTATTAATTGATTTGCAAAAAATCTAGTTTTAAATCAGAAAAACGTTACTGAACCAAAAAAAAATAAAAAATCAAGCAATATTCTATTTCTCTTTCAAAGTTTTCCATCTTTTTCTGTTAAGTGGACAGCCATTCCCAGGCACGTGGATGTCGCCAGATCACTGGATGTCCAGACACCATATCCTCGCTTTGACGGGTTGTTGGTTCCAGCAGAGGGAAGCAGGGAGGGGGCAATCCCACCCTAACTCGCCGCTAAGCGAGCTCTGCCCGTCCATGCTGAAGGAGAAGCCCCGTGTAGGCTGGGGGGGACCAGCAGAAGGTCTGGGGTGCCGGATCCCTCCGTCAGCCGAAGGCTGGGTCAGCGTTCGGGCCATGGCACACGCCTGTGTTCAGCGATGCTGGTTTGGGCTGAATACATTTTCCTGTAGCTCCAGCACATCTGGGTGGGGGTTTTTTTAACCACAATTTCATCAAACTAAGAGTAATTAGCTGTTTTTTCATTGACTATCTAATTATTCTTCTTAACTTTTTAAAGCACAACGCAAATTGGTTAAAATGGAAAGCAAATCACTTGATTTACAAAAAAACCCTGACTAATTCCTGCTACTCATAGCACTGTAACGGATGATGCAGCCTTATGGCTTTCTGGCATGAAAAACTGAAATAAAAGGAATGGAGAAAAGCATGATTCTGCAAGCCATAAAGTCCTTGAAGCAATCACGTCCCATAAAGCAGCGTCCTTATGTGCCTTCTGCAGGTGCGAGCGGGACGCTCTCCAGCTTCAGAGAGAATCCCTCATCCAAAATAAAGACTGTCAGAACACAACAGACTCTAGGTAGAAAAAGAATTATTTTGTTTGGAAAAGCTTTCAGACATATCACTAACTACTTGCAGTAAGCAACGTTCTTCAATCAAACCGCTGCTAACGATTTAATCATGTAAATGTTAAAAAAAAAAAAAATAAAAAAAAAAAAAAAAAAAAAAGAAAAAGAAAAAAAGAAAGAAGAAATAACCTACTGGCTAAAACTAAAGTTTTCTCAGTTGGTGACTGATTGCTGTCTAAGTAAAAGGTCTGAGCCACAAACGATATTCTATTTTAGTTGCATTGTTTAAGCTAATTTAGCACACACTGATATGAAAGTACTCTGAAAAATCAGAGGTCCTTTCTGTATATCTTCCAGAATGCTAAAGACGTGATTTACTTAATTATTTCCAAGGCAAATCATGTTCAATTTACTTTTTGTTTGGATTCTAAGAGGGATTCTTCTCTGCTTCAGATCCTCCTGCACATCCCAACCCCACGTCCAGCCCGGGGGACTCGTGTCACGCCTGTGCAACTGCCTCTGTGTAAGAACCAGATACAGCCTCAGGAGGGACTCTGGGAGGCACTATCTCAGATCGTCACTGCGAAAGTCTTATATGCAGTCGCAGTGACATTGTTTGATTAATGAAGTTATTACAATTCATTAAAAATGTAAATAAAGGATATACACAAAGGTTGTTCTCGAAGATCCCTTCCAATTTAGTGAATTCAAACATTCAGTATATCCGCACCTGGAATATAATGTGATTTTAATGGTATATTGTTGCAGAAAATAGGTACCCCAAAAAGGAAGACTGATTAAAAATATGAAAATGGCCAAAGGTCAAAATCATAAAACATTTAATCTAGTTAAAAAAATGACTCCACCATATGAATTTTACATGCCAGAATTTCAGGGGAATGATCACTAAGAAAAGACAAGAAAAAAATAGTTTACATAGGGCAAGAAAGGAACCACTGGGTGGAACAGGATATACGTTTGTCAGTTGAAATACAGTCTGAGTAAAATTGCATAAAACAGTCAGGGTGCCCCAAAAACCTCATGGTCCATAGGAAATTTCTGAAGACCTGCCTCTGTGTCTCTCTGCTCCCTTCCTTGTAATTAAAGTGCGAGGTGGGAGGCTTAACATGTTCCCTATAAACACCCTGTCTCCTAGTCATTACAGTCTGCCAAAAATATCCAAATCCTTTCTTCCTTCCTATGCCATTAGACATGAGCTACACCATCCTCATTTCTCCAGAAGGTGTCAATAAGTTGCTAGTTATTACAGGAGGATGTACACTTATTATTCCCTTAAAACCCCACTGTTCCTCCTTTCTTTTCAGATGATAAGCTAAATACTACAAGGTTCAATTTAAAACCAACAGAAAATCAGCGAAAGTCAAGCCAGAAAAGCAATGTAACGTAACAATCCAGAGTAAACTTGTATTTCCCATTCCGTATCACTGTAGATAAAGCAGCGGCAGGGAAACGGAGGGGGTGTGCGGGCTGAAGAGCGCTGAAGTGGCTGTGCACATTTATGTGTTTGTGTAGAAATAGAAACAGGGGACGCAGGGAAGCGAGAAACGGGTAAAATGTGGAAACTGGGTATGCAGAGATTTTAAAGATGAATTAAAACATGAGTGGGCATAGAGCTTTTCACTGAAATATTTTATGCAACTTATTAAGTATGAAGAAAAAAAATTATAGAAGAGAAAATGAGAGGTAAACACCATCCTCACAGGCAAAATGAGAACATTTGAAGTTTTTGGTGGATAAAAAACAACATACTTGTTGCCGCTCTTGTTATCACATGAACTGTATAAAAGCTCTGTAAAGATTCAAGATGCTTCCTTGTAACTGTGCATTTTTCCTTTTGGAGGATTTTACGGGTTTGATTTTTCTCCAGTAAGGCTGGCTGACAGATTTACACTGTATTCCCCATATAGTTATTAAAATAATTTCCCTTGACAGTTCTCTGACTGCATCACTCCCCCTCCTTTGAATCCCAACCATGTGTCTCTGCTTACTTTGCATTTTAAGTACCTGAGAAGCATTTCATTGTCCTTTACTCCTCAGGACGTGTCCACTCTCGCCTGTTATGACGTGAACGTGAGATTCGACTGCACCCACATCATCTTTCCCGTCCCTTCATCCACACCTCGACCCCGCAGAGCCTCGCAGGAAGGGCCACGCCACCCCCATCACCCCTGGGGACCCACCACCGATGGGATTTCACATCCAAGCAGCCAAATCCCGCTGCCCGCTGAGCCGGTGCCCCTTGCCTGGGGACAACAAACACCGACATCCATTGTCACAGCACTTCAAAGATGCTGCCAGGTGTTGGGAAGCTGAAAGTCAAACCTTTCACAGGTCATGGGGCTTGAAAAGTGGCATCCGCCTGTGGTGCTTAGGGAAAACGTCTCTACCTTGTCAAACGGCATCTTAAAAATGGGGCTGAAAAGAATGGAATCAATCAAGAACTCAATCCTTTTCTCCAAGAAGTATTGGGGACCCCTCTGACACGTGCCAGTCTCACCGGTGTGGGAGACTATGGCAGAGACCTCCCCAGGCACCTGCTCGGGCTCGTCTCTGCCACAGACCTGGAAGCCTCCTCCTGCGCTCAGCCTCCCTGCTGGAGGTTTTCCTGAACACTTGTGCGTCCTCTTTGTAACAACCGTGCAAATATTTGAAACTTGGTTTTAACCTGCTGGATTCCCTGTCTACAGGTATGAAATCCTTCACATTTTGGTTGGGTGTTATGTTCCCTACTGTCACTTATTTTTGTGCATTTCAGGTTTATTCTCCTTTGAACTTTACCTTGTCTAAAACTTTTTCTAAATTGTTCTTCCCCGAATTGGGCATCCCATTCCAGCTAAGACTTCACTGTGGACAGATAAAGCAGAACAGGTCCAAACGATTTCCAATCCAGGTACTGCATCTCCTGACGACATCTGCCCTTTTCCTGCAGTATTTATGTTGTTGTCTTGGATTTAATACATGGCCCGCTATAACTCTTTTGAAGCGCTGCTGCCTGTGTAGTTTTCGCTCATTTGTGTATTTGATTTCTCCCTAAGACTGCTGTGCTGTGCTGCCCTTATTGAATTTCATCCTATTGATTCCAAACCACTTCTGAAATCCATCATTTTGAATTTGAAGCCTGTTGTCCCAAGTACTTGCACTTTGATGTCACCTGCAAATTATATAGATGTATTCTCTAGTATGTCACCTAATTCTTCTATTGAAATGCGTATCAAATCCTTCTGGAATCACAAGAGACCCCTTTGATATGCCTTTCCCGCTAGACAGTGAATCATTGACAACCATTCCTTCAGTATTATTTTTAACAAGCTGTGTACCCACCTTACAGCAATTTGATCTGGGCTGTCTTTCCTTAATTTTTGGAAGAGAAACCCAGGACTGGCTGTGCGAACATCACTCTAACGTCAAGATGAGATTCCCATCTGCTGCCTGACCTTTCCTGGGAGGCGAGATACCTTCTCGGAGAAGGAAATTAGACCGGGCTTTCATAATGCCTGCTTTAAAAATTAATGATGCTCGTTTATCATCTATTGCCATTTGATTGTGAGATTCCCTTTTTTTTAATGTGTTAATTCCAGACTTTTTTCAGGTCAAAAGTGAAGCTCACTTTATTATACTTTCTGGAGTCTTCTGTTGGTTGCTCTTTATAAAACCAAATACCAGGTTTCATCTCCCCCCCTGTTTTCCCAAACAATTTGTCAGGGTTCAGAGACTGCTTTCAGAGAGTTGAGGATGAACGGTGCCAGTTTCTGTGACGCATCTCAGCGTTTCATTAGTTCTTTCCCTACTCTGGCTGCCTCTCCTGGTGAGTGATGCTCTCCAGCTCCCTGACGGAGGTGGGTCCGAGGGAGGTCTGGTCTCCGCACACATGGACCAGTGAGGGCAACATCTACTTTCCCTGGGGCTCCGGTCTCCATGGATGGAGGAGGAGGAGGAGGATACACCACCACAGGAGGATCGGAGGAAGGATGGGGGACCCACCAGGAAGGTGACCCCCGGGTGCCCCTTCCAAGCATCGTGCTCAACTCAGACACCGTTCTTCCTGCAGCCCTGGGGCAGGTTTGATCACGAGTACCAGCCTGACGCAACCGCGTGTTTCTGCACACCCAGGATGCCGCTCGTTATCCCATCACATACTATTTTTACTCAGGAAAAGAGTTCTCTAGTGATACCGAATGCGAATACATACTGAGCAAGTTTCCAATGAATTGGCTGAACTCAAATGAATTGAGGCTTGTTCCCTGCATTAAGTCAGTTGGTAGGTATTTATTTTTGTTCTCACTACGTAGCCTAGAAATTAGTAATGATTATCTAACATTAAACTCAGAGTTGCGTTCCACATTATTAATTTCTTCTCTGGAGTTTCTGCAGAACCGCCCCCCCTGCACGTAAATGTGTTGCGAGCAGTATGATTTAATCCTCATGACGTTCCAATGACACGGGAAGCATTAGTATTAATGGGGATTAATGGGGTTATTAATATTCACATTTTACAGACAGTTAACACCGAATTAAAACCAAACTGCTACCTGCCCGACAGTTTTGGGTTCCCGACCAGAGGCAGTGCAGGCAGCATCTTCTAACAGAACTTCAGTGTCTCCCGGCTGCGGGAGATGCCGTGGAGGACGGCGCTGCCGGCTGCCACCCTGCCCACAGCAGGCTGGGGCTCACGGCGGCGCCCAGAGCACCAGCTGGTACCGTGGGGCTTGAGATTAAGTTGACATTTACCCAGAAAAAAGGAAAAATAATTTTTTTTTTTCCCAGGTGCCTAACTTTGCAACTTTAATATTATTTTTGATGCGGTTTTTGAAAACACTATCAACAGCAAATGAATGTTCTGACCCTACAGCTAGAACTATTCCAACTCCAAATGAACTTAAAGGCTTCAGCCAACAAAACCAGCATTTGTTCCACCTAAACAGAGGTAGGGGAGGTTTTATGTCTGAAACGGTTACAGAACTGCTCTATATAATATTTGTGGTTCTCAAGTATTCACGTACTGAGCCCTTTGCTGTATTACCGACAAACTAGAAGATTTCTTCTGAGAAAAATGTAGAGAGTTCTTCTGCTTTACCGACGTGCTCAGCCCAGCATAACCTTGAGATGATGACAGGATCACCCCGTGCCTTTTCATTAACAGAAGCAGCACTTTCAACAGAGCATTGTCCTAATAATGGAATTCATAACATTTTAAAGTCCTACAGTACCGTCTCAAATATAATCTCTGGGACAGCAAGTATTTGAGTGCCAAGTGAACACCGGTTCCCTGTTAGGGTATTTAATTTGACTAAGAAAGGTCCAAGTGAAAATTTAACCATAATTTCATCCATGGAATCACAACAATAGATTCAGTTTATGTTTCCAGTGTTACAGTGCCACATACGCTATGTTACAACACACGATTACCACCCTGAATGTCTCTGCTTACAGAAATCAATAAAAATGAAAAACGTAAAAGGATTCTATGCACTTGTCCTTATAAATTACACTGATTATTGAAGAGTCCAATAACAACAAATAAATCAAATCTGTCCTACTATGCAAAAGCATCACAGGGATCACAACCATTTGAAGCAGGCGTCTTACTCCAGTCAATATGGACTTCCAGAGCTGAGTGATAAAAATCCTGTTTAATTAGGATTTCAACATCCAGCTAATGGCTTCGCTTTGGCAATACAGAGCACCACTTTCCACCCTCGGTTAAAATTCCAGCAGCAGCTTGTCCGTGCTGGGTAACTGTGTGACATACCAGATTTATAAATGAATAGTCATTTCTCAGTCTGAATGAGCAGCTAGATTAATTTACAGTATTTCAAAGTTTAAAAAGACTAAGCGTGTTCTGTTGGCGTACTAATGATGAAGGCAATGCTAGTTTCCCTTTGGGAGAAGGCACAGGGCAGAATGGCAGAAGCATCAGTAGAACTGGTTAAACTCCACAGATGTCCTTCCCTACCCTATGTGGCCAATATTTCCATCGGGAGATCAGCGTGCTTCTGTAAGGAGAGAGCCACACGAAGAGCCCCGAGAGCCGTTTGGGACATATCTGTGTGGAATCACAGAATCCCAGGCTGGCAGGGGCTGGAAGGGCCCTCTGGAGACCATCCAGTCCAACCCCTCTCCCAGAGCAGGGTCACCCAGAGCAGGGGGCCCAGGAACGTGTCCAGAGGGGTTGGAATCTCTCCAGAGACGGAGACTCCCCCACCTCCCTGGGCAGCCTGGGCCAGGGCTCTGCCACCCTCAAGGGAAAGAAGTTTTTCCTCATGTTGAGATGGAATTTCCCGTGTTCCAGTTTGTGCCTGTTGCCCCTTGTCCTGTCCCCAGGCACCACTGAGAAGAACCTGGCCCCGTCCTCTTGCCCCCCACCCTTTAGATACTGATAAGCATTGAGGAGATCCCCTCTCAGCCGGCTCTGCTCCAGCTGGAATAGCCCCAGGGCTCTCAGCCTTCCCTCAGCAGAGCGATGCTCCATCCCCTCAGCATTCTGTGAAGCAGGGAGTGAGTGAAGTACCAAAGGTGGAGGAGGAGAAGGAAAGCCGAAGGGCAGAGAAAGCACATGAGGTGCCAGCAGGAGCTCAGAAGGGCTGGGCTGGCAGGAACCTCTGGAGATGGTCACAGCAGGGCCACCCAGGGCAGCTGGAGTGTGGAAGAGCCAGCAAAAAGAGAGCACTGGGAGCAAGAAGAATGCCGGAGATGGAGGAATTGATGTGGACACACACATGGCAGCATGCCGCCAGAAAATATTTGCTGATGTTCTGCAGCCCTGAAAGTACTGGCTGGACACCCTCTGGCTCAACGGTACTTTAAAGGGAAACCATGGGCACATGCAGGATGAAATCCTTGTGTCCATCCATGATGTACAGGTTACCCATGTCTCTGCCATTCGTCTTTTGTCAAGAAAGAGATAAACAACATGGAGCAGGCAAACCTCTTGTTTCTCCTACCCATCACCATGCCTGTACCTATGAAAACAAACATGAGCAGTGAGATGCTAGTGCCTCAGGAAGCCTTGCACAGTTAGGACACTTCAGAGTTGGGAGGCTGCTATGATAATTTTCAATTTTAATCAACGATGAGCCATAGCAAGACTTTTCCAGCTGTTAAAAGTTGCCTTTGCAAGGTGAAAGCCTCATGATAAGACGTTATCATAACAGACATTTCTGTCAGGATGAAATCACCATTTGCAATATGGGCTTTGAGGATTTACTCAACATTGTTCTTACCCTTTCCACTGCATAGCAACAGAGGTTATTAAGAGCATCCTGTGAAATATTAGTTTGGGGACTCCGTGTTAATGAATTTCTCCATGCTGGAAATACTAAAGACTGACAGACTTAAAAGCACTTCAAGAGCGGAGGTCGTTTTATGCACACAACTGCAGTTCAGGAGCACATATGACTACAGCATAAAATTGTGAATTAGTTAGGGAACCTTTTATTTGTGACCAAATTGAATTTTAAAGTGCATTTAGGAAAGAGTATGGGATGATAGATAAAATGTTAACCACAGTTTTGAGCTCCTTGCCCTGGCACAAAGAATCTGTGCTAAATGCGGCACATGAAGAAATCAGTTGACCTCACTAGGACTCTGAACAGCTTCCTGGGAGGCATAAAACAATATTTGATTTTTGAGCGTGCAATGCCGTAGTCAAGTTCTAATTCTGCTGGCTCTAGTGGCTGGTGGAAAACGCAGTAAGTCGGGCTGATCCCCAGCGCTGCGGCGGGGAAGATGCTGGGCTCACACCTAACACCGAGGGGCTGCGGGGGATGACAACTCACAGGGCAGCTAAGTGGATTATTCTCCAAACTGCAGAAGTGTCAGGGATTACAAGTGGTGTTTCCAAATTAGCACATGGCAAAATCACAAAGGTCTCTAGTTATGGCCAGGGAAAGCTCTGGATGAGTAAATATCGCTGTTACTGATGAGATCAGTGCTAAGAGACAGAGGATTAGACTCCAACGTGTGCCAATGAGGGTGGCCCAGGGAAAGCTTAGCTCAGTCAAATGAAGAGTGAGATATAAAGCAATAATAAAGCGATCTAGTTTCTAACATCAGCGATGAAGAGTGGAAAGACAGAAAAGGCAACTTTAAAAGGACCTGAACTGATTATTGTAGAAAACTTTTTTTGAGGAAATAATGGCATAATGCGCAACATAGAGAAAAGCAGATGGTTTTACTGTTTACATTTTCTCATCTTACTATGACACTATATAAAAAAAAACCCCTCCAAATAACAAATCCAACCAAAATGTGTTTAAGAAGAAGTTAAAAACATGCAGCACATAAAGAATAATTACCACGAGATCTCATGGATGCCAGGAATGCACATTGGATATTGTTTCCCATCATACCTGACCACAGAAGAGGAGGAAAACACTTGAATTTCAAAACAAACAGCACCTGGCCTGTCTTAAGAAGGAAACTTCATCATTTTCCCTGCAGTTATGTTGTTCCCCACGTCAGTTCATACGGCTTTCCCATATATCACCGTGGGGAGGGAGATAGCTTCCTCTCGCATTATGCCTTTTTAATGTAAAATGCAAATTACGCTTGCTGAGCTGCCGCTGGGGTGTAAAGAGCTCCTTCCGAGAGCCCCAGCCACTGGGAAAGGAAATCTCGCCTTTTGTGATGAGGGAGGAATATCTCATACAGAAAGTTAGCAGTTAACTGCTTGTTTACATAAATTAATGGAAACTTTGAACAAGAAATCACTTCTTCTTCGTAACTGACTCCGTGTGTCTATTCTAAGTAGAGTTATGAAGGCTCTAATTCAGCTTAGCTCATGCACTATGACTGGAACGGGGTTTAAACAAGATTGGAAAATGAAGCAATAACCCAGGACAGGCAGCGTGATTCTGGAGGTTGCTCCAAGAGCTTTCCGGCCCCGGTGAAGTGCAGCAACCTGCTGGGCATGCACTTCCCGTGGCGCCTCGGTCGCTGCTAGGAATGGAAATTAAAAAGGAAGAGTCAGATGAGAGGAACGGAACAGATGCATTTCAGAGAGATGATGAGAAATGGAGCAACTCCTCCAACAAACGGGCCAAACCACGGCACAAAGCGTGAACCGGAGTCCTTTGAAATCTACACACGTGGCAACGCCTTGGAAAAAATTATCACAGTAATTCTATTATAAAATTAAATATTTTTGCATCTGCTTGCTAGAATAAGACTTATACCTATAAACATTCCTGCTGTATGTAATTAGAATCATAAAACGGTTCATGCCTGGGTGAAGGCAGAGGTGCAAACCCCGTGTTGACGTGTGTGGTTATTCGCTTTGGGCTCACAAACTCCATGTGCATTCAGGCACTTCAGACCGAGTCAAGGAACCCTGCTGAAAACTTAGCCACAGTGTTATATTGGATGTATATTACTGCTTTAACTTTCCTGTACATTTTTATTAAAAATATGCAATGTCAGAACACAAAGCAGGCTGAGAATTTACACTGCGGACACATTTTCTCTCACTCGAACCTTACCTGAACATTTCATTATGGATCTGGGAATCCCTACAGTAAGTCTAGATGAATTAAGGAATTTTTTTTATGAATAGTCTAATTTCTAATTTTGAAAATAAAATTTAGTTCATATATAACTGAGAAAGGAAAGTTTCAGTTTTGAGGATCAAAATGAAAAGCAATAAAATTTCCTCGGTGAAACATTAACTTTTTTTTCAACCCAGCCCAAACCCCTGTGTTTCTTTTCCAGGTTACAGAATCCTGTCTAGCTCAAAGAAAGGCTGTTTAGAAAAGGACAGTTGAAAAGCTGAAGGCACAAGGCACTGATTTCAAAAGAGCTATTCTAATCTGCTCGTGTGTATTAACTAGGGTCCGTTATCCCTGACATCCCCCCCAGGCTGTACCATGTGATAAGTAAAGGATGAGTAAGATCCTCTTCAGATGCTGGTTTTAACATCTTGACTCTGACTCAGGATTTCAGAAACTGCTTTACAACTGCATTATTCTTCACCAAAAAAAAAGGACCGAATGTCTATGGATGGAACCTTCCTGGCTTCATCCTATTTGTGTGAACCCCAGACTGAGCTCTTATCTTTCCATCTCCCTACTTTGGGCTAAGAGGCACGCCTGTATTTCTTCAGCTATTCAAATATTCCCTGTAGTGTACAAGAGGCAGACACTTCATCTTTTAAAATAATTTAATCTACAAAGCTAGTTTTGGTAGGAAAGCTTGTTTTGGTAGGAAAGCTTGTTAAACAGAGGATACATACCACATACATTCATTTTTATTTTAAAGGAAGATCCTATAAGCTGGGCAAGCCTGATATCAGAAATAACTGAAATTTGCAGTCTTTGGTATTCCTGGTTTTTGAGTCACGGTGAGAAAAGAGTGTATTTGTCTAAGCAAACTGTACGGTCCACTGTGTATTAGAAGAAAATCAGCACCTGACAAAACTTTTGTTAAACACAATGTCAGGAAGCAAAACTACAATAGCACTTAGAGGTTATATGTATGATCGAGAGCACTTATTGTAAACCTAGAACTGTAGGCATTCTTCAACTGACTTGCACTGAATATCTATATTAATTATAGTATAGTAAAACCGATTTTACTACATTAAATATTGATTATAATATTTATGTACTGATCCTATTCCTCAATTCTATTATTTTTTTTCACAATAAAAAGAATAAGCTGTCGAGGACAATACTATAGTGGTCTTATATGTAAAATACATCTCCCCAGAGCGGACTGATTCAATCAGACATCTTCTTGTCAGCACTCAAAAGCTCAAAAGTCCGAAAGGCGGAAGCAATTAGAGACATATTATTTAATGCCATGTTTACATTTCAGTGATGCAGCGGTGCCTCTGCAGAAGACGATTCAACTTAAAGAGGGGTTACTATCTGAAAAGAGACGTGTGGCAAATATGTCTAGCTGCCAAAACCCAGGGCATTACCTGTAAACAAGCGGAGAGGCACGCGACACCCAGCATTGCTCTTATCACGTACAGAGATTTTGGAATATCTACGGGGAAAATATTTTAGCATGCTAACTACATTCAATTCACCATGAAAACAAAACAACATCTTTCCTTTGAAGTATTTCAAAAAGAAAGATTTTTTTTCGTAAAACAACCCTTTTATTGTATAATGGAACTGTTGTGTTAATTATATTTTTTTTTTGTCAAGGATCCGTTTTACATAACAAAGCAAATTTGCCAACTCTTAAGGAAATTTTCCAGTTTTCTCTTACAGATGATAGAAGAAGAAATAATATCATATTTTAAATGCAAAGTGGGGATGATTAAAATTTCATCCTAAATATAAGAAGAACATCTCTGAATCCTAAAGAAAACAAAATGAGTAATCTGCTGGGGACAATTTAACTGTCTTACAATTCTATACTTAAGCCCTTAGTATTACAAAGCCTTATAACTAAGCAAAAATATAACTATTTATTTCGTCTCGCTGTAATGTCTTCAGCACTGTTGGCCTTGAGGCAGGTTTGAAAATCACAAGCTTAGGAGTGTGCCTGTTTCATCTAACTCCCGAAGTGCCTTTTTTATCCACTCAAATTCAAGTTCACATCTCTCTCATGAGGTTTTTGTTTAATTTTTTCTTTTAAATGAACATATTAACTCGAAGGGATAAACACTCAAATCATCACATGGAAGAAAAAAAAAAAGAATGCCAAAACCTGTCATAAATGAACAGATTTTGTATGTGCAGCTCCTTGAGCACAGTTTTCAAAATTTACCCATGGGGCTAGGCTATTGTTTGCTAAATTTCTGAAGCTTTTATCTGAATAGCTAGGATAAAATATCTGTGATAAGTAGGTATAATAGAAGTTAGAGTCATATTATAGGATTGTATTAAGAATCAATGCTATGCGGTTTTCATTTTGCTACAGAGTTTTCTTATATGGTGTATAAGACCTTTTACCATTTATTATCCTTGTTACTGCTTCATAAATTATAACATGCAGGAAATACAGCCCCAGTAATTTATGTCACACAGTTTTCATTATATGGTTCCTTCAAGGAAACTCTTCAGAACATTCCTGAGAAAGATCTGCTCCTACGAATGAGCAGTTAGTGCTGTATGGCTGGTACTCGAAAGGAAACAACAAATCCCTCAGTCACACAGGATACAGGATGATGAAATCCTTAGGCATACTCAAATCCTGAGCATTGTCTGATGTGCAGATAAACCTTGTAAAAATTAAAAATTTCTACCAAGGCGCTGAGGGATGAACAGGTTTTATCCATCTGCCTTTCCCCCTTTTATTCCAGGCTGGCAGCTCCTCCCCGCTCCCCGCGGTGGCTTCCACTTGTCATCCTCTCTCCTCCATGGGGGGGAGGTGGGAATGAGAAAGGGCACCCGGCCGCAATTACAACTCGTCCATAAGTGGGGGTTATTTTAATAATTCTAATTCATCTCTGCTGTTACTGCAAACGTGCTTGTACAGCTGGGTGAAGGGCGCATAGGAAAACCCAAGGCACCACGGGCTCCCTCAGCTCACTGCTGCGCTGGGTACTCGGTTCTGCTGCCTTCCAACGAACTGTAAACACTGAAGAAACTTGTGACATTAAGCATTTGAAAAATCAGTGCAAGCATGGCGTTTTCATGCCTGCTTGCTTCAAAAGATGCTCTGATTTTGCCAATTGCCTGAAAGTGGGCTTCGATTTAGTGTTCGCTACTCCCAGTGCTCTGGCGCGGCTTCTCCCGCGAGGCTGCGGCTGTGGGGGAGCATGGTGGTGGCTGGGCCTCCTGGAGCCATTCCCCTGAAATTCATTCGCTCCGCTCCTTGTGGGAGGTGGTTTCTGTCTTTGCAGATGGGACTCAACACCTTGCACCAGGTGAAGACTTAGACATGCTGGCCTTTGACATAACCACCTCTCCTGGCAGGAAACCCCAAAATATTTTCTTAGTTAATGTATCTTAAAAATCCGAATCATCACCGTAATTATCAAATAGAACAGAGATGAATAATTAGGATTACACTCTACCACGAACATTGTGTTATTTTGAAACTGAAGAGAGAAGCACAGCTCTAGGATGGCTCCAAGAGTTGCTTCAAGCCGCACCATCGAAACAAAAAATACTTGGGTGATTTATTTTTTCAGTTTTACTTACAAAACAAGGGCTAATTGAATCTAGTCTAGCGATATTAATAAACCACTGATGAATCTGCTTATTGAAGAGCAGTGACTCCTGACCAACGAGACACACTTTGTAGGTTCTGGTTGCTCATGCCCGCTGGATGGGATATAACGAAATCAAAGTATTGAGAGATGTGAATATGCAGCTACATATTAAGGTTTTTTTTCCCCTTTGTTCTTTCTGTTAAGGGATTTCAAATTAAATCACACTTTCAGTCACTGCTGAAGTGTTTTTTCACAACTTGTTAATGATACTGTAATTATTGCTTCATATATACCACATGCGGGCAATTTCCAGATCAAATTTGCAGCTATTTGATTACACCAGGTCAGTCACCAGAAATAGAACATTTCGGCTGTTATTCTACATCTAACAGCTCCTGAGACATGCCCGAACTATGAGACATTTCCCTGAAATAATTCACTATTCGTACAACGGCTACTCAGATGTATGCGTGTGAGCACCTATAGAGTGACCCCTGTTCCGGGCCATGAGGATGACGAAGGACGCGAGAGCCGAGGCGGGGGTGAGGGTGTGCAGCCCAGAGAGGACGGGGATGCTCAGGGCCACAGCCTGCCCAGGCGGCACCTCCCTCTTCCAAAGGGCCAATTTAGAAAACTAAAGCCTCCTAAATTAAACCTCAGTATGAAGGTATTGCAAACGCCACAATGGGGAAGAGCAGCATCTTTTTTTCCCCTGCAGAGAATGCAGCCCTCTCCTTGCCAGATGTCTCAGGCTTGGTAACCTCTGCCCTTGCTGTCTGTCCTAGAATCTTTTGATAGAAAACAACTGAAAAAGTTTTCTTTACATCTTTATGAAAGATGTACAATCAAAGATGAATTTTTTCAAATGGAGATTTTTCCAGGCAGGAAACATTTAATCCATTTCCTTTAAAGCTTCCTTTCAAATTTCTTACAATTCAACATTGCAGTGTGAATCTGTGACTTTCCTTTTCAATTGCTTTCAGCCCTTTCCAGAAGTTTTCCTAAATTAGCACTACCAGTTCTTTTAAAAAACATGCATTTGATTTTGCTTTTTCCAACTGGTGAATTTTGCTGCCTGCAAATATCAGATCTTGTCATCATCTTCTCTTACCCTCTCTTAAGCTATAAAATCAAAACTAAGCTGTAGAGGATTCCAAAAAGAGAACAGTATTTGAGAAGGAACTTCTTCAGTAAATCCATCCCCATGCTTGTTTGTTCTTGGCAAGTCTCCCATAACCACGGATCCAACACAACTCATAGCACAAAACACTTGTCTTCTGCAAGTTCCCCGCTCATAAAAACAAGACAAGATGCACCATTGAATAAATTGAAAGGGAAGAATTGTACCTTCATACACTGGGGTGGGATGTAAAGGGATAATACCCGATTCTTGTTTTTCATTTAATTCAATCACTTATGCAATGCAGATAAAGTTTTCCCTAGCTCATGAGAAGACAGACCAAAGGGAATCAGCACCCAGACACAGTAAAATCCTTGCCAAGGACTGTCCTTTGTGACTTGCTCAGTCGCATGGGCAATTTTTTTATCCTAATGGGCTTCCCTATGGATGGGAATTCCCTTGGGCATTGCTGATAGAAGAGACAGTCTCAATATATAAAGCTTACGAAGGAAGAGTATGGTGAATACATGGATTTATTTCAAGACTAATTCTCTTGCAAATACATACTTCCATAATATCTAGAGATACCACTCCTGGTACGAGTGGAAAAAAGGTCCCATCTTCATTTAAGACTTCGTGCGTGTGTATATTCACCGAGTTGGTAAACTATAAAAGAGACTGGGTTGAGAGCCCAGGTATTTCCAAAAACCGCTGCATGTTTTCCAGTACAACCTATGGCTGCTTCTGAGGCAAAGGGAACTCCTCCTCATAGACCGAATGTTCAGTTTCTCTGAGGGAGTTTTCAGTTGTTAAAGGACTTCAAGTTCCTGCATTTCGCTCTTTTGTCTGGTTTTCCTAATGAGATCTTTCTACCCCTTCCTGTTTATGGATTTTTATTAATGGACTGGTCACTGGAGGTGGAATATTTCTGCCTATGTATAATTTAGTGAGCTTTATGAAATAGCCTAGCCTGCAAAGAGGTCATGCATCAGCTTTTGCTAAAGCAGAGCTAGCTATGAAGGATATAAATCACACTGTTTGGGATAATAATGCCATCTCTCAAGGATGTCATTAATTTAAAAGCAGGTATACAAGCTAACTTCACCATTTCTTCAGAGCAGACTATGACTAGAAGCAAAGCAGCAGCCGGCAATGTAGAATTAAGTATTATGCATCACATAAGGAAGTAAAAGACAAAACAAATTCTCTGTGCTATCAGCTTCTCCAACACTAAATATGGAGACGTAGCGTGAAGCATACCGCCCATTATATTGCAAATATTCTATCAAAGTCCTCCAAAGTTTACTACTCTCTCTGCTTATAACTCCAACTCCATTTTCCCTTGTGCTTGGCCTAGTTTCACTCCTACAACTGATGCTTCTTCATGGGGAAAAAAAAAAGTCTGGGAAGAGACTCACACAGAAAAATGAATAGCAAAGCATTTAAAACAAAACCCAAAAAAGGACATGCTCTGCATTAGTGCCATTTTGTATTTCACTATTATACTTAACCATTTCTTACTGCTAAAATATATATGGGGAACGTTCCTTACATTTTCCTTCTCATTTAATTTTAGCTTTTCTATCACCAGGTCTTTATGCATTTGTAGTCACCAAATATTTATAATGAAATTTAACGTGGAGCAGAAACCGCTTTGTTTCTCTGTTAAATCTCAACCCCCCTTCCGAGAACCACTGTAACATGTCCCGGTTTGACTTCCCCCAGGACCCCCCGCCTCTCCCCAGTGACTCCCGCCCTCGGGATTTCTCCCTTCTTAAACACGAGCGACAAGCCAAAAACCCAAGACCAATGAAGTTCGGATTTCAGTCTGCACCGGACATTTTTCCCCTTCTATTCTGTGGGATAAAAAAAATGCTGGCCGACTGGATGCTTGAATGGGACCTTCATTTTGGGGACATTCACAGTGAATGACTGTCCCAAAACCACAGCATGAACGGACCAGCAATGGGGATTCATCATGCAGATACACTTCCTTTAGTGGTTAAAAAGCAACATAAAATATTGCCTAACACTATTTCCCTTTATTGGACAGAGATTTTCCTCTTCTTTTTTGATGCTTTAAACTTACATTTAACCACCCTGTTTCGCAGCATGACAGCTGGTAAACTGTGGACTTGATTTAGCCTCCACTGATGAGAACTGGCATTTTCCCACTGACTTCTCCCAACACCTTCTCTCATCTAGGAAAATAAACATCTTTTCCCAGTGATGAGCCATAGAGAAGCCAAATAACCTTACATTTTCTGTCCTGCTGATCTTGTTTTCATTTATTGGGCCAGTCAGTCCTCACCCCAGCTAGAAAATACTGTAAATGACCTGTAAGTGGGTCGATTTTTGTGTAATCAACTCTAAAAACACAGGCTTTAAAAACATCCAGTGGGAGCAGAATCCTCAGAATTGGCTCCGACCACCCCAGGAGTGAGGGACGCTCTTCCCTCGAAAGCAAGAGGATTGCCCAGTCCCATTTTCCTGTTGTACGCAGCCTTTGCTTTTCCCCACTTTAGCGCCATTGAAGAGGGCAGCATACACAATTCTGCTTCTGCGGGAGCGCACAGAAACCGACGCAACGTAAAACACATAGCCAAAGACTGTGCGTGGAAGAATAAACCGTCAGAGACTAATTACAGCGCTGATACTCAAAGACGACAGCTCAGTTATTTAAATTTCATAGAAAGGAAAATCTAGAACAGGTTTGTCAACAGGTTTCTGAAGAGCCCAAATGACATTTCACACTTTTACAAGTGCTACTATCTAATTATTCCAATAAGACTAATTCTTAATGAGCTTTCAAAATTCTCGATGCTAATTTCAAAGGTTTCAGGTTTTTTAAGTATGTAATATTGACATTTACAGCTGGCTGGATTTACAGCACAGAGTTTTCACCTGTTAGATGAAGTTCAGATAAAGTCTGTTCAAAGTGTTGAACAGACCCAAATCTTACCAGCTAGAAATATCTGTTTGGTTACAGATGTCTCCTGCTAACAGAGAGCTGCTGCGCAACTACAAAACACTGTCGTCTGTAAGAAAAGGCAAATCTATGAAATAACTCTCCATATTCAGCCTCCACATTCAGCATATTCATATTGAATGACGCCATAGTCTGACCCATAATGTGAATATATACACCGGGGAACTTGCATATGCACATCCCCATGAGTGTGTGTGTGCACCCTAGAATATACACCTCTGGCAGCCGCTGTAAACACACAAGAGCTCTCAGGTCTCTTCTGTTCCCAACGGTTATCTGCTAGATGCTCGTGGACATTTCACTTAAAAATAAATACGGGTGAAACCATCCAGGAGTTTTATTTCTCCCCACTAATGCCTTACCGGCTGGATTTTCACATTGCTGGACATCAGAAGGGCAATTTCAGACCGTGAAATAAGTCTGATTTTATCCTCTCAAGTCTGTCAGGGTCCCCGCTTGTAAAATGGAAAGTAATGCTTTGCTCTACTTAGCAACAGTTATGCAAATTTAATTTGAGTTTAAAACGAATACAGTTATAAAAGGACAATCATTATTTACTTGTTGTCGATGCATTGATTTTAGTCTATAGCTAATACAAATGAAAGTATGAAGAAGTTTCCAGTATTTCTGATCATCTCAGCACAAGAGGCTAAATTCCAATGGCTGGCAAGCCAACTCAGAAAGGCGGCGGTGCCCAGCGAGGATCTCCGTGAGCTGGGAGTGCAGGGACCCACAGCCGGCACCAAACCGCCCGCGTTTTGATGAGGAAGTAGCAAAAGAATGCACCATTATTGCTGTCGCATGGCACTGCTCTCCCAGTGTTTCCATGGGAGAAACTGCTGCCAGATGCTTTATTTTTACCCCGTTTCCAACCCACTTCTCTAGGTCTGCAATAAAAAATGGGAAGCAAAATTGGGGGTGGGAGGCGAGAGAGGGGCTGGGAGCTGCAGGGGGAGGAAGGCAGCTCCGTCCTCCTGCCCCAGGGTGCTGTGCCCGCCAGCACAGAGCCATCGGACACACAACAGCCATTTCAACCTGCAGGGCCAGATTCCCAAGCAGGTTAAAATGCTGGAGCAACAAAATGGCTAGGAATTGCCTGTTGATTATTGCAAATTTTCTTGGAAAGTAGCATGTCCCCGTGACTCATAATTAACTCTCTCTACTTTTTCTGTTTGTTCTCAGGACGCATCATGCTGTTATAACACAAAACATTTCCAGCTGGAGCATTTTTAAAGAATTTTCTGGGCATCAGTGAATTTCGTCTGGCTGGCATTATCCTTTAGGGGAGGTGGATCCGACCCCCACACCTCCAGGGAACCAGATCCCAAGAACTGGACAAGGATGCAGAAGCAGAAGCAAGGCCAGCTCACCCCCACTTCGCAGGACACCATTCTCATTCCACCTCCCATTTCAATGCTATAACCTCTCTGTGAAAACTTGCACTTATTTTTTAATAATTTCAAAAGGTGAAGTGTTATACTTATTGGTTTTATAGAGTTACTTTTATTATATTCATATTCTTATAATTGCCTGTGCTGATACTTGGAACAATCTTTCCAGCGTTAATAATTACAGTTATTTAACCTGCAATGTAGCCAGATAAGCAGTTTAAAAGTAATTTGGAATTTCATTATTGTGGCAAAGGAATGTGTAACAGTCTTCACTGTTAGCCAAGCAAGGTCATGTCATGCAAGAAAACACAGAATTGGTTCTTCCCTGAAGTTTCCGTGATGCTCTTTTCTCTAGTTTTAAGAAGTTTGTGAAAGGTATGGCTCCCTTTTTGCCCTGAGAAAGTATTCTAATGCCTAAAAGAGTTGCCCAAAAAAGGTAAATTTTAATTACTACATGTTTATGTTGAAAGTATTTTCCCCTGTAAATAACCGCAGAAAACAAACGTTTGCAGATGAGCAAGGGCCTGCACTGACAGTGTCTTGCCCAAGACACACATGTTTCATCTCCAGCTTCGTCAAGGTGCTTGCACGGCGCTTACCGGGCTGGTAACTCGTTGTTCCACTACCTCTTTAAAAAAGAAGGTGCCATTTAATTGTACATATACTAAAATTATTTATCGTTGGCACCCTGGAGCCTTGAGTAAGATATTTATTACTTTAAACGAGCGATTGATTGTAAAAGCGCATACAGACACAGGGTCGATGCCGCACCTCTGCTGGCAGCAGCGGAGGAGGGACGCCGCTGGGAGAGGGTCTCTCCTTGGCAAACCTGTAGACTCAGCGCTGGGTCCATTTGTCTCACTTTTTAAACGTTAACTGGACTTGACAAAAGGTTTTTATCGGATTATAGAATTTCAGCTCAGATATTTAGTATGTCAGATGCTATTAGTTCTAATCAGGCTAAAAGCAAGATGCTGACCTCGGTCTCTCCTGCAGAGACACGGCAGATGTGCTGCTTCCGCTGGCGCGAGGGAGGGACGTGGCCATGCCGCTCCGCAGCGTTTCCTGTGTCCTTTTGTTTTATTTGCCGGTTTATTTCCATTCTGGTTTTATAGAAATGGTTTTCATATACAAGTCTCTCTTTTCATTGATGACAACAAACAGGATTCCTGATACGGCATGTTTTAATTGCATTAATTAAAATCGCGTGAGGAAGAATTTACTAAAAAACTTACTGTGCTGAATTTTGACCCTGAAATACTTTTACAGTGTTTCCTCCTCAATCTTAGAGAAAAAGAAAATAAGGATTTTCGAAAATGTTGGTAATTCATTGGAGGATAATCAGTGGCTTTGCACCTCCTTAGCAAGACTTCATGAAATATTTAGATTAAAAATCTTTTTGCAAGATAAAGCCAGATCTACCCTCCATCAGGTGGGATAATTTTTACATTCTTTTTTAAATCTAGTTGAGAAAAAGATGACACTGCAACACAGAGTTGCAGAGATTGGTCTCTAATGCATTCTAAGGCTATTTAACTGCCTTTGTTAACATTAAAAAATTAAACTTTTAAATGTGGGACACCTTTTTTTCTGCTGAAAACTGACAGTCTAACACTACAGAAGTTGAAATAACAGGAAATGCAATGAAAAAACCAAACAGATAAAACACGGTAATCACAATGATCAGAGTGACAGGCAGCAGAAAGCTCAATAAAATATTATACTGTTTACTCAGGGCACTGAGTTGCAAAAAACACTTGGAATGTGGAAACGATGGCAATGAATAACCAAATAATTCTTCCAGATTTTCCAGGCCAGTCCAATTGCCTTTAATTGAACCAACAGGACGTCGAAGAGGCATTCAGAGAGGGAATAATAGAGCCTGCAGTAAGGGCAGTCACAAGAACATGTACTTAAATACAAGCAAACCCTTAAAAGTGTTATAAGCCAAATTTTACGTCTTTAAAATAATACACCTGGAGGTCGTCACCACCACAAAATAGCATTTTGGAGGATCTGTTCAAACGAAACTGCATTTGGATAAAGTAGTTGTGATTAAAATCTCTGCGTTGCCGCAATCTATTTTCAGATGAGAGGTGGTACAATGGAAAAACCAGCATTTCCATTTTAGCTTCCAAGTCGTGCAATGAGTGGTGACCCTTTCCTGAGTGAGCTCTGCCATCAGGAATTTTGCCATTGAGTTCAGTGGGAGCAGCACATTCAATAGATGCGAAATCTTAAAAAGATGTATTCATTAAACAAAAAATCCTTAAAAAGGAGTAGGCTTGGCGTCCTTGATAATTTCTTGCGTTACAGGATGCAATCACACATCACGTTCTCCTATGAGTGACTTGTCGCTAATGGACTCCCATAACTTCATAAACGTCACTTCATAAAACGACGTCGTGGCCTCAGCGTCTTCCCTTTGCTGGTGGCCGGCACCACGCCAAAGCTTCAGGCAGGGGTTACGCTCTCACAGCTCTGGAAACACGCACTACGGCCACCCACGGTCCTGACCCGGTGGTTCTCACCATGAAATTATTTTCACATTTTCAAGTCAATTGTAAATTCCTCAACAAAAGCCTTTTCCGTGAGGTGTGGAAGACTATGGAGGTTATCTGCACTTTAATTAGAATCACAGAGTCATAGAATTGCCCAGGTTGGAAGGGACCTTTCAGATCATTGAGTCCAACCGTCAACTCAACTCTGACAAAAAGCATCGCTATGTCTACAGTCTTTTAAATACCGGCAGGGATGGAGGTACTAAAATTAAGAAGGAATAAAAATAAAAAAATAAAATCAACTTGGGTTTCACGCAGCATTTCCAGCCTCTTGGTTCTCTTTGTTCTGAGGGAAGTCTCCTGTTTGTCCAGTGGGAGCTGGCCGGAGCCATGCTTCAGACAGGACGAGCGATGCTTTTCCAGCAGAAGCTTCTGCACCTCTCCAGGTAGAAGAGGGATGAGGAACATAACTAACCTAACGGCCACAAAGCTTAGAATTTAGTACTCTACATTTCTGTCTTTTGCATTAGATCATGCACTCTACATTTCTGTCCTTTAACCTAAGCTGTTGGGGTTTTTGGCTTTGGCCCTTATTTTTGCCTCCTTACTTCTGCTTCTGCCTCTGCCGTATAATGCAAGTTGCTACAAGACATTTTGGACTCTGCTGAACACACCTCTCACAAGGCTCTCATAGGTCACAAAACAACTCATTCAACTTAATTCAAACGTAACAGAACTAATACACTTCAGACCAGAGAGCAAATGATTATTTTGTCTAGATTATCCTTTGCCTGCCGATTTCAGAAGATGGAAATTTCAAGCTTATAATGGAGATTCAGTTGCAGCCGTGACTGTAAAGCACCTCCGACACTGCAAAATTATGAGTTTCTGCCCAGAACAGCCCTGTGCTACTTCAGATGAAATAGTCCTGATTTACATCCTTGTAAATGAGATCACCTACTAATGCAAACATTTTCCATGATTTAAGTCTTTTAAAGAAAGGGAAAAGCCATTCATAGATATTTGAGAGACAGAAGAGCCCATGCAGCTCACTTGAATGCTGAGAGGTACAAATGGGGGGGGAATTTAATGAATGGATAAAAAATACAAATCCTGGAGAAAACGCTCTGATGGGTCATTAACGATGCATTAATGACTATGGATGCAGCCCTTGGTCCAAGCATGCTGTTTCCTGGTTCGCCCGACCCGGGGGGGGTCTCTATCATCAAGCAAATCTCACTCCGTCACTTTTCCTTCTTGTGCTGAGCAGGGACAAGATGATAACAGTGGCTGGCACTAGTGAGCTAATTTTATAACGAAAACTGACATCCTGCTTGAGTGCTAGCAATTTAAAAGAGTAATGGATTGTCATTTTTAGCTGGAAAGTGGTTGCTATATGATTTTTGAAGTCTTTTGCATATTTATTTTGCCCCACTTTAAATAAATTTGGGCAAGGTTTATCTCGTTAGCTCCAAATGCAAGTCCCTCTTGGCCTGATTGAGGAAAAAAATTAGACTTTGCAAACATTGCAAAGACTAAATCAATACATTAATATTTAGGGGACATTAAGGAGGTTTATTAAACAGAAAAAGTGCCTTGAGTATTACTTTGGAAATATTATACATGTTTAAATAAAAAACATAGGTTGTGGCTTCTGACTGAATCTATAAATCACATTTACATAGATAACTGAATTATTTATATGCACAGCATGTCAAGCGCGGGTTCCGTACAGAAATGAGAGGATGCAGAGGGCAGGACGGCAGCAAGTGCCGTGTCTCTGTCCCCGGAGCGGCCCCAAGGGCGCCCAGCATGGGATAGATTAAAATCAAAATTAAGATGTCAAGTAAGTAAAGTAAGAAAGCTTTTGTGTCACTGATTCCCCGGTGTTTGCACTTTGGTAGCGATGGAAAGCGCCGGCGTAGCCAGGCTGCAGGCTCCCGCGGGATGGGGAGGGCAGAGGGTGCAGCGCAGGTAAGGAATGGGAGCAGAGACCGTGGGGGGACAGGGGGTGACAAAGGGAATGAGACCTGTTATCGACATCTCAAAGCCTAAACCACGGCCCTGTTAGAGCTGTACATCCCCGCCAGATCAAAACGCAGCCTTGAAAAAACACCCCTCGACCCAGACTGTTCCAGTGGATCCCGGCGCTGCTGCCACCGGGAGCACAGCCAGGCTCCCGCTCATGTTGAAGGAGACAAACAGAGCTATCAGATCCTTAATCCCAGCATTCAGAAGACCGCAGCCACAAACCCCACTCATTGCCTTTGCGGTCACCCCTGCCCCACCAGACCCCCCCGTGAACAGCTGTCCCGCACCTTGGCCACTCTCCCGGGACAGCCCATCCCAACGCGATGGGGACCAGCACCTTCCCTGCATCTCTCATCAAAATTCACTCACGGCTAAGTTATCACAGAACCACAGGATGGTTTCAGTTGGAAGGAACCTTAAAGCCCCCCCAGTGACCCCCTGCCCTTGGCAGGGACACCTCCCACCAGCCCAGGCTGCTCCAAGCCCCGTCCAACCTGGCCTTGAACCCCTCCAGGGATGGGGCAGCCACCGCTTCTCTGGGCAACCTCTGTTCTGGCCTCTGTCTCCCGGCAGTCCCCAGCGGGAGCCTGAGCTGCCCCCTCCCCGCGTGGTGCCGCAGCAGCATCCCTGCGCCCCGACGCACGGAGAGGACCCCAGGCTTTGGGCTGTGACCCGTTGCGAAATTAATTCTCAAGGACATCCCTAAACACGTCTTAATGTTTTTGCAAATTGAAGGGGAAACACAGCTTGGAGGACGCAATTCAAACTTGGGTAGAATGTCAGATTAAAAATGGCAGAAATTGCAACCTTTTGCTAGAAAAATGATGAGCAACAGAGCATGGTAAGAGGTATTTCATGTTCTTACTTTACTGTGGCAAACATTTGATGTTTAAATCATCTGCGGTTCATGACTTTTCAGATCAAGCATCTGGCACCGAGGTAGACTGAGTTGATTACAAATTCCTACCTTCTAAACTTTTAATTAATTACTTCATAATTCTCACTTCTTTTTAATAAGGTCACTGAAATAAAGTTAACTGGATTATCTTCCTCTCTTTCATGTGATTTTGCTTTCATTAATGTAAATGTGGGCTAAAGACACATTACTCTTTTTTTTTCTTTTTTTATTAACTATCTTGATTAATTTTCTTGGTGCCAAAAGTTCTAAGTGTGTAATAGGCAACAGTGACCTGGACTTGACTTGGTGGCCTCGCTAAGGCATTGGGCAGGGATTTGGGAGGCTGGAATTCAACTTCAAGCTGTGCCAGAGATCCCGATTGACTGTGGCCAAACCCTGGAGGTCTCGCTGCTCCCCGTATCCGCGCCTGGGACAGCGATGGAGCGGCTGCCGCCTCCCTCCAGCCCTGGTTATTTACCGATCATGTTACCTTTCTATCTTTTACTCATGGAAATGAAGGCATCTTTAACCCATTAAAATGCATTTATTATCTGAGGCACTTGCATGAATGTGTTCAGAAATTGTCAGCCCACGTGGCAGCAAGAAGATATCCAAAATGACAGCTACTGGATCTGCGTGTATAGAAAGACCTCACACACACCCCAAAAAAAAAGAAGAAAAAAGAGAGCTGGATTTACACAGCTTTTCAAGTGGAGTTTCACTGCAAATAGTTCTGCAATTTGGAGTTTGAACCTATTTGGGAGCTTATGATCAGACATAAGTCTTTATTCATTTAATTTGCGACACGACGCTCACGCCCCTGGCTCTTCCAGGCTGCTGTTTGCAGCAGGAGAACGTCTTCTTTCAGCGTTACTCGACAGAATTCAGCCTGTGGGCAGGGGAATTGTAAAGGGCTAAGTCTTTGCTTTTAAATTTTCTTTTTCTCTTGCTATTTCACGCGCTGCTCTAGGTCTGCTGCTGATCATTTATTCACAATGTAAAAGGAAACCCAGCCCTTTGACTGAATGATTTTACTTTGGCAAAAGGCCTGCTTTTCCCTTCATTTATTTCTCCCCAATAGCAGAAGTTGTGTCTAATCTTGAAATACAAAGCCATGAACAATATTAAAAGGAAACATAAAACTGCTTCCATAAAATGTTATTATATCATCCCTATGAACCCTATTGAGCAGGAAAGGATATATAAGCTTATAGCACCAATTAGCGGTTTGATGTTTCCTTTACAGTCTCGGTTACTTTCAGACGGGTCAGTCTCCACCTCAGGGGTGCACGGATGGCACCCCTACCTCCCAGCCTCGGCACGCGGACGGGGAAGCCACGGCTTTATTAGCAGTGTCACTACGAAGCCACCTGATTAAAAGTACTGACACGCACAAGCCCCATGCCGGTCACTGGAGAGATAACGCCAGTAGTAAGCGTGATGTAGGTCTCTCTAAATTACCCTGTGAACGCCAGTGCTGATTCCAGGTGGGATCCCACTGAGCAACTGGTGTGACTCACATCTGACCCACTGAGCACCCACTGCATGGCTGGTAATTATCCATGTCTGTAGTAACATGTACATAAAGATACAAGCTGGAACAGAAAGAAATGGCCCCAGCCATCACTGAGATGGGACGGGGCATCCTCCAGAGCTGCTGATCCCGCTCTGCGCCCGGCGGATGCAGGACCGCTCTCCGCAGCAGGGAGCTCGGCAGCATTCCCCGCTTGAGAAGTGCCAAGTGACCCACACAGGAAAACATACAGGGACAGGGACTTTTTTTAACCTTATTTTGAAAATGACACATTTGTTCTGGCTGTGCTTCACGGAGCTGGTCCCTACTTCCTACATAAAATATAACTGAAATAATAATGGAGTAACTGAATATATACATGTATTTGGAATAATAATTGATACTGTCCCAGCTTCTTCATTCCAGCTTCCCAGTCCAATAGCACACAAACACTTCTGCAATCCCTGAACAATCCCCCCACATAAACAATACATTGATGGGTCTTCATGCAACAGTCGCCTCCAAGGAAGGTTATAAAAATGACTAAGGGATGGATTTTTGGCTGTACTAATGAAATAATGTTCTTTATGCAACAAATACACTCAGCTCTTACAGAGCCACAGTCTAACATTCTTACAAACCATCGGGGGCTAAAGGTCCAGTGGTTAAGGATAATTAGTTTGAGAAGCATTTCATACATGTTATTTGTAAGGGATTTTGGTGTGCCATATGGATTAATAGAGATTGCCATTTAAATTCTTCTGTTTCATATTCATTGCTTTATTACTCATAAAAATGCAAAAGAAAATGTTAATGATGATTACACCAAAGACTAATAAGTTAAAGCCTTAGGTTATACTTTGCATTTCTGAAGATATAAATGCAATCGCTTAATAATTATGCATATTTTTAACTATTCAGTTATTATTTCTTTATATACTTGTAGTTAGCCTAATTAATTTTAAGATCCTGTTTATATGTTTCATACATGCAATTAATTTCCAACTTTATTTTTTAGCCCCTTGCACGAGAGCATTAAAGACAATCAAAACGAAGAATTATTCACTCTGGAACAACACAATAAGCATTACCTCCGTGTGTGTAAAACTGACTGTGTTGATCTGCAGCCCGAATAACAGAAAACTGTCTCACGGAAATAAATGGTCTGTTCTTATTAACAATAATTAATGATCAACAATAGAAATAACCAAGTTTTGAGCCATGCAGGAGACCGATACCACACTGACAGACACTTGCAGAGTACCACTGCAGGGAGCGATACCTCAACTACTGCACTGGCATTTTCCTCTTATATTTTTACATCTTGTTCAATTGTCAGCAGACCAGGAGGGAGGATTTAAACCTGATTTGGGCAAGTTGGAGACCCTTCTGGGCTAATTTGCAGGGGCCCAGAGCCAATGGCACATACAGTCTATGACCACGTACATCCAAGAAAAAAAGGAAAGAAAGAAACAACAGAAAATCTTTAAAATGTACTTAGCTGACGTTTCCATCCATAAACTAGATTTTTTCTAGCATAACAATTTGCAATTGGTTTAAACACGTACCTTGTACAGTTAAGTGCACCTGCATCGTTCTAGGAGTGTGTTGAGTTTGCACAGAGCAAGTGTATGGACCGTCATCCGTCACGTCTACGTCCTGTATCTGCAGGCTATATTCTCTTCTATTTGCTGTTGCGATCGAAACTCGAGGATCTACAGACCATTTATCGCTTCCAGCAAAAATAATACTCGACCGATTCAGCCAGGCCCCTTTCGAAGCTCCATCTTCCAAGTAACACCTGGAAGAGAAGGGGAAACCGTAAGTATGAAAACGTAGGAGTTTTTAAATACCATTAACTTGCTATTGATTTTTGGACTGAATACTGCTGTAATGGATTGGAGTTGAACCTCAAAACACGAGTCATTTGTTAACTCACAAATCATCACAAACCCAAAAGTCTATCTTACAAATACACATTAAACATATTTTTCTGCTAAGTTCTTCCTTCCTGATTTTCCTGCCTGCGGGTGTTCAGTGGAGCAGGATGTAGAAAGTCTCAATTATTTGTGAACTAGACTCAACGACTTCAACGGAGCAGCCCTTTCTGCTCCACTTTCAGCCCATCAGGATGAGGAGGAGGCATCTGCAAAATTATTGCCATTTTCCTAAGACAGAGTCAACTTCTGGCTGCTTAGTTAAGGAATCAAGTGACCTTTTCCACCAAAAACTATAATGACAACTTAGAATCCAAAACAATATTTTTTTCTTTTCAAAAGATTATTAGATTTGTCATTGCTAATCATATTCAAGACATCTCATTTAAAGCAAACACGCATTCAATTAGCATGTATTTCCCTGCTGACAAGAACAATGAAATATAAAATGTAGCTCAACTATATATTTTTTAAGACATCTTTGGTATGCTAGTGACTCAAACAAATGTGATTTGTTTATTATGCCATACTTTAGGGCTTTTACAATTATTATTAGAACAATAACTTAAAAACACTCTGCAGGGTATAATAGTCACCTTAATTGGAGCTCGGTGAATAGAAAGACCCCTACAATCAGAAGCAGATGTACCACAGACTACTTTCCTGTTAAATTTTAGTTCAAAAACTTTTCTCCATGAAGAGAAGTAAGAAGGCTTTGGTTGTGTTTTTGTTGTTTTTTATTTTTTTTTTAAATGAGTAAAAAGTACAGCTGGAGAATGAAAACACGTAGATCTGACGAGTTTGACAGCATTTCTACACAATATCTCGGGGGTTTGAACATGGCACCGGAGATTGCGAGGGAATTGCGAGCTGAAGACACCAGCGCAGGTGCCGCAAACTGCCTGAAACTAATCAGCTGAGAAATATAAAGAACAAGGTATACTGCGAAATCTAATTTGTAATCCCTTTCGCCATCTGTAGATTCAAAAAACCAGCCAGAGTATTAAAGGTCAATGTTAATTGAAAATCTTTTCTGTAGATATGCAACCAAAAAAAAGCCACCCAGGCGTAACAGAAGTATTACCTTCTCCTAAGGTAATTAGGCACTGCAATATGCTGCTGTTGTCAATATTTTGTGTTGCCTATTAGGAAGCATTTGTAATTTCTCTCTAAAATAGCCTTCTATCTTAAGTTGCTCCCTTGCACACTGGGGTGAGGGGAACTGCACTGTCAAGGATGCTCTTAATGTCCCTGGCAAGTCCTAAGACGAGAACGGCATCAAGGCAATGACTGAACTTCGGGGGCAAAGCGGTAAGAAGCTGGTGAATAACACTGACAGGACTTCTTAGCGCAATTAAGTAAGTAAGGAGGTGTTGTGGTTTGGGCCTTCAAACCAGGAGAGAAGGAAGGCAGAGGTTTGCTGGGGCGGGATCCCTGCAGAGGCGCCGGTGGGACAGTGGGGCTCTCCAGACCCTCGGATGGGCAGAGCAAAAAGAGATAGGCACGGGGTGATGGCAGAGGACGCCAAGCTGTGCTGGAGCTGAGGAACCCCTGGCTGATGGTGCCAAAGGAGCGGCCACTCAGCGGCACACAGGCTGGCAGGGGAAAAATGGTCCCAGGCTGGTGGGATAAAAATGGTCCCAGGAGATGCTCTAATTTTTAAGTCAACTTTGGAGTTGCTGGCTTTGGAGTAGCCAACAAACTTTTCTGTTGCCTGGAAAGAGAGGAGTGATGCCGGTGACAGGAGACAGAAAGGACGATAAAGACCACGCTCGGTCCCACGGGCGTTTTGACTGCGTGTTCAGTGGATGCTTGGGCGATGCAGTCTATGTTCTACTGCGCGGTGTTTGACAGTGAAAGCAGTCCCTAGGCAAGGCAGCCCAGGGATGCTGTCTTGAACTTCAGCCAGAATGATGATTTTCGTGAGCAGCCAGGAAAACGCATGAAAGAGCAGTAAGTGAGGAAAGAAAACATAATGATGGGAAGAAACCCAATAAACACCAGCAGAGCACAGGACTGTGTGAAGAATGAGAATACAAGGAGAATATAAACTCTGGAGATACTTCGAGTACCACCTTGCCACAGACAAGGAAGCGTTTGTCATAAAAACCAGGAGGGCTGGAGGCAGGAGGTGATGCCTGAGCAAAAGAAAATGGTGATAGCTTGGGTAAAAAACCTGGAAGAACAGGACTGGGAGAAGGGTGTCCAGGAGGAATGGCCAGCAAGGAGAGTCCCTCTCGGTGGCTGAGAAGTGAGGGGATAAAAGGGCAGAGAGAGCGTGCAGAAGGAACTTTATTTCTATGAGCTGATGAAAAAGACTGATCCTGTCTGCAGGGAGGTTAAGGATGTCTAACTATGGCTCAAAACCCAGCTGAGCGCTATACTCCTGTTTTCCATAAAGAAGGTGACATCCAGCACATGGGAAAGGGCAGAGCAGCTAACGGGAGTCAAGGGCAGAGGATAAACCCGGTGCTCTCACATGTGAGAACACAAAACTGCAAATCCAGACGCATGGGCGTTTTTTAAACAATCTGAAGGTGATGCTTTGTGACTGGGAAACCATACATGTACTGCCTACATTTAAGGAGATATGGAGAATGAATTAGGCAAATTGTAGGCTAACCACCGTGCCCGCAATAGAATTTAAGGCTTTAAAACAACTTTAAAAGTTGAAGGAAGGTAATACGAATTGCAACAGACTAATGGGACATTTTTATTTGATAAAGAGGTTTTTCACATGAAGGAAATCCAACAGAAGAAGAGAATGCAACAGATCTCATCTCTTTGATAAAACATTAAAATAGCGCAACTGTGGAAACTGTTAGGTGGGAGAAAATGATGATTTTGTAGCTTAAGCATATGGCGGTATTGTTTAAGGGGAAAAATGAGATTCCCTTTGGGAATAAGAAACTAGAAGCATCAGGCTGAAATTCTTCAGAAATGGATCATGAAAATAACCATTCATTTAATTAATGATCTCAAGATGAAATCCGAAAGGGTTCTGAGAGAAGCTGCGTACGATACTGGATAAAAAAATCCCAGTTTATATAGCAGAGAATTGGGATGTCATGGGGAAGCATCACTTTGAGGACGGAGAGCGCAGCTGCCGACTGTGAGTCCCTGTTGTGAGCTCTGGTCCCATTCGGAGAAGGCAAGGAGCCGCTTTCAAAGTCTTAGGAGCATTTTCAAATGGATTCTAATTAACAGAAAACTGGGGAGAAGCAGAGAAACCTCAGATTCACTGATGTTTTTCTACTATGCATTTCTTTTCTACTGGTATTTCTGCAGCAGCTGGATGCAGTCAGTTATAAATGAGTATTTTTTCAGGTAGCCTGTAGTTGCATCAACAGTTTACCATTTTATTTAACTCCCTCCTTGTTTATACACATGAGCCCATCTAAAAACATGCAAGGAAGTGTTAACACTATGGCTTCTTCCCACAAAAGAGAAGACCAGCCGCCTCCTCTGCCAGCACACAAAGCCAGCCTCAAATTCCCTGCCGTCTGTGCAGCTTGTAAGAAAAAAATCAGCCTTGATTAAAAAAAAAAAAAAAAAAGAGATAATAAAAGATGAGATTTTTGGTTATTAAATTAAAGACAAAAGTAGAATTCTCATCAGATGCAAAGCAAACCCCCTGAAAACCCATCTGAGAAGGGCAGTGCTCGGGGCTGCCATCGTGGCAGCTCTGAAGCATCCTCACAACCTCCTCAAGGCACATGCTCCAAAAACCCCAAAGGTTCCCCAAAACATCTCATATAAACACAGCCCGTTTGATATCAAGGCTTTTCTGCCGAGAAAAGGTGAAGCAGAGCAACGCAGAAAGGAACATGAGACCTCTTACTGTTTTGCTTGATATACAAAGGTATTTCTCAAAATAACTTTCTAAAACAAAAAAGAAATTTTGCTTTATCAATTTGTAGGTGCATTTTACCTTGGATAGAGGTGAAAACCTGCTAAACTCAACTTTCTTCTATGCCCCACTAATTAACAAAAAGTACGCAGTATACAATTGCTGTATAAAACATGAAAACCAAGGACTAAAGATGGAACAGATGTTTAGCTGTTCAGAAAGGTTTTCAAGTCTGATGAAAAAAACAAAATCACACAAAGTATTTGTAAAAATGTAAATAGGAGAAACCATTTCAGTCTTGTTCAGGCTCCAACAAAGTATGTGGTATTGTGGAAGCGCATGGGTTTCAAACTAAAAATTATATTCCAAATAAAGTTCTTTGAAAACAGGTTAAATATTTTACTTCAGCCAGGCTCCTTCACAACAGCCCAAAGCACTCTTTTCTCTGCATTTACTCACAACCCCTGCAAGTCCCGCAGCGCTGGGGGAGTGAACTGATTTAAAAACGTTGCAGAATTTGGCTGAGATATTTCGCACTGGATAGCCTTCAAACTAAATAGCAGCCAACATGCTGTATTTTCCCACTATGCACGCGAGATGCAATGGATAAAGTGCATATTTACTCCATGGAAGAAGCAATCAAATGACTCATCTCAGAAATGTTTTCTAATCTAACAAATACAGTCCCCTTCTGCTTGCAAATCACTTCTCATTTCTGAAAGCGCAGTTATTGCTTGAAACTATTCTGCAGGCAACTTGGACTACACACTCACCCATGTGTGTTCTTAGCCATTGGAGGCAATGCTTCTGCACTGGCGTTATTGCAGAGGAACAAAATTAAGGACAAATAACAATTTTCCCCCCTTTAAATGAAGGCTTGGTCTTCCCCCCTCCCTATGCGTTTATAATTTTCAATGAAAGAACAGCCTTTCCACATACGCTCGGTGTGACATAACCTACCAACGGTGTATGGATGAACACTTGCACAGAATAAACACCGAGAAAACAAAAATACCGACCCCAAGCAAGCTCCTGGGATGGGACCAGTGCGCAGGGACTGGGACTGCAGCACCACAACCCCCCCTGCACAGAGCCCCCACAGCAACTGTACCGCTCACACACCTGATCTCCGGACGCACTTCTTCATTTTAACTAAGAACAGTATTTTAATACTAGTTCTTAAGCTGCAAATAAATAATAAGTGATGACTCTGTATTATTTTCATTGCATGAGCGTGAACGTATCTGGAAAAAACCCCAGTTCTTGTGACTGAAACCCCACAAGGGCTCAGCTCCCGCAGGAGGGTGAATGCACTGGCTGCAGGTGCCCCCTCCCCAGGGATTGTGGCACTCCCGGTGACAACCCCGGCGTCTTGGAGCAGCCCTGAGGAGAAGGACTTGGGGGTGTCGGTGGGTGAGAAGCTCCACACGAGCCGAGAACCCCCCCACAGCCTGGGCTGCACCCCCCCAGCGTGGGCAGGGGGCGAGGGGGGGATTCTGCCCCTCTGCTCCGCTGGGTGAGCCCCCCCTGCAGTGCTGCCCCCAGCGCTGGGGCACCCACAGCAGAAGGAGACGGAGCTGTTGGAGCGGGGCCGGAGGAGGGACACGGAGCTGCTGGGGGGGCTGGAGCCCCTCTGCTGTGGGGACAGGCTGAGAGAGCTGGGGGGGTCAGCCTGGAGAAGAGAAGGCTCCGGGGAGACCTTCCAGCCCCTTTCCGTCCCTCCAGGGGCTCCAGGAAAGCTGGGGAGGGACTCTGGAGCAGGGAGGGGAGCAAACCTGAGAAGTGAGTGCGAGCAGAGTTTTGATTTCGTGTGAAGCCCCGCAGAGCGGGCAGCCACCCCCTGCACCTCCCTCAGGACGAGTCGGAGCCTCAAGCTAAAAGCCAAAATCTTCTTCAACTTCTCCTAGTTTTAAGTGCCGTAAATACATGGAGAAATGGTGCCAGATCAACACACAGTTCTGGATCAGCACACGCAAACCCCCGTGGGGTGACACTGGGGACGCTGCAGTCGCTCCGGCCAGAGGTCAGCACCAGCACTGCGGGGGCTGCGGCTGCCCACCGTCATCACTGGTGGACAATTCAAGTCCCACACTAAAACATTTCTTACAGGAATATATGGGAAACAACTAATTGAAAAGATGGCAACCAGGAGAAACTGCATATATTACTGTCCTTATCTTTCTTCCCTCTTTCCGCTCTTTCCTTAAATTTTGTTTATTTTTGAACTTCCTGCACATCACGGCAGCACTTTACAATCTATGCACAGGGCCAATTAGTTTTAGAATTTAATAATAACACTGCAGCACAATTAACGAGAGCATAATAATCATTAAATAAAAGTGACTTTTGCTCTTTTTACCTTTACTTCACTTGGAAAAGTATTGATTAAACTATAGCTGAACTCAGAAATAATTATTCTATTTTTAAATTTAAAAGATTGGAAAAAAGAACAATTTATTTTTTAAGTGATGATTGTAATCAGAAATTCTCTACTCAACAAGCATAAAAAATAGATTTTAATGTTAGCTTTCATACACAGTTGAAGGTATTTTATTATTTTTCTGATCATTATTAATGGGGATGATCTTCTGTAATTTGTAAGTACAGAAAAATATAGCCTCACCCAGTGTCCGTAAAGTTTTTAATCCTCTCTTTCTGATACCTCCCCCCTTCCTGTCTCTGTAGCCTATTATTTCCCCATAATTAAAACATAGACCTATTAATCTTTGAAAAAAAACAGTTCTTCTCGGTTTCTTAATTAAAACTGCATACGGTCCCTTTTTACAAAAGCCTTCATGGCGCAGCCAGGGCTGGAGCTCCCACCGCGCTGTCCCGGGGACAAACTGCACAGGAAGCTTTCCCCTGTTCCATGTACAACCTTGACATTTGACATACGTCTATCCCCAGACAGCCTTCAATACACGCTGCGGGGTTACATCTGGATAGCACTTGGGTGGTACTTCACATGAAAAAAATCTTCACTCAAGTAGGACCAAAAGCTACCATTATCCTTGTTTCTTGTGCAGCTACTTACTTACTTGACCCCGACTGCAAAGGTAAAAGGATAAGTAAGTTGAAAACTGTCTTATAAATCTGTAGGTAAATTCATAGAATTATCTAGGTTGGAAGGGGCATTTAAAAGCATCGAGTCCAACCATCACCCCAACACTGACAAACCCCCACCCCCCCACGTCCCTCAGCACCGCGTCTGCCCGGCTTTTCAATACCCCCAGGGATGGCGACTCCACCACTGCCCTGGGCAGCCTCTGCCAAGGCTTGACAACCCTTTTGGGGAAGAAATTTCTCCCAATATCCATCCTAAACCTCCCCTGGCACAACTTGAGGCCGTTTCCCCTTGTCCCATGGCCTGTTCCTTGGGAGAAGAGCCATTTAATGGCCCCAGGTCATGGTTTCTGCTCCTCTCCCAGTGGTGGGTCCGCGGGAGATGAGCAGGAGGAGCCACAGGAAAGCTGGCGAGCCGGGAATTGCCACGCAGGGGGTATCGCACTGCCCGGGTGTAGAGTCATTCTCACACATCTCTGAGAACCCCGAGGGACATGCTGCGGGACACTTCCCCCGCAAAACACATCCCCCAAGGGGCGAGAGACATACTGCAGGTCAGGACATGACGCACTGCTGGGTGGGCCCTCTCTCTAAACCCAATCATCCTGTTGCAGTTCAGGTTAAAAGTTCTACCTCTTTTACAGAAAGCCCTGTAATCCTCTCTTTTCCCTAAAAAAAAAGATAGAAGAATTTGACTTGAAATTTTTTAACGGTTTTAGGTAACTGGTGCTTTGGGTGCTGGAGGAGGTGACTGTAACGCCCCCGGGGATGGCAGCACCCCCTGCCCGTCACCCTGCCGTGGGTGAGCGCTCACCAAAGCAGAGGTGAAGCCTGTAACAGAGGTGTTATTGCTTACTGCAGCATCTTTTTTTTCCCAGTGAAATTGGGTTTGGCATTGAGTTATAGCCACTTTCCTCAGAACACAGAAAATCCTTTGCAAAAAACCCCTTTGAGCTCAGCAGCAAGGGGAGGGAGAAACACGAGGGGCAGGGTTCAGCCTAGAGAAACACCCAGAAGCTCAGAACTGATGCATCCGAGCTCCAGAACTAGAAAATCCCACCAGAAAGCTGCCAAGAACTTCTGCAAAGTCATTCCATTGGTGATCTGATAACTGCCTTCTCCGTGTTCTCCACTGTTTCTTACAAACAACGTCTTAAAAGTTTGTTACACCAAGGAAACTCCTCTGAACAATAAAAATAACTCAGGCACAATTATAGGTGATCCCTTTACTTTTGTCCCCCAAATCAGTTTTCTCATGTCTACTCCTGCTCAAAATCACGGGATTCTGCACAAACCCCCCCTGTGCAGCTGCTCATTATCATCGTATTGTAGCGTTTTATCTGTTTACAGAACAGTCTCAGACCATCAGGGAGCTGATGCATCGATGGCCGGTGATCGGGCTGGTGCCCACCAAGCCCCAGCTCCCTCCCTCTGGAGTTCCCCCCGAGAACCAACGCTATTTATGACACATGCAGAGGTTAAATTATCCTGCAGAGGGAGACTCTTGTGTCATGAATGGGACCGAAATCTGCAACGGCGGCTTCTGGAAGGTCTGATAAACAGGAGTTACATAAAACAGGGGAGACAAGCAGTTATTGTTAAACAGAGTTTAAAATCAGAACCCCAAAACTTTGCCTCATGGCAGCCAAAACAGATCTGAAATAAGTAACCGGCTTTGCTTTGCCTGCCATCGCCATTAGATGTTGAAGTCCTTAGATCCATCTTTAAAAATGGTTTCTGGTTGAAGAACGCCAGCAGCACCCAGCGGAGCTGTGACGAGGTTTCTCTCTCTGAACCTGCCCCTTTCCAGCCCCCACTCCCCTGGAGCTGAGCTGCCCGCTCCCAGCGGAAAAGGAAAAGTGGTGCTAATGGATTGAATACAGATTTCAGTGTCTTTCTCTCTATGCAGCCACCAGTTGACAGCAAACATGACAGGTCCATGGAGCTGCTGGGGGGGCTGGAGCCCCTCTGCTGTGGGGACAGGCTGAGAGAGCTGGGGGGGGTCAGCCTGGAGAAGGCTCCGGGGAGACCTTCCAGCCCCTTCCAGGCCCTCAAGGGGCTCCAGGAAAGCTGGGGAGGGACTTTTTAGCAGGGGCTGTAGCAATAGGATGAGGGGTAATGGCTTTAAACCAGAAGAGGGGAGATGGAGATGAGATGTGAGGCAGAAATCCTTTGCTGTGAGGAGGGTGAGCCCCTGTCCCAGGGTGCCCAGAGAAGCTGTGGCTGCCCCATCCCTGGAGGGGTTCAAGGCCAGGTTGGACAGGGCTTGGAGCACCCTGGGCTGGTGGGGGGTGTCCCTGTGGTTCTATGATTCAATGAACTTTGCCACATTTAGTGTAGTCCTGCCAACACGGCAAACTCTGCTTTGTTCCCCTATGATCCCCCCGCAGCATCCTGCCTCCTCCCGGCACATGTCCTGGCCCCACCACATCCACCAGGTCCACTGTGGCTTCTGCTCCCACCCCCCCTCACCCGCCCGGCTGCCCACCCCTTTCTCCTCCATCACACCCTGGTACCAATTTTCCTCCTCCACAACCAGCAAGTCCCAACGTCTCCGTTGTCCTTTGCCTTTTCGGATCAGCGGTGGAAGGAGCTCTGATTATACCTTGAGGTGTTAACGTGCACAAATGAGCCTTTTCCTTCGATCTCTGCTCTGTGGGCATTCTGGTTTTTACGCACTATAAACTGTAACTGGTACCAAATCCTCTTTTAGAGTAAGTTTTCTCTTCAGGTTCAAAAGATGCAGTGCATCTCCCCTGCAGAGGGTGGACAGTCTCCAAAGCCACTCTCCTTCCAAGCATGTGGAAGGAGATGCCACAGGAGGCGGAGGGATGCCACCCAGGGGGATCCCTCCAGGAAAACCTTCCTTGCTCTCACCAGCCCCATGGGGGGGCTGACGGAGTCTCAGCCTCACCTGGTCCCTCCCAGAGCCTCTGCCCCGGGGCAACTGCGGGCAAAGAGCAGGTTAATCTGCTGCACCCACAGCAAAGGAGCCAACTGTGCCCTAGCATCTCCTCCCTTCCCAGCTGAGCGGACTAGACATGCCCGAGACATTTCACCCAGTGTTTGCAGTCAAATAATTCATCGAGCACCATATCAATACACTTATTCGTAATTACCTCCTTTAAATAAAGATGTTCTTCCAAACCTACCACCCTCTCTTTCCTGCGATTCTCAGCAGTCCCTTACATTGCCTGCTAAAACAGCAGCTCAGGAACGGAGATCTGCAAACTTAGGGCGAAAGCGAGGTAATTCTTTAAATATTTGCTGGCCTGTGGACTTTTCCAAAAAGAGCAGAGCTTTTTACATGGCAAACTGCCTGAAATAAATGGGGATAGGTGCTACCTGAATTTTCATGAGTAATTAGCATAATTAACCTCCCTGCGCTGGTCCCGTGCCTCTTCCCCTGCTCCAGAGAGTTGACGTGGAGTTTATTCACTGTGAGAACCCGTCAGATTTTCTGCTCTGCCGTCAGGTATGACAAAGGTGCCAGGGACCTGCCAGCCCGTGGGAGGAACAGAAGGCAGGACAGGGAGAGGGAGCAGGACAAAATGACCGGGAGAGAAAGCAAAATAAAACTTTCTCATTACACGCCTCCAGCTTCCTGACCTGATAAACTCTGCTGCCTTAAGATGCTTTCAGATATCATAGGAGATCTCTCTGCAGATAAAACATGGATTAATCCCTAAACCTGAAATATTTCAAATGGGAAATCAGTAGAATATTAGTAATTAATGGCGAAAGTGTTTACTGTTCTACTTGTACAAGATTTTTAATGCAATTTCCTCTGCAACTGATGTTATTTCAGTTTCACTCTGAACGGGTTTCAACCTCAGTACCTGCCAATCCACCCAAGCTGGGCAACAGACCCCTCTCCCTTAAGAGAAGTGCAAAACAATAAAGACAAAACCATGTCATGAATTGTTTGCTTACTTTTCTGGCCTCATCATAGCCACCAGCGATGGCTATAGTGTGTATTTACCTCCTGCCACAAAGACGTGGCCTTTTTCCATGGACAAGGGCAGAGAAAGCATCAGCATCGCAGACACGCTAAATTCATTGGTTGCTTTTATTTATATGAAGATATTCCCACCCCTTTTCACAGACATATTTTCATACCAAAAGGAACAAAACAGTATTCTGTAAAGCCAAGAATTATAATTTATTAATTATTTCACGGAAGCACATAATATTTTATCTTTGAAGACTCAGAAACAATATCATGCTATAATACTGATTCTGATAGCTTCATTTTTAGAGAGTAACCCCCATCTTAATCATATTATTTGAAATACTTAAAAGGTGCTGGCTGCTGCCTTGGATATTTATTAATTCCTAGAGATTTATGATCTAGAAACACCGACTTCCAGAAATTATGAAGAAGAATTAGTGTATGCAGAAAAGTAAGCAAACAGTTCACGGCATGTTTTTGTCTTTATTATTTTGCACTTTTCTTAAGGGAGGGGGGGGTCTCTGAAAACTCGAGAGCCAATTCTGTTTGTTTTATAGGAATGGATAAATCAGCTGTTCCTTCTGATGGTGAAAGCCAACCCCGGTGGCAATTTTTTCCCCCTGTTTTTTTTTTGCCACATGTCACTGAAACAGAAATTAAGGGAATAAAAACCAACATAAGCTCTGAGACCATTACAAGGCAAAGGACCGTGCCTAGAGGATGAGAAATACCGTTAAAATCCTGTGTAACTTTCCAAATTTTCAATATCGCAGCATGTCATTGAAGGATGTTACCATCCAGAAATACGTAACTGAATTAAAGCAGCCATGATACTAATTAACTGCATTTATTTCCGTTTCAGAACAGTTACATTAGCCTTTATCTTTAATGCTAAAATGAAACAAAGGTTTCTTCACTGACGCAATAAGCTCTGACAAAAAAATGAGGGCTTACAACGGGAGACTATTAGAGTAACGCGCTCTCAGGATACAATAATGAGTGTCGGATGGCTGTTATACTCGACAACCAGAGAAATGCCGTAATTTGGTAATGAATACAGCATGATGGCGACGCGGGGCTCACACCAGCTGCGGCACATTGCAGAAAAGAGTGAGCCAGGCTTGAGGGCAGCAGGCATCGCCTGCGCCGGGGAGCAGAGAGCAGCCCCAGCCAGCTTCGTCCAGGGGAAACCAGGGAATCGCCACACCAAACGCAAATATCCACCCAAAGTTTTGACTCCCAGCCCAGGAGAGGGATGTGGGGTCACCAGGTGACCCCGCGGGAGGCCCCTGAAGACCGACGCGCAGATGGGCTCCCATGTGCACAGACCTCATTGATATAAACTTGCTTTGCTTGCATTTCTGCCCTTGCCTCCATAACCACAGACTCATAGAATTACAGAATGGTTTGGGTGGGAAGGGACCTTGAAGATCACCCAGTGCCACCCCCTGCCCCGGGCAGGGACACCTCCCTCCACAGCAGGTTGCTCAAAGCCCCGTCCAACCCGCCCTTGAACACTTCGACAGAATGTAATGTTTTAGAAGACCAAACCAAAAGGCAGGTATTGCAAGGACAAAGGGCAAACACTAGTTACCAGTCATTTAAAACATGTGATAAAAGAAAAAACTAGGAACCCCCCCCCAGATCTGTGCTCCATCAGATGATTCTCCATGAGGATCCAGAAGCCCCACTGCCAGCAGCGTGACGGGGGTGGGAGCTCTCCTCTGCGGGCAGGAGGCTGTCTGGGCTCCCTTGCCTGCCTCAGGGGCTTCTCCCGACACCGCAGCCTCCCTCCTGCCGCCCGGCTGGTGGGACCAGGCAGCGCGGTGACCCCGGTGACCACCCTGCTGCCTCCTAACGCCAGGAAATGGTCCCACGTCTGCCTGCAGAATCAATGCAGCGCTTTGATTCTCTACCACTTTTTAGCTCTATATAATCATAGGTTGTGTTGGTTGGAAGGGACCTTTAAAATGCATCCAACATAGTGAGAAAAAAGTGTCTACAAAGGCGTGGGTGCTCCTGCGCCACAGCGGAGCTGGCATAACTTCACCTTGCCCGTCTCCAGGCAGAGCCGCAGCACGGGCTGCAGCTGCCCGGCCTCCGGGGATTTCTTAACAAACATTCAGGTTTTGTGTTTCACATGCTCTTCCCGAATAGGCCTCTTTTTTTCACTAACAAGGCTTAATGAAAAAACGTTCTTTCCACGTGAAAACAAGTTGGATTTTAGGATTTCCTTATAATAACATCCACTCTATGAGTAGGGTAGGAGACACAAGGCGGGAGATAATTGCGTGCTGTGTCACGTCTTTTATTGGATTGGTATTGACCCGGGACTCTTCTCTGAGAAGGTAATACCGGCCCTGCAATGCAATTCTCTCCAGGTTGGTTTAAGTAAAATAATAGAGTTAATGACAGAAGCAAAGCTACCTAGAGAGGTGTAATTCATCACGAAGTGTTTCATGCCATTATCTTAAAAACATACAGTGTAGTAATCACTTGAAGTAGTGATAACACATAATTGTATGCTTCTTATAAATTATAGGTGAATGGGAGTTTCAGCTAATGAGTGCCAAATAGCAGCTCAGGAACTGTAGTGATTACAGAAGATGTGGTGATGAATGCATTTATTATTGGGGTATTACAAATCTTTTTATAGCAGAGATGGCAAGTTTATAAATAAATAACTGGCCACGGAAGTACCCACACGTCTAACCAAGACAACTAAGTTATGAGCCTGCAGTTTAACCAGCCTCTTACACAAAAACATTTGAAAGCTCGGTGAAAACAAAATGAAGCAAACCAATGGAAACAGGAGTCCTGCCCAAACACCTGCATCCCTGGGTACCCACACGCTCTTTTGCCTCCACTTGCAAAAGACACACTGCAGGAGTATTCTCAACAGAAAACCAGACTTTGGCATTGTTTCTCATGGAAAAACAACCACCACCACCACCACCCCCCAAACAATTGACAGCAACAATGCTGCTTTATGCTATAAATAAGGTGCTGCCCAAAGTAAACAGGTTTTTCCATGTCAATGGTTGGGATTAAGAGCAGGGAGCGGAGTGTCTGTGCCGTGCCGTGCCGTGCCGTGCCATGCTGTGCCACGCCATGCCCCACGCGGCGCTGGGAAGGGCAGGTCAGAGATGCAAACCCCAGCAAAAGCCCACTCAGAATGCAAGCTTGAATCTCCTCTGCAACACTCACCATCAGAAATTGCTTTTATTTGACAACAGCAACAACAAAAAAAGCCAGGTTGGACGGGGCTTGGAGCAGCCTGGGCTGGTGGGAGGTGTCCCTGCCCAGGGCAGGGGGGCACTGGGGGGGCTTTAACGTCCCTTCCCACCCAAACCAGTCTGTGATTTGTGAACTTTGCAGCACTTAGTGTAGTCCCTTCTGAATGAAATCTTTTATGATTCTATGAAAAAACAGCAATAACCCTTTGGGGCCTCTCCCTCTCCTCCAGGATAGGAGCACGGATGGCAGAGGATCAAAGCATGGAGCTCCATGAGCCCCCTTTTTGGGAGCTCACCTCCTCCCACAGCCACCCAGCACAAACCAGTAAACACAGAGAACGAAGGCACGGATGGAGAAAGATGAAACTTGCACTTGCTGGAGTGAATGAGCTGTTTCCCTGATCGCAGCAGAGCACAACCGGGTCCAGCCTCCCGTTCCCTGGGGAGAAGGATTTCCTGAGCACCAGCTCAAGATTTCTGCCAGCGCAGCTACTGCTTAGAGCCCCATACACAGAACTTGGGTTTATTTTGATTTGCTTTTCTTTGCATACTGAAGACAGGACTAACTGTTTTCAGGGAAAGAAAATGCATGTTAAAAAA
>VXBO01003899.1:261569-379032 GCA_013400135.1 Rhinoptilus africanus
AAATAATGCACGCCGAACCCGCACGGTTAGACGGATAGTCGCACCCGCTGCCTCCTGCCCTTCTCTGCGCCAGTCAGTGAGGTGCTATGCAAAACAAAATTAAATGACCCGCTATGCAATCACTGTAGGACTATCCATGTCATATATATATATGTACATATGTATATACAGATTTTGTATGTTTATATATAGTATATATGTATATTTACATATCTATTTACATACACATTTATATATTACATTTTATATAATTTATAATACATTATATATTGTTTATATACATTACATATACATTCTATGTGTATATAAATATGTAAACTTATAACCAATTTGGTAACTATGTCACTATATGTTCTGTATATCCATCACTATATAATCACTATATAGAAACACGTATGATTCATATGCCTTTTCAGAAAGGTGTTTAAATTAAGGCTAAAGTCAATTATGTCCGAAGCACAAACGTTAAAGGGTAATACATGGTGGATGGTAGTTGCTGAGGTGGCCGATGGGGTGACCCACGGGTGCCCCAAGCTGTGCGGTGCAGTGGCCTGTCCCTCCCCAGCACCAGCAGGACACCCAGGTTCCGCTCCGAAAAGAGCCATACAGAAGATTGTCTTGATTGATCAGTCATCCCACACATACAACCCCATCTATGTATCAGCGATTATTTAAATTAGTGGCAAAAACAGGTTTCCTTCTGCAACCCCCTGGGCCAGGCGAGGGTCGGTCAGCAGGCACAGCTCTGCCACACCCTGAGCATCAACACAAGCGTTTGCTGAATGCCAGTGGGTTTCAGCCCCGCAGAGTGTAAAAAACAGCTACTTTTTCTTTTTTTTATTAAATGTAACTGGAAAGAATTCAGCTTGACTCTCAGGGGTAAGCTGAATTCAGAGTGCTGGGAAAGAGAAGAAATCAAACAAACCTGTAACCTGACCATGTTTTGGGCAGAAATAATTGAAACTACAGGTGGAACCTCCCCATGACATTTGCAAAGAGGGACTTCATTAAAAGCAACTACATTTCCTATGATTGCTAATCCACCTTTCCTGCTCCCTCCCAGACACACGCTTTGACTGCTGCTTGCCGGAGAGCTTAGAGAGGCTTCAGCTGCTCGCCCACTTTGAGCCATTTTTAGGTTTCCGAGTTTGGGATTTTTTTTTCTGGTTTCATTAAGGCAGCAGCGGCACGCAGTAACACAGAGCCCTGGGACGCGGCTCTGGGACGGTTGTCCTCAGGTACGCACGGACATGGGAGAACCACCAGCATTATTCCCACATCGCAACTCGTCCTCGAGGAGACTCCCATCAGCTAACCATAACAGGAACAAAGACTTCACCTTATTATAAGCAATACGTTACAAGCAAACATATTTTTATATAAAAACTTGGGTCAAAGACCTTACTCTAGCAACAGCATAGAAAAAGCAAGGAAAAAAGGCAGATCCCTGCAGGCAACAACACATTTGCCTTTGTGCTCCTGGCGCTACGAGCGCTGTTGCTGGGTGTGCTGGAGATCAATAAACGTTTTTAAGCAATTCTTCCAAGAACAGGTGGAACATGGCCTAGGAGGTGAGCTGGGATGGTTGGGAGACATTTGCTCTACATCTTTTCAATATTTAAAAACACCCAAACATTTGAGCTGCACCATAAATAGCACGAATCTGAATGAGGTTATTAATCCTTGAGAGCCACACACAACCGAGATTAATCAGCTTGTCTCCTCTCATAAGCAATATCTGCAACTCTGGAATAAAAACCATTTCCATAAAGAGCACACACAGAGGCATTAACCTCTTTTCCATATCTTAAAGTCTGTCCTGGGTTTGGCCAGATTGGCCAATGGCTGGCGACAGATGCACCCCCCACCTCTCGCACACGGAGAGAAGGAGGAGAGGTTAAGGGATTTACGAGTTTAGAAGAAACTAAACTACTTTAATGAAATATGAATAACAAAATAAAATGGAAAATAATGAAATGGATACAATATATACAAAATGGTATCAAGCTCCCAGGATGACGTCACTGGCCGGCCCCGGGGCGGTCCCAGGCTGGGCTCAGCGACGGGTGGGAACTGGGTTCCACAGCTGGAGTCGGGAACAGACGGGTCGGGATCAAAGGCAGAGGAACAGACAGGGTCCTCCTCGGACGTCGGCCGTTGAAGGAAGAGAGCTGACCCTTCGGTCCCTCAGCTTTTACCCTGAGCAGGGGGCAGACGGGATGGAACACGCTGCTGCTCCGTTTTGGGTCCCCTCTCCTGTCCCCCCCTCCCCGCAGGTGGGACCCCCTGCGCCCCTCCGCCTCCAGCCCCCCAACGGGGCGAGTAACGCCATGAGCTGACCTTGGTTGGTACAGCAACAGGCGTCAGCAAGAGCCTCTCTGCGAACCATTCCTTGGCTTTATCACTCCAAGAACGAACCGTTTTCAGCACAACATGCTGTTAATTCCAGAGAGGTAGAAGAGACCTAGCTCGGAAGAACAACTACTGGAGAGAAAGTTGGTTCTGTTTTACCTCAGACCAGGACAAGTCACATCTTCACCACAAAATTTTAAAATACAGTTTCTTTTTTAAGACAACTAGGCAAATATCAATAATTTAGCCTGATTTATAACACAGGAGAGATAATTAACTGAAATTTACTGGCGTATTAAGAAAGAGCGTATGAACGGACAAGGAGAGGTCCACGCTGCCGCCCCAGCGCCGTGGAGCATCGCGGCACCCGAGGGAGCTTCAACGCGGGATGGGGGCTGTGCTGGGCACAGCACTACGCAACCCCCGGGGAAAAAACGCCTTTTGCTTTGAAAGAGGGTGAATTTCCCAGCTCCCGCAGCCATCTGCCAGCACTCACCATGAAGCTGCCATAGTCACCTTCCAGCTTATACGGGGCTGAAGCTATGAGCAGTCATATCCTCAACAGTACATAATTTTTTTGCCTGAAAGGATAAGAAAGCACCAAGAAAACAGAGCAAACCCATGTGTTACTGTCATATAAAATATTTACTTTCATGTAATGGCACATTTTCAGGATGGTGCTCTGCTAGACAACTGGTGGTTTTCAGATACCAGAATCTTAATTTCACTGTCATGATACAGAAGTACCTGCAATAAGCTTGGGTTTTTTCATCTACTAAATAAAGTAATAAATATATTTATATATATAAGTATTAAAAGATTATAAAAAAGCTTATTAATCAAAAGAAACTGCTATCCTGCAACTTTCAGAGCTCGCCTGACTTCTCCAGGCAAAAATAAAAGTCAATCCCATTTCCCCAAAGCCCCTGGTTCAGTTACAGGGAGGAGCCTGTAGAAAAATTCATGAAATAAGAGGAGAAGACCCAAAAGACAAAAGGCAGAGTGGCAGAAGTGTGTTTCAGGGAAACCATGCCATTAATTTGAGAGGATAATCAAAGTGCGGGGACGGCTGTGTGGGAGCAGGAGAGCATGCGGAGAACAGAGGCTTGGTCCAGCTGAGGACCATGCGGGAGAGGATTAAACCTCCCTTCGCAGCCTCCTGCTGTGAGGACCCGGGTGAGAAACACTCCAAAGCTCCGCACGCCTCGCAGGGGGGGAAGTGTAAGTGCTGATGGGACGCTGACACGTGCTGACAATAAGTTCACACATATTGTGGGAATAAAATCGATGGGCCTGATGACAGGAGATTTACATTATCAATTTAAAGGGGTGGCATCACTTGCAAAAAGAGTGGAGAAGCGGATCCTCATGGTTTTTAACAGTAAGAATATTTAGCCTTTGTTGGTTTTGTTAGTAAAAGATAGAGAATTTACGTACATAATTGCACATAAATTACATATTTGCAAACCATTGTAAAAAATAATGACCTAGCTTTTACCTGTTACACACACTCAGCTCAAATTAACTCCAGCGAAAGCCCTGTGTTTATATGCAGGGAAGAATTTGACTTAATTATTTCCAATATTTTTAATAGAAATTCTGTTTGTGTGTACAGAAGTGTGTTTACGGCTACCCATGTACTGGAGGATAATGGAGGGCTGACTTCATGCACCACCACAGATGCCTGATTGCATATTTATCTATAATGGACATTTCAGTGAAATGACCCAATAATTTTGCTGCCCAGACTTATTGCAATATCGCACGGTAATTGCTAGAGCGAGCTGAAAATAGATCTTAAAACAGGATGTAGGTGGTTAGCCCCGGGGGAAAAGAGGAATGAAAGATTCAGTCTGTGATGCTGGGTCTGTTCAAAACCGAGCAGCAGCAGATGAGCTAGAGAGACAAGAGGACGCAGATGGAGGAAAGAAAAGCTGTAGTTACATGGGGAGCTCCATTTCCACGTCCATCTGACGAGTGCCGGCCGTGTCTCGGAGGCCGGGCAGCGTCACCCACATGCACGGAGCAGAGCAGAGGGCTGGGGAACCCCCAGCCTGGGCGCTGAGGGGGCTCATGCCGAAAATAACAGCAACATACTGCTCTGCCGAGAGGGCACCGGGACTAGCAGAGATTGAAATCGCTGCAGCTGGAGAATCCTTCATCCCACAACTGCTGGTCCCCACACCCGCCGGGCTGACACCGGGCTCCGGGAGGCGGCAGCTGCAAACTCCCGGAGTATTTATAACAGCAATATTTATGATATTTTTGACCGAAAGGTGTTCCTTCTTGTTGAAAGCAGCAAATAAAAAAATAAATCCAGCCCTTCTACAACCTACTCACAGCACTTGTCCATCTGGTCTCCCGTCCCAGTCGATACCAGTTCCGTTATTGCCGCTACTGGGATCTGCACTGGGGCGCTCCTCAGGACCCCGCTCTGCTGCGGGAGCCACTGAACAGCGCGACAAAGACTCTGCCAAACTGGCAAAAATGTCAGATCAAGAGCTTACAGTCAAGTATTTCTTCACTAATACTCCCTATATTTTCTGAAGTAACCTTGTCTTAATTGTGCCCCTATTTTTTGTCCAGAAATTTAATTTCTTATAGTTCTTTAGTCGTGTGTCAGCATACCTAAAATTCCTGTAATATTTATTCTCCTTCTCTGGATAACCTTGTCAATCTTAATTATAGCTTTGGGTAGGCAAACAAAATTGAATGCGTCGCTCCAGATGAGATGTACCATTGTTCAATATGCTGCTGTAATATATTCCGTACTTTTAATGCACCAAAGCTTTTTAACTGCTGTTGCACACTGTGCAGACAGTCATTTGAGCTCTCAACCACATTTATTTATTTAGATTTCAACCTATAAAACATAAAATAATACATTTCCAAGACTCCAGGTGCCCTTGACAAATAATTAAAAATGCAATTCAACAAATTCTGAAATAGCACCAGCACATCAAAAACTTTTCTCTCCATAAAACCGTACAAATGTCAAACTTCTTCACCTGAACTGTCACAGAACTTTATTTCCTCCTGTCACCCGTTTCCACTAAAATAGTAGTATTTACCTGCCTTCCTCACAAAGTAAAAGCCCTTTCAAGCCAAAGGGAGTAATGGATTCTCCATTTCTGGGAGTTTTCTGGGGAGAATTCTGCCAGTTCTCAATTTAAACTGTTTTTGCAAGTGAGCCCCATTTAGCCACAACCAGTGACTTGGCGGCTCCTTGGCTGAGACCCACACAACTTCTCACGCCAGCTGCCCAAAATTGCTCTAAAGAGGGAAGAGGTGCTGCCTTTCCTGGACCTCAAGACCTACAGGATGGGCCAGGGGGGAAGGCAAAGGCAAAGGCTGGCTGCAGAGAGGTGTAAGGGCGCTTCTGGAGTCAAGAAGGAGGTGGTGAAGCCTGGCAGGGAGCAGGGGGTAGGCGTGTGCCCAGCTCTCCCTGCAGAGCCAGCCGAGGCAGGGGCAGCGCTCCTGCTACACAGCGTAAGGCAAGAGCAAGAGTGGGCAACCCAACCTCAAGTGAGAGGGGAAAAACAGAATTTTGCCTCTATGAGCAATCCCTTTCTGTTGGCGGCATCTGCCTGGAGCAGCCCAATGGACAGCACGTATTTAACGGGGAGCTCCTTCTCCACAGAACCCCAGAATCCCACAGCCAGAGAGAAACTCGGGCTGGAGGGGTCTGGAGCTCCCCAGAGCCCCCTCCTGCTCACAGCAGGGTGACTCCAGCACTGGGTCAGCTTGCTCTGGACCTTGCAAATCTGCTTTTTGTACAGTTACGTGCCCATCTCACACCCTGCCAGGCTGTAGTCACACATGGCCACAGCCTACTTGAAAGCGTTGCTCCACATTCAGCAGTCAGTGCTGGATCTCTATTTTTACTACCAGACTTCTTCCAAGCTTGTATTTTCTGAAATAGTAGAGATGATGATAAATATGCTCCCATTCTCACATAACGTTACTGGATAAGGAAGATATGAGAAGATATCACGGCTAGTGGCCAAAGGGTCGTGTTAGTGGCCACAAAGAGATGACTCTCCCATCATCCCTCTAAGACTCAAAGACTGACTGAGGATGCAATAACACAAACCACAACCTCCTAAATTCCTTTTGCTGTAGATGACCACATTATGTCTTGTACCTAATCTGTACTTCTTCCCGCAACAGGGATTGTAACTGCGTGATGATTTCAAAGTGACTCTATTCCTAGCAAGTACGTGGGACTATAAAAATCCAAGAGACCCTTCATGAACATCACTGAGTGACCAGTGAAGGGAAATCCCTGGAATAATGAATTACAGTCATTAAACAGAGCCTAGCTCTGCCGTATACAGCATGGTCATTTATCAGAAAAAAGAATAGTATAGAATAGATCCAAATAGAAAGGAGAAAACATCAACAAATCAGAGAAGCCATTTCCAAATGTGTGTTAGTATTTTCATAGGGCTTAACTATTATCTACAGTTTAAATGTTCTTTCTTTACTTTAAGGACATTTAGAATTCATAATTATTATTCAAATTACTGCTCCAGAAGCATCACATGAGTCCACCAAGGATGCTCATCTTAATCCTGATCTTGAGCAGACGAGCTTTGCAGTGGTCCTTCACACATCCAATTAAACAAACACCTGTGTGCCATGTGCTGGCACATCTCTGCTTCCTGTACCGGCCCGGCATTTAGTGCTGGAGCTGGTAGTTCCCGTGGCACTTCCCAGCTTGCCAGGCTCTACTCTCACCACTTTCTTTTGGAAGTCTAGCTAAGCAGGTAACAAATCTTGCTTTTAAGTACCAAACACAGAGCTCCTTGACAGTAATATGCCAGCTACTGAGTGTATCCCTTAGATAGAGAGGAATTAATCAGACTTTAGACATTCAAGTTTCTTCAGGATTTCAAAACCCCAATGTGGAGGCTTCACAGAGAATAAGGTAGCACACACCGGTGAATATTTAAGATTTTCTGAAGTGCTTAGAATCTGCAGCAAATATTTTACAGTTGCAAACAATTTTTATAGAGATTAATCAAGGGAATTAGTGAACTATCTCAGAGAGGCTCCTGCGTCAACAAGATCCAACCACAAGCTGACGGCATGTCTAGAGAGGTAAAATGCTGAAAAAGTTTCTATACTTTAAAGACTTGATTCCTAAGGGAATGGTTCTATATAAATCATATTTTCATAATGTAGACTGGAAAGCGTGGCTAGAGCACTTTCATCTAATTTTCATAAAGTGTCTCAAATGAGCAAGAAGTACCCATCCCTGAATATAGATATTTCAGAAGAATTAAGGAAAAAGAAGATGTCTTAGTTCAAGCTTCCCTAAGGCAGCTTCACATGGAGAAACACAGACTTATTTATCAAGGTTGAATTTTATATATACTGTGATACTAGTAATTATTAAGGATTTGCTCAGGGGCCAGGCTCTCACTCCCCTTTTAAATTCTAGGATATGAATGAGAAAAAAAAATATCAACAATTAACCGTTTCTGATATGGATGAAAAACAAATGAATTATTGTCCATGTAAATTCCAAGCTCCTGTCATAAAGCCTTTTGTTAAAATAAATCGGAAAAATCAACATCGCTGAAATTAGTAATCAATTTTCTACTGACTTCTACTAACGGGACTCTGCTCTCGTCCACTGCCGATATCCTCCTGAGCTAAAAATCTTGTAAAGCACTTTCACAGAGTGGCCGAGGCTGGCAGAACCTCTGGAGCTCCGCTGGCCCAGTCCCTGGAGCAGGTGGCTCACGACCGTGTCCAGTTGGGTTCTGGATATCTCCAAGGATGGAGACTCCACCACCTCCCTGGACAACCTGTGTTCCCTGATGTCCAGAGGGACCCTCCTGTGTTTTATTAAATTGACTTCCTAAGTTTTATTAAATGATATTTAGAAATAAAGCCTAGACTTGTTTCCCCACTAAGCAATAAGAAAGCTACTAGAGAAAACAGAAAATTAGATAACTATTATTAATACAGAAGGGGAAGAAATACAATTTTTTATTGTTTTGACCAAGCCTAAGCTTAAAGATGAAAACACATATTCTATTGAAAACATCAAAACATTTTTTCAAGGAACAGAAATGATGGGTAAAGTTTTCAAATTCCAAAGGAAAGGAAGTTAGTATAATTACATTTGTGGGCAGCAAGCTGGTGCTTAGGAAAATAGAAATTCATGAGATACAACTGACTACAATTTGCCAAATAAAACCAGGATGAAGAAGTTTCCAAAGGCTTTTAAGAGCTAAGAGGTTCATGAGGCTGTGAAATTCATGAGGAATTTGCATTAGTATCAATTCACAGGTTTGTTTACTACTGGCTTTTTTCCTCTGGCATGAAAAAAGAGCATTTTTGAAAGTGGAGTCCTGAAGTTAGAAAATTGCTTAAGAAATGTTGCTTAGAGGCAAAAAAGTCCCACCAAAGATTAATTTTTAAGCTATTTAATATTTCAAAATTACGTGAAATCATCTCAGTCTCAGTATTACATTTCATTAAGGTACTTAATTACACGTAGTTTGGTTTAGAGATTGTTCATCTGCGTGGGGCCAAGTGATAGCTTAAACTCCTGCCTGAACTGGGAAATAACACTCACAAAAAGGATTTGCCTCTTCTCTTCCACATGGGAAAGGCAGCTTGTGTGCACCCAGGAAAATCTACTTTATTTGTTGTGAACCCGATGCCGGCCAGCTCGGTCTCTTGGTCCTCCCCTGGGTACTCCAACGTGCGAAGGGTGAACTTACGACTCCTGAGCAAGGGCTGGGCACTGCCCGAGGGACCCGCCAGCAGCTCCCAGTCCTGCTCTTTTGGTTGGCAAAAAAAATCCCTCTTGAATTATTTTAGCTGGTGGTTTCCAAGCTGTTAGTATTATCCAGTTGGTAATACTAATAATCCTTTGGACTACTGACAGTCCAAGGTCCAGATGTGCTCTGTAAGAGCCAACACTCCTCCTTGCACAAAAGTAAAAATTTTTATTCTCTGAAGCAAAGAAGTAGCTACTACCAACTTTACCTATGAGATAATTAATTTACTAATTTAATTAACCGGGCTTGGAGCAGCCTGGGCTGGTGGGAGGTGTCCCTGCCCAGGGCAGGGGGTGGCACTGGGGGGGCTTTAAGGTCCCTTCCCACCCAAACCAGTCTGGATTTCATGATTCTGTTTTTCTCCTGTGTGAATTGCCAGACAGTTAATACCCACAAATTTAAGAGAACATATGCTAAGGAGGTTTGAAGGGAAGGTGACGTGTACCACTGCTCCTGCATTAGCCAAAAGTGATCCTTGCAGAATGTTTAGTTTTTCAAAATAAACACATCTCTGCAAGCAAGACAAGAAATCGCATCATGCTCCCGCGGCGCTTCCAGACCAAACTCATAAACATAGATTTGCTCACTCTTCTCCTGATTTCTTAAAACCCTATCAGTTTTTGAGGCTGACAGGGCTGGCTTTACAACACAGCAGCTGTTCTGCTCTGCCTAGTGCAATATTGATTTTTACAACAAGCTCTGTAAATATCAATATTTTTGTACTTCAAGCAGACGAAAAGCAGCACAGTGAAATGTACCCTGCCAACCAAACATGCCGGGTCAGTCTGGAGAGAGCCAAGACAAGTTTAATGAGAAAGTAAAACAGACAGGAAGAAAAAGAGCTTGGAAATAGAAAATAAGCCATGGAGGAAGAGGTGAGAGCTCAAGTGAAATAGAGGAAAGGTAGGCAGAGAAACTGCAAACACTCGCTGGGGGCATGCCAAGCCTGAAAGAGAAGTAAGTGGGAGAAAAGAGAAGACACCCATAGGGATGGCAGGGAGAACCCCAGGACTGGAGAAAGAGGCTGTTAGGTTTTCTCGTTTTTGGGTTATTTTAACTAGATCCTTCCTGCCTGTCCATGACAAAGTGCATATGTTAGTCCTGTTAAGTAACAGTTTGCGATTCTGTAGGATTGAAAAATCCTACACAATTGAAGAAATGGAAGTTTTGTGTTACTTATTTCACGGTTGCCCTTTATTCCAATGGATATGGAGTCACTGTCTTCCTAAACCTGGCCCAGATGTGGGCTTCAGTGGGAGTTCACTGGCCAATGCTCCCTGTCCAAGTGAACATGGAAGAGGAGGGTTCAGGGCAGGAGCCGAGCCCGTGGTGGGCTGACCTGGTCCTGCTGGCCAAGCGCTTTGCGGGGAGGTTCAGGAGGTCCCAGGAGGTTCAAGGGTTTCCCTTCCCTTCTGCAGCCAGGAGGGTGCTGCCCCATGCCCGTGCCACACCAGCCGCCGGGCGAGCCCCGGCAGCCCGGAGGTTTGCCATGACGGCGCCGATGGCTCCTCTCTGCGCCCAGAGGTCATGGAACGAGAGATGGGACAGTCGGTCCTGCTGCCATGTTTGCTGGTAGGAAGCCAAGTGGAGGAGGCAAATTGCAAGATCTAGTATTTTTTTCTCATGTTACTACTTATCTGTAGTTTCAATAATTCCTTTACATAGCGGATATAACAGAAAGCTACAGAAAAAACCTACATTTTATTATTATTTTCTGATGGCAAACATTAGCAAAATTAGCGAATATTGTACAGCTGAATGGAGGGAGGTATGAAGCACAACACACTCCCTGCGTGCTTTTCATTTGGTTTATGTTTTTAGGTAGGTTGCTCATTAAAATGTTCATGAACTAGTAATTCAGATGGAAAAAGCTGTGGAATGCCAAATGCTGATGGTTTCCTGTAATTTTTTATTAAGCCACAGAATTAAACAGATCTTCCCTGAAGGAGCCCTCTTTCTCTAGAGAAACCAGGTCGCAGACCCTAACAAAGCTGCCCACAGCCAGCCCTGCCGACTTTCTGAGATGCAGGTTTACAGCTGGTAGGAAGTAAACTGCCAGAAATGGAATTACAGTGGCTTTGGGTTTTGTTTTCTTTTCTTTTCTTTTCTTTTCTTTTCTTTTCTTTTCTTTTCTTTTCTTTTCTTTTCTCTTCTCTTCTCTTCTCTTTTCTTTTCTTTTCTTTTCTTTTCTTTTCTTTTCTTTTCTTTTCTTTTCTTTTCTTTTCTTTTCTTTTCTTTTCTTTTCTTTTCTTTTCTTTTCTTCAGCCTTAAATTGGCCTTCTGTTACCTGTACTATGACACGGAGTTTATTTACATGAAGAACGAATCTTTTTCCAGTTAAGTTTCTCCTTCACTGGAGACATTCAAAACCCGCCTGGACGCGTTCCTGGGTGATGTGCTCTAGGTGACCCTGCTCTGGCAGGGGGGTTGGACTAGATGATCTTTCGAGGTCCCTTCCAACCCTATGATTCTATGATTCTATGATGATTCTAAGCGCAAAACTATTCTTTACATACTCCTGGAAAAATAGCCCATGTCAAACTGCTCCAGGACCTCTCTTTCCAGCATTCCCTCACCCAAATGCTAAACATATATCTTTCAATTTTCTTTTAGAATAATATTTTATGTGCCAAAAGTTATGTGACTTAAGAGCTCTTAAATAAAAATACAACAGTCCTCCAATGTGAACTGAGAAAACCTCTTTTTTTTTTTTTTTTTGAGAAGAAAACGTATTTCGACCAGGTATGCCATTATTATATCTGCCAATAATTATGCCATTTATTAATTTAAGCCTTTTTCCATCTACCTCCCATGTATTTGAAATGAAATATTCAAACACGTTCCATGTCTATAAAAGGGTAAATTCAGCTGTGAAACAGAACAGATTTCCATTTTCCTAATGCTTTTTGGCGCTTGCTGCTGTCCAGTTACATTAGTCTGTAAAAATGTTTCCAGCTATATCAACCCCTAAGTATGTGCCAAACCAAATGCAAATTTATAATTCTGAGCAAATAAGTCCCACACATAAAGTCCCTCAAGATCTAAAAGTATGCAATAGAAACAGTTTATATTTTAAATGCCTATAATCATAACGCTGTACTCAAAAACGTGATACTTGTTCCATCAGGAAAAAAAAATAGCTTTTTAGGTAAATTCTTGACAAACATAACCTTAATAACTTGTATTTTTTTCTGTGCTGCATGTGATTTTGACAGAGAAAAACAGAGGACATTTCAGACACATTATGCGTTTTGACATTAAGTAACTAGCAATTAGCTAAAGTACATAATTGCATCTTAATGCAGCAAAGGAGAAAATAACAGAAAAGACTGGGGGAAAGTGTTGTAAAACCGGGGGTTTGATGACAGGTAAAACAAGAAATAAAACAAAACAAAATCTGATGGGGGTTGGGGGAGCCCCCAGAGACACTGAAATCACTCATACCAGGCTGAAAATGAAGGTAGAAAAGATTCCCAAAACCTGCATTCCTTGTTCAGCCAAAATTCCCACGACCGACTTATAGGCAGGCTCACTCAATACGCGTCCACACAGCTCCAACGCCACCCGTGCCATACAGAAAATGACTAAGCTGAGAAAAATAACATTATTTCTAGGTGCTCTTCTTTGCACTCAGCTTGCTCTGAGCAATTTTCCTACATGCTCTGTTATCATAGGCTTCTACCGCGAGGAAAAAATAGCTGTTTTGAAGAAACAGAGCGCCCCATGATGCGAGCCAGTTTTGGAAAATGCGGCGTACCAAGAGCCTGGTGCCCGGAGCCATGTCGGGTTCAGGAAAGCAAATTAGAGTAACTAGCGCCCGAGCAGCCTGCACTGTGTCCGGCAAAGACTTTACAGATTCGGGTGAAATGTACTGAGCCAGGGAGAGGAGTCAAGTTCTGCATCTGCTTGCAAGCAAGAGAAAAAAATTGCAAATTTGACCTGTTTTAGAAAAGGATTCTCCGCTGTGGAGCTCCAGCAGCAAGGTGTTAGATTCAGTCACACAAAGTGGGTTCGTTCCCACTTCTTGTGTTCCCAGCAAAGGATGGAGCATCCATCACCGACCAACAATGAGTCACACCTCAACTGGCTGATACACTCGTGCCTGGGCGTGATGTTAAGAATAAATATAGAAATATTTATTTAAGATTAGTCTCCATTTATGGAGTTGCATGTAGCTGCAGGTGGCGGAAGGATGTTTTGCATGTTCAAGTTATCAAGAGACTGCATGCTTCTCTTTGACATCTGGACTTGCTCAAAGTCATCAATCACCTTGTCGCTTTGAAAGACAGTCTTCTGCAATCCGCCCCACTCCTTCGCTCCCGGAATGCTCCTACTGATCTCCCAGCATGTGCAGAGAGATAAGACCATCGTACCCACCCTTCAGCAATGAACACTGAGTCACTTCTGCTCAGATAGCCTTTGGAAATCCCAAAGCTGCCTCGTACTACGGGGTCTAAGGGAGCTCACAGACCAGCTTCACCCTTCGCAGCTTTCCCACAACGATGCCTTTGTCAAGTGCGTGTCCTCGGGAAGGGCTTCCTGCAAGGTCCACCAGCTCCAGCATTTGCCCTGGTGTGACTTCTGCACAGGAGAAATCGCCATTAGTTATTTGCTCTGACTCTTCTCCCCTGGATCCTTTGAGGAAGAGTCATCTTTAATGAGGGTGAAGGGGATCTGGTACAGATGGGTTGACTATAACTGCTTCAACTCCAAATTTGGGATAGTAATTATGACAAATCTTTCCTAAGCACACTAAAAGCAGACAGATAAAACAATGGAGGATGTGTCACAGGCCTTGCAAACCAGTGGATTTTAAAAGGAAAACAAAGAGGGTAGAGAGATGCAGTTTTCTACCAGTAAGTTCTCCTGCTTGATCACAAATCCCCTTCAGGTGACCTGGATCAACGCAGCAAACCCCAGTCTCGGCTCAGCAGGTGCTGGTGAGGGTTCAGGCACCACAGAAGAAGGGGTGAGAAACAGCACAAGAGCTGAAGGAAATCGCGGTGCACGCAGGAGGTCCGGGAGGGCTACTGCTGGCAGCCCCGCAGGAGGCAGGCAGCGAGCCAGGAGCCACCGGAGCGGGGATGGACACAGGGGAGGGGAGGGAGGAAAAGAGCTGGGAAGACACCCATGGCTGGTTTTGGGGTCTTCAAAGAGAAAGGCTGCTCAACAGGAGAATGAGTGGGTGACACTCCACCAGCAGCACTTTAGAAAGATTAGTAGGGGGATGACGGAGATGAAACAGGGAGGTGTCAGACAGGATTTCATGGAAAACAGGAGTCCAGCGGGGCTGCATCTCATCTTCCAGATGTGAGCTACTAAGCAGCGATGTGGGGCTGGAAAAGGGACGTTTTCACGGATGCTACAGCTTCTCTTTCACCATCAGCTGCTGCACTGCAGGACACTGTACGCCGTGCTGCTCACCCGCTGACCGCGGGTACGCGAAGGGAACAGAGGAAGGAGAAGCAGAAAATTTAAAAAAACCCCATGGAAACAGAAAGACTAAAGATGCTGGAATAGTTCCCATTCCAAGGGATGGCAGAGGCAGCTGAAGGTCATGTTTACAGCACAGGCACACTGAACGTGCCCAAGCACCGCTTCTCGCCTGGCTGTTGGTTTTGTTAACAATAATCTGAAGTGCAGCATTTTCCATAGGGCGAAGCCGGCGTCTTGCCGTGGCCGTGAGTGTCACCATCTCCAGTTTTCGGAGAGCGAAGCTGACGGGTCGGGAGCAGGCCGAGGGCTGAGCTGCGGAGGTGTCTGCCCACCCGGGGCACTGCCACAGGCGACACCACCGCCTTCGGAGGCAGCTTCACACGGGCCATTCTGGGCAGTTTGCTTGACGGTTTCAAAACCCTACATACACCCTGGGGTAGCTGAGCCCATTATTTTCTTAAAATGATTCATGGAAAAATAATACTTATGATAAAACCTTATTCTGTACATGGCAGAACTTAGTAAGGGCTATTAGGGTTGAGTGGATGGTTCGGGTTTGCTGAGAAATGGGACATACACGGATGCAACTTCACTTCATGGCTTCTCCCGCCTGCTCACCACTGGCGGAACAGGCACAGATGCCCACAGCCGACGTAACACAAGAAATTGGTATTCGAAGTGTGAACGCAGACCGGCCACTCCTTCCATGGCAGCTAATTTAAATACATACAACTCGGTTCCTACAATCTGTCTTCAAATCTCAAAAATTAGTGCAAAAGCATTACTGGCAGGGGGGGACATACATGTGCAGGTGTGTCAAAGGCAGTGGGGCAAACCCCTTCAGGCACATGAATCTCAAAATTATTGGCTAAGCAATTTTTCAGTGAACACCTCAAGACTTTAAGCACTTGCATATGATAATAAATGATAGTGATCACTTTTATTTTCAATAAAAAGTTGAACTGCTGAAGTCATTGCTCATCACTCAGTTCTTTACTCAATCTTAGGGTCAAATCTTCCTTTTGACCAGAATATTGTGGCACAAAATAACACCTCTCAGCACGATGTGCCATAAAGCTACAAAAACATTTTGAGCTCTGAAATACACACTCCAGGAAAAAGTGTATATTCACAGGTACCTTTTATTAGCAATGCAAGCAAGATTATTTTTATAGTGACTTTCTAACTAAGAGATTTTCAGATAATTTTCCCTAGGTTGCTAGGAATTGCACATAATGATGCAAAACCTGATCTTCTGGAAAGCTTCCAGAGCCGCACTACACTCCATCACGGGGATCACGATACTCAGCACGGTATTTATTGTCACATGAAGTGCTTCATCGCTATTAGGAAACATCTGAATGTTGCTAAGTTGCTAAATCTGACAATTACAGACCTGTCCCCCATCACTTTTCACATAAAATCTGACCACATCGACCTCATTGCTTCAAAAGGGCTAGACACTCTGATGTCTTGAAAGGTGAGTCCAGATTTCTATGCCTATTAGCATATTAGCATAATTAAATTGGTTCTGGCTTTAGGGCAGCCAATCAGACTGTGCAAATGTGGTTGCCCACGGAGCTGTTGAAATAATTTGCCACTTGAGAGTTACAGTAAAACAATTCAATCCTGCTTTGCTACAAAAGGAATTAAGTCAGAAACACGAAGTCCATCAATCTTCCAGTAAATACTCGACATTTGGAGAAGACACCGAGTTCAGGAGCTGCGGCAGGGACCGCACACCACACAGTCCTCTTTGTGGGAGTTGCCCGTTTTAGCAAGAAGTATCGTTGGATTTTTGGATTTAGTCAAGTGAAAATAGCAATTATGGAAGTGAAGCTGAGCCCGACCACGCAGGCAGCCGCCGGTGCTCATGATCGCAGAGGACTCCTCCATTTACACAAAAGCACAGACATCACCAGTAAGGTGATATCACACCTTTGTGGACATTTTTTCTAATTTGATAGATAGAACCAGTTGAATCGCAATCCCATTTTAAATACGTGGAGAGGTTTTCCTTAGCTGACCCTAACAATATAGACCCTGTTTGAAATTTTTCTTTTGAATGTCTGGTTTCAGGCGCAAGGAACTGGTGGGCCACGTTGGACCAAAGCCAAACAGCTTTGCTCTGCACTGTAAAATAGGAAATTTTTGCAGCAATGCACAAAAATAACCAGCGACAGAAAGACACAGCATCAGAGACCTGATGGACCGGAGGGGGAGCTGGGTGGCAGAGGACATGGCATGTTGCGGGGGCTGTCCCGGACTGCCACCTTCCCCCTGCTCCGAGACCTCCAGCCTCATCCACGTGGGAGCTCCTGGCTCAGGGCACCTCCAGGGATGGGCCCTTTGGTCCTGCCTCCACCCGAGAGATTGTTGTCAACAACAACAATGAATGCAGTTGAGCAATAATAAAGTTTAAAAAAGGAAGATGATTCTTTCTGGTAGTCTGAAGGTAGTGCAGCAACCCCAAAACAGCAAAGACTAAGGCTGTGTTTTTACCAAGCAGAGGCTGACTGATGGAGGATTAGAGCACCAAGGTGGAGAAACACTATTTCCTGAAGGATTTAGTCTAAAAAATGTCACCAATGTAGTTATTGGTCTATAACAGAGCAAATCTGCAATAGCATAGGATGCACTGCCTTTCTCCTGTAACCACACCTTTTACTGAACAGCCCTCAGCCTACTTTTAAATTCAAATCAGACGAGCATTAGGCACACTAATAAAATAATATTTGCAGAGCTTGAAAGAGCCTTGGTCCTTTAACAAAGGGAAAATTAGCAGGCTGTGAAAAGGCAAACAATATTTTAAAACAGCAGTCATGACAGACAGAGAAATGCTTTGTTCAGAAAAATTAAGGATCGTTATTTCCCGGAGGTGGACATGACTTCTACACCAGCCGGGGACAACCCCAGCATCGCCAACGAACATGGGCACATTCAGCAGTGCTGCACCTCGCTGAAACGTCCTCCCAACTGCAGACGCAGCCAGAGCTTTCTGTGATCTGCTACTGCTCTCCTTGTGGTATCTGTGATGATGGAGCCACGCTTTTCCTATATTTGTTCCTATATTTCATTACATGATTTTATTCGTATATTCTATTCCATAACAGCAATAAAACGTGCCAGCCAATGAATTTTCATGGGACTATTGCACTTGTCAGAGGTGGATGAAGTCAATCAGACTTGTCCAATAGCATCAACTCAAAACAAAGTAAAATAAAAAGAAGTTCTCGCCATCATAATTGTAACTTATTACTTTCATCAGGAACCACACAATGCTAGCCTTTTTATGCCTCAAAATCCACTTCCTTTCACAGACGCTACCGCATGTTCACAGCTATAAATATAAGAAACAAAGAATATGTGTTTTGGGCATATGGAATTTTGACATTTAGAATTCTGATCTCTTGTTATTTTTTAGTTTTATGAATTTCTTTCTGTGAAAATAGATCCCTTAGCTCCAAGTATCTAATTTCAAAGAAGAAGGAAGAGGGTTAGCTAAAAAAATTAGCCTAAAATTTTACAGGTATAAAAATGCTGAAAGACCAATGTAATTAAGAATAATGTTTATCAGTTTTGAGGAGCATACAGAATACTAACAGGCACAGGGTGGTTGGAGGTATACAACTAATGAATGTATCTTGTTGCCACTACAGTCACTTTTTTGCTATCAAACATCTTACTAGAGGACAACCAAACACACTAACCTGTTTAATAGCATTTTCACTACTCTTAACATTAACAGTTTACCAACATGAACACAAATTGAAACTACTCGGTACTCAATATTGATTGCAATTCTATAAATTCTATAAATTGCAAAAAAAAAAAAGATTAGACTGCATTTGAGATGACTTCTTCATGGTCAGTGGGCGCGTGTGGGTCCGTATTATTCTCCCTTGGAGGGTTTTAGTGTTAACCGCCATCCCTAAACCCCACAGACTCTACAGGCCCATGAAGAGGAAGAGCAGACAGACCGTGCACGGTGTCTGACACAGCTGCTGCGGTCAAAACCAAAATCTGCTCATTTTACTCCACTCCCATGGGGACAGGAACTCAGAACAGGGATGCAGAAGTGTTGAAGACCGCGCCATCCCTGTCTGCATGGTGGTCCTCAGCCCCAACGAGACCCAGACCAAGGCAAGTATGAGCACATGTCAGCAGTACCTACACCACACCCGGGTGTAGATGCCCCTCTGCAGTTCAGAGAATCACAGAATCAGAGAATCATAAAATGGTTTGGGTTGGAAGGGACCTTAAAGCCCCCCCAGTGCCCCCCCTGCCCCGGGCAGGGACACCTCCCACCAGCCCAGGCTGCTCCAAGCCCCGTCCAGCCTGGCCTTGAACCCCTCCAGGGATGGGGCAGCCACAGCTTCCATGGGCAATCCAGTTATATGAATACAGGGGAAAACACAGAAATTATATTCTGAAGTACAATGATGAAAGTGTTACCTAGTTAGATATGTGAAAGAAAAATAACTTATGAAGCTTTATGAAGACTTTTCAGAAATAAAAGATACAGTGGAAATGTAAGAAAGCAGAAAACAGGTTATCAGTGGTGTAAATCAGCACAGTGCTCCCACCGCCGACGGGGTGGGATCCTCAGCTGGGTTCTGCTGGGCGTTCACTGCCAGGGAATTGTACATTGATAACCAAAACCTGTAAGAAACAAAACCTTTACAAACTCAACATGGTAGAATATTAGCACGACAAAAGCTTTGCCCTTTAGGCTGAAAATATGATGCAAATACTTGCCAGCATCTCATCTCTAATTTCTGGCATAATTATTCTATGTTAGGAAAGACGCTAATTTGAATGTCCATTTAGAGCACTGATCAAATTGATGCCACTGTTGGAATTCAATTATCTTGTGAGGCTTTCAGCACTGCAACCTAAGGCAATGTGTGTGTGTGTCTAACACGACATCCACATTTGTTTATACGCCGCGATAATCAGAAGTGACAAGAAAGTGAATTTTTTTAAAAAAGGACTACCTTAGAATGGTTCTGTTTGCTGAATACATTTTCCCAGAATCATGCACCCTCTGCCCCAGTTTCCCATCACCGAGACCGATGTCTGCCTCCCCTGCTGGGATAACGGAGAAGAAGGCATGTCCCTCGGCTCCAGAGCCGAGCGCAGTTTGGTGAGAGAAACGCACAGCAGCCAGATGTGGAGAGGGACCGGAGACATAAAGATGAATCAAGACATTATGGTTTGAGAAACCCACAATGGTTCATTGTCATTTAGACAATTATTCTCTCACCCAATGACCGCTCCCAAGCTGGGAAGGGGAATTGGGAAAAAACAAGAAAACCCGAGGGTTGAAACTTAAACAGATTTAGTTGAATAGGACAAAATAATTAACATTAGTAACACTAAAGAACCAGCACTGATCCAGACACCAATCTACAACAGCCAAGGACTGTCCCAGCCCGTCCCATCCCAGGAGCCGCGCACTCCCCGCAGGGACAGCCACTGTGGGACCCTGCCAGCGCCGCGGCTGCGGGAGGAAGGGAAGGGCTCAGGGCTCCGGCACCGGGGCCAGGAGTGCTCAGGGTGGCAGCCCTCATAGAAAGAGAGAGAACTGCTCAGCAAACTTCCGAATTTCTCTGGGATGTGCCGTTCGTGGGGTGAAATAATCCCGTTGGCAGCTTGGGGCAAGTGCCCGAGCCCGGGGAGAGGGAGCGACCCCAACGGGAGCGAGCCCAGACCTGCTCCTCCAACGCCAGAGGAAGCCCAGCTTCCCCAGTGCTCCTCCGGTACAGGGATACAAATGCACCGGTCTCGACTGTGCTTCTGAGGGCGAACCTGAGCGGCGGTGCCTCTCGCCTCGCGCTCCGCGTGCCCGTACCCCACCCAGCGAGAGCCAGCCCGCAGCACTGCACCGTGACCTGGCCGGCAACTCGGGAGCTCGTACTCCACGCTCCCTCAGTAAAACTGACACACAGAGGCAGTCTCAAAGGGGATTTGGAGGCACTGTGTTCTGCAGTTCATACTTCCTTCATTTTCCAAAGACGTCAATCATCCTTTCCACCTTGGCATAACTGATCCACAGGGAACACGTGTACAGAGATTTCCTGCATCCCTTAGACAAACTAGAACAACTGTGTTGGCTTCCTTTTTTCTTTGCACCTGAAATTCTGAATTAAAAGCAGAATAGTTTCATCTAGCCCCAGAGCCTTCTGCATTTGAATTTTTCTACAAATGCTGGTATCTAGTTCTATACCCAATATGAGCCCCGCACATCCTTTCTTCCCGATATCTATTTCTATACCCAACATAAGACTTGGACATCCTTTCTTTCTTTTCTCCTTAATTTTCCACCTAAAGAATTCTGGTTATCTGCACAGATTTGCCTTAGTGGGAGGTCTTCAGCTGGCCATTGGCAACGCTACCAGATGCTGAAATTTTATAACTCTCATTTGAATGGTAATTGAGCTAAATATTCTCAGCTTGCTCTTTATACATCAGTTGTTAAAACCACATTAATAATGTAAATAGAGTCCTAGTAAGGACCTGCCCAAACGTACAGCCACCCCGCACACAGCAGAGCTTCCCGTGAATGCACCTAGTTTGAAAATAGTCACTACTGTTTCAGAAAGAAAGCAGACTTTGGAAGTAATCCTCTAAATAAATTCTTCGCTTGGAAAAAACATGAGCCTCCCATTGGTGCATGACTACTGACGGCTTTACCAAATGTTCTCCAGCTTATGGTAATGGGAAGAATTAGCGAGGTCAGGGACGCTGCCATGAAGAAACTCTTTGGTTGAGTCACTGACAACTCTGGAAGCACGGATTAGGCTATGAGGAGTAGAAAGAAACGTGGAGATAAAGCTGGAGGTTTTTCAGTGTCTTTTTAGTGTTGCTTGGAGAGGCAGCTGCTGCTTATTTTTGAGATACAAACTACAGTAACATTTTTAATTGTAAAATGGATAAAGACAATGAATTGTAAATTCTTTTAAAGGAATATATTAATGAATGTAATATATGAAATGAAATTTAATTAAAGTTGTAAAGTCACAAGCCTTTAAAGATAAAGTGAATTAAAAAAAAGGCTTCATAATTAATTAATATAATACATGAACTGGAATTGAAATAGATTGTAAAGGTATGTTAGATAGTTCTTGTATGGAAAAACAGCAACACATGTGACTAACTTTTTAATTGGTTTTCATCACTGGGAAAGAATAGTTACTGGCTTCATTTTATTCTAATATAATTTTTTCTTTACACATAATTTATTCTCTTATTCTAATGCTTATAGAATAAGAGAAATTAGGGAGTTATGCAAACAACCTGATCAGATTAGGTAATCAAATTAATCTCCAACAGCGTAAGTATGCCCCCTATAGCATAAGGCATCTAGAGTTTCTGTCTCCAACTGCTGAAAATTTCTCAATTACTAGAAGAGCCCACCTCAGAACCACTCACTCCTAACGAAGACGAATGCACGCGGTCTCACGGCCTGCTCTCTGCCTTTACCTCGCCTTCTACATTTTACAATGCCTTGCATCAGAAACTGTGTTCTTTGAGGAGCCCAAAACGGCTTTGGGAAGAGCTCACACATCACACTCACAAAACCCGCTCGGTTTTCCCACCTGTGCCTCGCTGACACCAAGGACAGGAGTCAGCAGGAAACCGCCTGCCTTTACCTGCTCATTCCAAAACCTCAAATACCTACACACCATCCCAGTATTTCCACTGAGTTCTCTAATAGCTATTATTACAAGGATGTAATTTATCATTTAGTATTTGCTGGGTAGTACCCATTCCAGTGTGAATGGATGCTACTTCTCAACTCTTCTCCTGGTGCCCACACCAGCCAAGAACCTAGAGGTCCGGGTCTCCCGCTCAGGACTGGCAGCACATCAAGGTAGATTTTTTATTTTCTTTTGTTTAAGGCTAAGTTCAGACTTAGTTTAAGACGAAGTTCAAGAGTTTTAAATCTTCCAGTTTATTATTAATATTTTTGTTCTATCTTAACTTTTCTTCCGTTAATCCATGTTTTTTCTTTCTTTCCAAGCGCACAGACAAGACGCAAGAAGTTATCAGGTGCATTTGGATGGACTACTAAGGTGAGGTGTTATGACACTGATAAAAGCAATGCTACCATCTTCTATCTAAAATGGATGTGTCAACTTTCACCCAACTTTAGAATGGGCTGATATGACTTGACCTAAAAAGTAACAATCACTTGAGGGAAAGCATTTTTGAAAGGAGATGACTCTTTAAACTACCAAAATATATAGAGATCTGGTGACTGAAATTTCAAGACAGATTCAGTTTATATTAACACTGGTCAAGTTCATCCTAGGTTTCCTGTGTTATATGCGAGCCTTCAGGTAAAGATAGATTTCTTTTCCAAAAGATGTGTTTTAGCTGAAAAAGAAATGTGGACTGGATCCAAAAACTCTGCGGTCAGATTTTGCAGCATGTAAGATTACATGATCATTAACGGTTTCTTCAAGGCTTAAAATCTGTAAATCAATCACACAACAGTATTTCATGTTACATTTTACGTGTGCCAACGTTAGATGTCTAGTCTGGATCAGGTGTGGACTCAAGAGGATCTGCTGGAGACTGGCTCCTTATCACCTCTTGGCTCACAGCACAGAGAGGTCATGGAGCACCACGGCTCTTCCAGAAGAAACTAAGCTGGACGAGATGCTGGAGGATAGCAGGCACTGAGCTCCACCAGCTGGGGGGCAGGAGCACCACAGCTAAAGCAGAGCAGCTGGCAGAGGTGTACTGTGGACGCTGGACGCTTTGGGTAAGCTCTTCTGCCCCCCAGCCCCTCTCCTCCGTGCCCCAGGCCTTGCCGAGGCAGCCATGGCTCTCAGTAGCCCTGGAGAGCCCCGGGAGCAGGACGGCAGTGGCACGGCACAAGTTCTGAGAAAGAGGCACAGGCAGGAGAGCAGCACTGCCCCAGGACCAGGAGAATGCAAGAGAGCATCCTACAGCACGCCAGAGACCTACTGCAACTAATTATTTCATACATCCAGCCTTAATGTTTGGCTGACATGCGGGTGATGAAAAATTCATTAACAAAGACTACAGCATCTGACAGCTCTGGCCAGATCTACCATGTTCTCTTATTCTAATATATGCTTTAGGAATAGAAAGTTGTGAGATACATGGATAATCTGTCTTTATACATTTTCATCTTCAGAAAATGCCAACATGTAAATATTTCAGGATCTGTTGCTGTCCTTAAATTACGCTGCACTACAAAGAAAGAAACACTTCACGTGGAGAGCCTACAAGCCAATAGGAGTTGGGAGTCCTGAAATCTCCAGGGAGATTAGTTCTTAATAGTTTTTAAGCACAATTGCTGGAGACTAAAAACAATTTAGAAAGCCTTCTAAAGAGAAGCAATAATCTATATGAAGTGATACCCAGCCGTAGTGGGACAACAACCTAGATAAGAAAGGGTATTTCAGCTTAGCCAAGTGAAATTCTGTTTTTTAGAGAAAAAATTAGATGAGAGACAGAGAGAAAATTAGAGAATGGACACGTAAAGCTTTTAAAAGTTCCCAGGGCACCAACCATAGCCATGTGAACTCTGTGGATAATAAGGGGGGGAAAATGATGCCTCCTGACACTTCATTTGAAAGATGAAATCTTCCAAAGAGAGGCCAACAGTAGTAACTACAGAACCACGACCACAGATTTTAATCTACAGGTAATTTGATATTTCCTTCAGCAAGAAGGAAAGAAAATTTGCCATGTTGAGATGATTTATGGTTGACTTGAGGATGGTGGCAGCCGTACTCCCCATGGGACAGGAGGGAAGAGCAGCAGCTGGCTGTGGTGGTGGTTACTGGAGAGGATGATGCCTTTGGGTGACTTTCTCACATCATCCTCCCAACCTGAGACCACGGAGCAGCCCCCAAGACTGCAGCAGCCAGACACTGAAATACCTAGTGCTAGGAAGTGAACACTTCACAGGAGAAATATTTCATCGGTTTTAGTTTTATGTTCAAGCATATCTCAGTCTCCCAAGTAACAAGCGATAGGACAAAAGGGAATGGCCTCAGGTTGCACCGGTGGGGGTGGAGTTTAGCATGGATATTAGGAAAAATTTCTTCCCTGAAATGGGTCTCAAGCCTTGGCAGAGGCTGCCCAGGGCAGTGGCGGAGTCGCCACCCCTGGGGGTATTGAAAAGCCGGGCAGACGCGGTGCTGAGGGACGTGGGGCAGTGGGGGTTTGTCAGTGCTGGGGTGATGGTTGGACTCCATGATCTGAAAGGCCCCTTCCAACCTGGGCAATTCCAGGTCAAGCTTACATATACAGTATATTGCTTTTTTTTTTTTTTTGCTTTGCTTGGGTTCGGGGGTTTTTTTTGCCATTTTAAACAGTATTTCGTTCACTAATTGAAAATGTATATACTACAAATCTCTCTGAAACCAGTCATATTTCTAATTATTAGAGCAGGCTCCAACTGCAGTTAGTGCACCTGAAAGGTCTGAAATATTAAGGGAAACATTCATGTTTGAATTAATGGCCTATTACATCCGTGGGTAGCCACGGTCAAAGATTACTCCAACACAGACAAAACATATTTTTCCCTTTCAATAATTCACATATTAAAACTTAGCTATCGAAACAGTACAGATCAAGCAGGCGCTTCGTGTATCAGACAGAACTGCCCTGTGGGGACGTGCCCAGGCTCACGGGGTCCATAGCCCAGGAGCCTTAGTTTGCACGGGGTGTGCAGCGCAGAGCAGCGTTTACCAGATGCTCCTTCGCTGAGCTTCAACCATATTTACTTAAGACTTTGGCAAAGGCGCTATCCTTGTCCTTAACAAGCTTAGCTAAGCTTTTACAAGCCCACGGCAGGTTCTGCTTGTCTCACGTAATCTGATGGGATGGAGTACTTTTGCCTGTGCTGGAAAATAATTGCTCGCCTATCTTCTACAGTGCTTTTAAACCTTCTCCCATACGGTTGAAATAGCTTCTGCAGTTTGCTGGTCTAAATTCTGCAAGATAAATGTGTTCTCTCTTCTCCCTCCTGCTTCCCCAGCTGATAAACAGGCTATTACGTTGTGCCATATAGACTGTACGTAAACAGCTGAAAACAATATAAAAGACAATTTCACTATGACTTGATCTTAAATTCAGAAGGGAAGAAGCTGCAACGTTTCTCTTCTCTGCAGCAGCAAAGCAAAAATAAAGTTATTCTGAAATGATCAGAAGAGCTTTTCTGGTTGTAAAAATATGCATTAAATGTGGAAATGGCAATTCCATTAACACAGAAGAACAGAAGACAAAGACCAAAACGTGGTCCCTACAAAAGACACAACGCACTGGTTTCCGTGAGTGTGGCAGCAGGCAGCCAGGCACACAGGGCACAGGGCCCCGCTCTCCCCGCCGCCAACGGACAACATTTTAGTGTGCTGATGCATTTACTTCATAAGCCAATGGGGCTTTTTGAAAATGATATTCTTTCTGCTTGCCTTGCCATCCTGGGCTAAACCTACCTACTTGGATTGTAAACCGCTTTAATCACTGAGGAGCGGATTATGATACCTCGGTACTGGGAAATGTTCTTCCCCGTCCTCCAAGAGAGACCCCCCACAGCAGAAGAGGTCCAGCACTCTGATCCTCACTCCTGCCCTCACCCGCATCTGGTACTTGAGACTCACCTTTCATGAAAATATTTCCAAAGTTCAGCACGTCTCCACACACTGCTTAATTGTCTTGAGAAATGATATGAAACATGTAAAAGCCCCACTGACAATAGGTACGCTATTTTTGCAATACCCACCTAAATAAAACTTCTCAGCCTTCGCTATGGACCAGTGCTTCAAAATGACACTGGAATACAAAAACTCTGTTGATTTTGTTAATGGATTTATGCTGTTTTTACACCATTATAAACAAGATGAGATTCAGGCTTTATCAGAACTTCCTGACAAATATATTTATCCCTATTGAAAAGAAAGTTCCTCTTCTCATGAAGAAGGCATGCCAATGAAACCATGGATACAGAAGCTGTCCTGTATGTTAAATAATGTAATACTGAATCATTTTAAGTCTCTAATCTCATTAGGATCAAATTGTAGCAAAGGATTAATATAGAGATTAGAAACAGTGCAGAAGGATACTCTGTCCCTCTGCAGGTATAAAGAGAAAAGATTTTACCCTATATTCACTAGGTTGTAGAATGGGGTTTACTTTACTAATTGTTTTTTACTATATGAGCCTTAAAAATCTCAATGTCTTTTTGGACCTTCGGATTCAAGGCAAAGAGTTAGAAATGACCTACACGTCTGCCACCTTCTCTCTGTGCTGTCAGAAGAAATGATGGGAAGAAAAAGGCAATTCTGAGTGGCATTGCCTTGTCCTGCCTCCGTTTCTCCTTCAAAGGGTGCTATCTCCAGTTTGACCCACATGAAAAAGAATTATGAAAACCACAAAATAAAAATAGGGGGAAAGACAGACTAAAGTAGGTTTTTTTAGTGGTGCAGATGTCAGAAGCGTCGTGCAGACTCCAGCCACCAGCACTCACAGTGAAGCTGTGGCCGTCATTTCCTTTATTTCATGAAACTAGCTTGGTAACGAGATAAAAAGCTCAAGCTTTCAACTAAGGTTAGCCGATAGGATGTGTAGGGAAATCCGAGTGTTTCCACTAAAATTGGTTGCCTTTTCCACAGAGCTCGGGCATCTGCACCCTCCCCAATGGTAGAAACTTATTACATTTGGATGCAAAACATCATTACCCTCTAACTTAGCCTCTGATCTTCATGAGGTAAGCCTGCGTATTGCTGCTTGCCTGGGAACGTGTAATGAGAGATTTGCACCATTTACAGTCTGTTTTAATAAACTTTTTCTTTAGAGTTGTCTAGTTAGGAGTTAATCCAGTTAACTCTTTGCTTACAACAGCCCTGCAGAACTGGAGGCACTCACGGTTGTGCTGTGAAACCGAGAGGTGCTCCAGCTCACGAAAGAATTAAGAAATAGTAGGACCCTTCCCACTGGCTCTTCCAGAGCCACCTCCCAGGAGCTCCACTGCAGCCAGGAGCATCCCAAAGGACCAGGAGAGGGAGGGCAGGGGGAGGACTCACCCCAGCCAGGGGCAGACACAGTCACTTTTGCCTCACTGCCCTTCGTGTTCAAAGCACAATCTGGAACCTGAACGGCCTTGATTGGTTGGTTTCAGATTATTTTGGCGATGGACAAATGGAAGGAGTGTCTGAAGATGTACTGGATGAGCAAGAGAGAACAGGTATAAGAACAAATTAGCTAAAAGGCATCCTTGAGTTAAAATGACTACATGGTTTCTTAAGATAATCATGTCCAACTTGGTGACTCATTAAACTGATGAGAATTTTCAACCATACTCGCAATTATCATTATGCAGAAAGTTCATCATATTAAAAAAGTCACTCAGTTTCAGAAATGTTAACATCTCTTGAAAAAAATAAATACTCCGAAGTTCATCATGCCCAAGTGTTGTAACTGGATGCAGAGCCTCGAAGCCCATGCTCTGAGACTTCTGGTTTTCCACTCCATCCCTTCACCCTAGAAAATGGACAGGAGACTCTCCAAAGTACTTTGCATCTAAGCAGGACAGGAAGAAAGTAAACCGCCAATTACTTCATTATGAATCTCATTACAAGAACTTCAATATTTATCAGTTGTAAGACGTAGCTCTTACCTCTTAGCACTTACTGCCTACGAGCCGCACAGTGACCCTGCCTGCGCGTTTGGGACAACACGCTGCATTTAAAGGGCTTCGGCGGAAATCCTATCATTTTAGGTGACCTGACCTTAATTTCTTTGTGATCGGGAAGGATAAATTTCTGTTAAAGATTTTGCATTACTTGTGTTTCTTACAATAGACAGCTTTTATTTTATCTGTGTGGGTATATATATGTAGGCATATGTATGGACACAGACAGAGTTTATTCTGTTAGCAAATAATCATTCTCATGATCTGTTTGTTTCCCCGTGACAAAAGGCAGGATTTTCTAAAAAAAAAGAAAGAAAGAAATACTTTCACCTCCCGAGGAGCGCCTGCTGAAGAACTGCCTGAGGGATTATGACCCCATCGAGCGGAGGTGGGTCTCAGAACCATCCTTCCTTTCTCTTTCCAAGGGGCAGACTGGGAAGGGGGCTGGCTGTGCCCCCGCCTCCAGGCGGCCCCTGCTACCTCCGGCTGTTTGCCACCCCCCATCACTCCCTTCATGCCTTTTCCCACAAAATGACCCTCACAGGGCTACCAGGTTTTTTTCTTCCCTTAGGTCTCGTTTCACCAAGGAAGTAAATCACCCGATAAACATAGGAAAAGAGTGGATTTGTACTGATAAACGTGTAGGTTATATTTATCTAGAAAAAACCATCCTGTGACATTGCACACGCTCTCACAGCTGACTCTGCCACTTTTTCTCAGCACACAGCACAGATAATGAGGATTTGTTTGGTTTCAGCCATCGAGCCAAGACCCACGACAAAGCAACTCGCCGGGAAGCTGAGACAGTCATGACCGACCCTCACACAACTTATCAATAATCCTTGTTACAGCCGGAAGCAAGCCCAACCAGATGCCATCCCGACGGAGGAGGAGGAGTGGCCAAAGGAGGAGAACTGTGCGGGAGAGAGGGATGGGGACCCTCCGACACCAGCCCCAGGCTCCCCTCCCTCTTCCCTTCCGTCCCGCTATTTTCCTCACATACAGGTACTGAAAATACATTTTTCCATGATTGCTTTGAAACCTCACACAGTTTGAAGTATTACAAAGTATTATTCATAATTGGATGTGAAACGCTTAATCTTTTGAGAGCAGGTATCCAACTTGTGACCTATACGCGCTTCCAGTGTTGCTAATGCCAGAGCATCTCCGCTAGGTCCTCAGGCCCGTGTTTGTCCTGGGGTGTATCACAGCGAGTCCGTGTAACACTGGGGAAGGGGAGCTGGCACGCATTTTGACCACACTTCTCCATGCTTTAGATGCTGCTTATCTCAGGCTACAGGACGCTCTACTTAAACACTCGTCTAATTTAGTTACGCACCTGAATTCAGGCAGCAAGAGTATTTTCACCAGGTGTGGTCTCTAATGAAGAGGCCGGATCCATTTATCTAGTAAGGTAGCGGAGCAGTGACGATGTAGTGTGGAGACCAGGAGGTCCTCCCACGGCTTCAGCCACTGTGGGGACGTCACCCGTGACCACTGAGATCGACGGGGAAGGACCTCTCCCAGCAGCAGAGCGAGCATGCTGCCAGACCCCACAGTGAACACACTCAACAGCAGCAAATTACACACGCGGAAAAAACAATCTAGATATCCCAGTGACAGCCTGCAAACGTCATGGTGTGTATGACAGAAATACTTAAACACCGCCTTCTGAAGGAAATCAGATACCAAATTGCCAATTTGTAACTGGACACTTAAGTTGGCTTCAGGATTAGGGGAACAGAAGGCTGAGGGTGCAATACAAAATATTCAGAATATCCAGAAGCAGCCACTCAGACCATTCTGCATGACTGCCATACTGGGCAAACAGGTGGGCACTGGTGAAGTACCGAACGAGGAGACGTACCGAGAAATGGGGTTAATGGAGAGGAGACATGGCTCTTCCTCGGGGCAGTGGCATCTCCAAGGGCTGACACCGACACTCACTCCCAGTGAAAAGACAGGAGAGGAGGGGTGAGAAATCGGCTGTTTCTCAGGTTCTTTCTTCAGCGAGATCTCTGCTGGTAGTGCTCAACCTTACACCAGGCTGAAGAGTGGTACAGGAGGAGATGGCCAAATGCATTGGTGATGCTCAACTCTTTGGAGCGATACGAAGGTGACCCAGCTATGAGAGCTCCAGCCCAGCCTGGTGGCACGGAGCACGGCTGTGAGGGCACCAGAAGCCTGACGCACCGGGCAAATGTGAGGAAAGGCCAGGGTGGGGGCCCCAGGGCCAACGGCACACACAACGCCAAAGGTCACCGCGTTAGACAGTGGCGCTCAGAAACCTTCCCCGGACAATGCAGTCTTTAAGGTACCTTTAAACATCAGCTTCGTGCTCAGGAGAGGAGAAGGAAAGGGAAGGTACGGGCAGGAATTACACAGAAAGGCACCGATTACAACAGAAAATGTCATTATGCCAATAAAAATCCAGGAGATCACCATGGTGGGCGTATCTGGCATCCTATCTCAAAAAGGATTTAAAAGACCTAGAAAAGGTGTGAAAAATGTGACAAGAATGGTTAACTAATTGGAGGAGGTTCTATTCAAAGGAAGATAAAATACAGCACTATTCAATTTGGGAAAGAGAGGACGATGTAGCGGACATACAGAAAATCACGTATGGCAGCAAAAACACAAAACGGGAAAAAAATTATTTGTTGTTTCTCAAAATGCAAGAACAAAAGGTTGTCGGAAAAGAATTAGACAGTAGGTGCAAAACAAAGAAAAGAAAGTATTTTTTCACATAGTGTATAATTAAACTGTGGAACTCATTACCACAGGATGCTGTTGGAGCCAAACACATAAATGGATTTGAAAAGCAATTAGACAAATTAATGGAAGAAAAGTCCATCAAAGCCTATTAAACACAAAGACGTGGATACAACTATTGACACAACATTCATCATCAGTCACACAGTACTTCTATCCTACTACCTTTATCTGGAAAACGCCGTCTCCCAGCCCGCTGATGAAGGAAGCGCCTCTTCCTCCAGCGCAGCCCAGCGCCAGCACAGCCAGGCTCAGGGATTTTCTCCTCTCACCGAGTTACCACAGAGAGACACACACACCCCCCTCCTAATAGAGCAGGGCTTTACCACAAAGGAAAAGAAAACCTTCACTGGAGCACCAAAATACTTACAAATGAATTACATAGGCTCATAAAAAATACTGGAAATACCAGCAGTGCTGGGCTTGGAAAATACCAATACTTGGGAAAAACTGAAAACCTTTGCTGGCTGTTACCAATCTCAAATGAACTTCCAGTACTTCAGGTTTGCCAATTAGGAAAGACTATACCCGAGCCTGGAGGCTGGCAGTAACACATATCTATCTTTATTATGTTGGGAAATATAATCTGAGGGCTGCTTATTGATGTTCTTTATGCGGTAACAATAAATGGTGTTTGTATTTTCTTAGCAAAGGAATTTCTGTGTGGAATTACAGAATCCCAAACTGGCAGGGGCTGGAAGGCCCCTCTGGATATCCCCCAGTCCCACCCCCTGCCAGAGCAGGGTCACCCAGAGCAGGGGGCACAGGAATGTGCCCAGGCGGGTTTGAATGTCTCCAGAGACGGAGACTCCACCACCTCCCTGGGCAGCCTGGGCCAGGGCTCTGCCACCCTCACGGGAAAGAAGTTTTTCCTCACGTTGAGATGGAATTTCCCGTGTTCCAGTTTGTGCCTGTTACCCCTTGTACTGTCGCTGGGCACAACTGGGAAGAGTCTGGCCCCGTCCTCTTGGCTACTGCCCTTTAGATATTGATAAGCATTGATGAGATCCCCTCTCGGCCGGCTCTTCTCCAGGTTGAATAGCTCCCAGACTTTCCTCAGCAGAGCAATGCTCCAGTCCCTGATCATCTTCATAGCCCTCTGCTGGACTCTCTCCAGCAGTTCCCCATCCTTCTTGAACTGGGGATCCCAGAACTGGATGCAGTGCTCCAGATGTGGCCTCAACGGGGCTGAGAAGAGGGGGAAGATGACCTCCCTTGACTTGCTGGCCCCGCTCTTTTCAGTGCACCCTAGGAGATTGCCAGCCTTCTTGGCCACAAGGGCACATTGCTGGCTCATGGTCACCCTGTTGTCCCCCAGGACTCCCAGCTCTCTCTCTGCAGAGCTGCTCTCCAGCAGGTCACCCCCAACCTGTACCAGTGCATGGGGTTATCCCTCCCCGGGTGTGGGACCCTACGCTTGTCCTTGCTGAACTTCATTAGGCTCCTCTCCGCCCAGCTCTCCAGCCTGTCCAGGTCTCTCTGGATGGCGGCACAGCCTTCTGGGGTGTCAGCCACCCCTCCCAGCTTTGTGTCACCAGCAAACGTGCTGAGGGTGCACTCTGTCCCCTCATCCAGGTCTCTGACGAATATGTTGAACAAGACTGGACCCAACGGGAAGGTACCGTTGAACTGGCACTTTCAACAGCTGCATTCGCGTTGCTGGGAATACACCGCAGACGGGTCCTGCCCAGCCAGGCTCTGCTCACCCCCGGGCACGGCTGGTGTGTCCCCATCCACCACAGCGCTGCCAGGGACCTGCCCCACGCCCACGGGGCTCGGGGAGAAAGGAGTGCTGCTCACCCGCTAGCTGAGGAGAGAGTGTGACTTTGCAAAGTTTTAAATCTCTTCCTGATTTCATTGAGATATATCAACCTATTTAGTGTAGAGTGAACGTCCTGCAAGTTCTTATTATGCTGATATGGTTTTACTTTGGAAAAAAAAAATTACAGCCAGGGTTATTTTGCCAGAGTTAAAAAAACATGCTGAATTGAAAAGTGTTTTTCTTGTAATTTAGAATCTGGACAGGAATAAAATGACAGCGAGTATCGGCCCTGGATTACTGACACTCTGTGTTATACCAAAGCGAGCTGAGCTGAATGCAAACTATTCCTAATGCACCCATTTTAAAACAAAACCTGCAAAGGAATAGCATAGGGAAAGAAAAGGCACAGTTCCAAGAAATGCTGCCCATGTAAAGGATTTTTTTTTTTTTTTAATGAAAACATATTGGACTTCCTGGTTCTATTTCATTATATTTCATCTCTATATATTCTGTAATATTCTATATTTCAGCTATTTCAGTGCTTCAAAACTCTTTCCATCTTTCCTCTTCTAATTATTAAACAGCTTCTGAAAGTCCGTAGAAGAAAGAGGTCTGACAGTGAAATAACACACACTGATTGCTAACGAAGAAGCTAATCAACAGTGGTTTTTAATTCTTGGCTTCAACAGCCCATTTTCTTTTTTTTATTAATATTCAGACCAGCACAAGTTGCATAGTCTCCTGTTTTTAAGCAGAAAAACTTTTGTGCATAATGCTTTAAAACTTTATTCCTTGACATCTTTAGGCTAGCACAATAATGAGTAACACCGAACCCACTACAAAGTCCAGTTTTGCAGAATTTTAACTTCTGCTAAGAAAAGCGGGATGAATATGAGAAAATTATAATTATGCCTAGCATTCAAAATAGGTAAAATCCAGATTTGTGCAACCTCTGAAATGCCACTGTAATGATTACTGCCTTTTGGATGGAGGAAGAGCTGCATTAATTAAATTGAATTGGAGCCTTGTGGAGGTTTCCAATAACTTTTTAATTATAGCTTAATGCTGCTTTCTAGCCCTTGCAAAATTGAAATTTCTCATGTAATGGCTGTATTTCGTATTCAGTCTTTCTTTTTTCCCAAGACGCTCACAGAAAGCCGTGAAGTTGCAACCCATCAGCCGGGACTCAAGCAGGAAGAGTTTTGTGCCATGTAACATTTTCCTGATTTCTTTCCAAAGTGCAGAGCTGGTAAGAAAATGTTCTTGTAACCTACTACAGACACCTACATCTGCGTGCCCCAGCTGGGAGCGCAGTCTCTGCTGGTTAATCAACAGAAAAGAGCATTTTCTGGAGAGCCAAAACATTTTCCCAGGCTCTTGCCCTGCCAGAAGAGGAGGCTCCGCTCATTTCGTTCTCTTTGCCCTCTTCCTCGGGGCCAGAGACACACAGCCTGGGGCAGGTCCCGGAGCCTGGAGGGCTGGGGAGAGTTCGCGAGGTCCAAACGGCACTAACGAGCAACGGCGGGTGGGAGGAGGAGGATGCACCCTGTGCTGGAACACGGCACTGGAAGTGCTCATGGTCCCCTTACTGGGACTGAGGATGTCCTGCCTGGGACTGGGGATGTCCTTCCTGACGTTGGGACTGGGGATATCCTTCCCGGCGCTGGGACTGGGGATGTCCTTTGTCCCCGCTGGACAAAACCTTCGCCCCCTTTCTGGATTTTACTGGAGCAGTACGGCATCTCTACATTCAACCTCACACTCAAAAATCAATAATTTAGAATTCCCATAGTGGACAGTATCTGCGCTCAGACTGAATGAATTAATCCTGATTATAATTACTATGACCATCAAATGAAATATCAATACGCAGGTGTTTTCATGTGAGTTCATATTTCCACTTTCAGTCCAGCACAAGCGCACAAAGAGTGACATTTACAGAAGACAATATACACTGTGCCATGGAAAAATTCTTGACGTTCAGAAACTTTCTCGGTCTAAAGGGTTATAGCGACCGTCGTGCATCCTCACAATATAAGGCTTTAAGAGATAGAAAAGATGACATTTCATTTTTGTTCTCTGGAACATTTCTGTTTGAATGGAATTTTTTCCTAAAGAAAATATCAAAAAAGAGTAGTTTAGACTGACATTTCTGGCACTGCGAAGCTTTGATTCCAAAAGCACCAATTCCAGCAGGTGAGCTTTACAGCCTGAGGACGCTGCGTGCTGATTGCAGCTGACAATCTGATTTCCAGTCAGACCTGGAAGAGGCGGGGTAAATTATCACCGCCTCTGAAAATGATCTTTGCACAAATTAATCTTTTTTTCTTTCAGCTGGGCGTACTGTTAGCGAGCAGTTTGGTAGGGAGAAATTATCAAACAATTTTAAAAAACAAGAAAGTCTTTTCAGACGATCAGCAGGAGTTTCAGAACGTCAAGAAAAGTTTAATTATTCCTCAGATGCAGAAATGAAACACCTAAACCTGAGCTCTCGTCCCAAGAAAGTCTCTGAGAAAAACCACGCAAATTCTGTTCTGAAGCCACCGTGGCAGAAACCACAGGAGCCGGGATTTATCCTGTGCTTCTGACGCCAATGAGCAGTGTATATTTCAAATACTCCTGGCAGAATATTCAGCGTCGTGGTGAGTTTAACAAGACCCAGCAACGCCGGTGTGAGGACCCGACCGATGCCAACTGGGATGGGACTCGGCGCAGGGGAGTGGGAGAAGCCCTGCAAAGCCCGCGATGCTGAATTACCCGACCACCATCCCTCATCTTCGAAAGACCCTGAAATCACAGGTGTCTAAACCAAGACAAAGTTATCAGCACCGCTTCAGCAGCGGGCTCTCACGCGATTATCGCCCGCCCATGGCACATGCCAGGCGTTTCGTGGAACGGAGCAGAATTACACAGATTACTGGGAAGGGGAACCCAGCCGCCCTCAGCACTTTCTCTTCTCCCTGGCTGACAGTCTGAAGTAATTAGTCAATTGTCTGTGCATTTCTACACAGCACAAGTAAATAGCTGTGATAAATAATTACAATTATTAGCAAAAAGAAAATAATTCTAATGAACAATACAATGCGGCAGGGATGCACTTTCTGCGTTCATTAGCTTGGAACTAACAAAGCTCCGGTTCTGGGAGGATTACACTGACAATTCTGTCCATTAATTAGCTGTTCCTCACTTCTGAGATGAAACATAAAGACTAATTTAATATTCTTTAACTAAAATATTACCCAAAATTATGTACTGTAGAGTTGTTGTCTCCAAGAGCTGCTGGCCATCAGACACTGCAGTACGAGGTGGGGGGTGAGTGTCCCACACAACACATGGGCATTTAAATTCCCAATTTCCTGAAAACCAAGGAACATGCTTTTTATTTTTAAACTTCTGACTCTGCGCAATGGACACTCAGCTGTCTGCTCATGGCAGGGTAAAACACGCCGGTGCCCTTCTGATAGCAGGGCAAGAGCTCCAGATTAATCACCCCATTTACAGCAAGTAATCGATAGCAATGAGTAAATGCTAAGTGAGGAAGGAACATTAATTTTATATCTTGAGGCAGCTCACCACAGGTATGCTGTTCCTAGTACAGAAAACCCAAAATACAACCCGATAAACACTTTTATACAAACCAAAGCAGTGGTGCATGTGTGAGAACCTAATACCTTTTCCCCTATCAGCTACTTTAAAAAAAAAGTCCTACATAGAAAAGCAGTTTGCATGGTCCTGAGCAAACCATTTCCAGTCGCCCTCTGCTAAGGACATGCCCCCTGTTACGTTATGGTCCTGCTTTTTAAATTTACTGGCAAGTAGGCACAAAGCAAGACAAAGTATAAATAGGGTATTTTCTCTTATGTTTGGTGGAGAAGAAGAAAGACTTCCAGTTCTGCATGGAAAATGCAGTAACAATAGGAGAATCAGAAATAGCCAAATACTCTTATGAAAACGAAAGGTGGGGAATCTGGCTGTGTCACTGAGATGGAAATAAAAGAAAGCCGAAAAAAAGTCTTGCACTGTCCTTGACAGCTGAAAGGCAGGCTGTGCATGCCAAGGTCCTGCCTCTGCTGCCGCCGTGGCTCGGCTGCCTGGGGGCAACCAGCGTGGGCCAGTGCTGGGGGTCATCGCCAGCCATCGCCGTCTGCGGGCCACGCTGGCACGAGCGGGAGACTAGTTTTGCCCATGAGTCAGACTCTCGTTCGCAAGCAATGCCCAGGGCAAACAAAAATCTGACCCCCCACTGGTGACTGCATGCTGACATGTCACTTTTACAACAAAAGCAATGGAAATCATAGAATCATGGAATTGTCTGGGTTGGAAGGGACCTTTCAGATCATCGAGTCCAACCATCACCCCTGCACTGACAAACCCCCACTGCCCCACGTCCCTCAGCACCGCGTCTGCCCGGCTTTTAAATACCCCCAGGGATGGCGACTCCACCACTGCCCTGGGCAGCCTCTTCCAAGGCTTGACAACCCTTTTTTGGGAAGAAATTTTTCCTAATATCCATCCTAACCCTCCCCTGGTGCAAACTGAGGCCGTTTCCTCTTGTCCTATAGCTTGTTACTTTGGAGACCGAGCCTCTGATAATAAAGATGAAATAACTTCTTACAAGGCTGTTAGGCAACTTAAATCTACAAAACATCTGCTCGATACCACGTTTTCAGAGCATTTCCTCTCCTGTTTCACCCCTCCCAGCCCTTGGGGGATGGGCCCAGAGGACATGGGGTTGAGGATGGTTTTCACCAAACCTGGCTCGGAAGCACCCAGTTGACTCCGGAGGTGAGGACGCCCCAGGGCAGAGTCGGGGCTCAGCATCCCTTTGCCGTTAGGTCACTGCCAAGGCGAGCAAGCAGGGAAAGGCATTTGTCCAAAACTTTCTGCCATTCAAAATACGCACGACGTTGCCTGGGAACATGGCACTGAGGCGCCCCATTTCTGCTGACCGAGCCCAGGATGCCAAAGGGACCCGAATTAAACCTCCCAGGAGGCTGATTTGCCGCGTCAGCAAAATGATGAAGAAAAATCCAATCTAAGTTTGAGTCTAATCTTATGGTCAACAATACATTAGTTATGTTTTAAATTAGTATCTAATGTATGTCATTAGCATAAATTGCCCTGTGTTTGGGCCAGGCCTGAGCATGTTCTCTCACTGGAATTGAACAAAAGCAATCACAGCGGATTTCCACAGCTGTGAGTGAATTGCAGGCTGATGTTTCCAGGATTCAGGGGTTTGTAACAGTACAGTGCAGTGCTGAAGGAAATAACTGCCTTGGCCTGTGCAGCCCCCATGGAAACAGATGAAATTCTTACAAATATGGTGAATTCAGTTTCCTATTATGTCATTGCACTTACTAGTTTTGGGGTTGTTTTTATCTTTGTGGTTTTTTGGTTTGTTTTTTTTTTGAAAGAACAGTCATCAAATAATATCTAAAGCCAATAATATCTAAACCCCTATTTTCCAACTAGCTTTTCTCTAAGCCTGCTTCCAGCGTCTCATATTCACACCTCTACCAGGACCTGGGCCATCATATTTTCATCACGTGTCTTTCAAACCCTGCCCTGTCACCATCACTCAGACTTCTGCCCAGCCACCAACAATCCCTTTGTGTGTTTCCAACTTTGGACTAAAGGCATGTCTGGTGTAAAATCAAATAAGGCATTTTCTTTTACAAAGACCTGTGCGAGTTCATCGTATGCTTATAGTTTTCTGCCTGCCCTTCTTTTTTTTTGAGGATTACTTCCCAAATTGAGACACATATACCATTCATTGTACCTCTTGAAGATGAGAAAAACTTTTCTAAAGGAATCATCTAAGAACGTAAAAAATCTAAAAGTCTTGTGTCTTCATAAGAAAGAAATTTCACATAGTTTTGAACCATCAGATCTATCCAAATGCAGAACAAAGACAAAAGAAAATGGTTTAGACACCCTTTCAGAAGTAGGGTATAGAAGATGAACTTGTTAAGCCTCCGTTGGCTCTCACGAGGGGCTGACACGGAGCGATCTCCTCTCTGGAGCCGAGTAACTCACAACATCAAAGGTTGTCCCTGCTCGGATGGCCGGGCTGTTGGACGGGGCACACTGGTCACAGGGACACCTTTGTTCCCCGGGGAGATAACCGTAATGCTGTAACGATGAACTCCAGAAGGAACAGCTATGATGAATCCAAACTTTGCTCTCCATCAACTGGACTCACGCAGTTTTTTCTTGGTTTTGTGTAACACAAAAAAGGCACATTTTCAGTCAGGAGTAATTCATTTAAAAACGAGTAGTTTGAAACACTTAGTGCAGTATTTGACCACATCTAACACTGAAGGAAAGCCATTTAGCTAACTATACTAAAAACTAGTCGGGCAAAATAAGTGATTTTTCATATCATTTTGGATGAAAGCTTTAATTCCTCCATGTGATTCAATCTGAAATACTTCAGTCACTCTGTGGCTAACTAGGCAAATATTTTAGACCAGAAAATGCATTCCACAATTATGCTGTGGTTATGAATGATCCGAGAGCAAGCCGTAAGGTTTAAAAACTTGCAATCTATTCAGGTCTTTGGCATGGTGATTTAAACCCATGAATTGTAGCGGAACTTCTCCATGTGATCATGTAAAATATTATTCATTAGTCTTTAACCTAAATTACATCAGGTTTTATTTGATCAGGATCGGATGGCCTAATATAAACACGCCTTGCAAAATATCTATGGAAACCATGTTATGACTTACGGAAGTAAATTTTTGGGCTTAGATGATATTTTTCTTTCAGTACAGAAACAACAGCAACAAAACATATGGACAGTGGTTTGGTCACGCTCCCAAACATCCACTTATCCCGAAGAGCGGAGCAAGGTTGAATCCACACCTGGCCTTTCCGTGCCCTCATTCCAGTCTCATTAACGACTGTGCCTTAACTAACTCCTGACCATCACACACAACCCTCCCACCCCTGCCCCCGGCTCCGCTCCCCATGGCTGGGGCTGGTCTGGACGAGAGGAAGATGATGCTGCATCCAGTGGATGCTGCTTCTGCCATCCCATCGGCACCAGCTTGGGGCGTCTTACACCCCTTCTCACTCCACTTTGCAAATCCCATCCTTTTGTCCCGACTGTGACAGAGTTTTATGGCTGATGGTGAAACTCAGTGGGGAGAGACGTGAGTGGAAAACGGCGGCTGCTCCGTGGGCAGGGCTGGAGCAGCTGTGGTCCCCGAAGGCTCGCTGCCAGCCTGGTTCCCGTGAGCCCCGTACCGCTGAGCCCCGTCCCCGTGCTGCAGGGCGGCAGCAGGGGTCGCGTGGTCCCAGCCTCTCTGGCAGGGCAGGGACCTGAACTGGCCAACAGTAATTTCGGTGGGAATTAAAATATCCCTCGTAGTAGCCCTTTGTCTGCATCTCGGGATGCTGTGCCCTTTCCCCATCAACCCCAGCCCAGGACTGTCCATCCCACAATCGCTCTGTGCTCACGCTACCGAAATGCCATCCCCAGCTGGGGGGTTACAGACCCCTCAGCATCCACCTGGTAGTTCATGGCTCTCCTCATCCAAATGAACCGAGTATTTCACTCCTGTTTAAGGACACCACTTGGCTTGCTTCCAGAACTTTTTAAACTTGTACTAGAGACTTTCAATATAAGATGAACTGCTTTTTTATTATAAAAACTGTCAAATGTTTGAATTGCTACTCTGCATCCTATCATTTTTCATTTCCTCTAATCTATACCAATCACTAAGCTTGCAATACTGCTGTCATGTTCATTTTTTCTCTACATAACAACAACTTTATCCTATAACAACTTCTCTTTGTAATGGAATAATTTATAAAAAAAAAAATAAATCCAGTAATACACATTTCTCATTACTTACAAATCAGCAACTTGCCAAAATTGTCCCAAACAGACTCTCCAGTAATTTCAATTCACTGGCTAAATATAATTAGTAACCTCACATCTTTTGCAAAAGACATTGGCATCACTTTACAATTCATTATGGGGACCAAAGACAAACTGTCTTATAAATCCAATATCAGTAAATGAATCAGAAGAGCAGTAATTACCAGCAATCGGTACAGGTTAGCAGAGCATCTCCAACTGCTGAAGCACCTTATTAGCGGGTTAGGGCTGCCACACCTCCGGAGCAAGGGAACCATTACTGCTCTAAGAAGCATCTTTCTTCAGGTGCTTCCTGCTCAGATGAGAAACCCATTTTCTCTCTGTTTTAAGGAATGGAAATGGAGGACTGCATGGCTTGGCTTCAGATAAAAGCCAAATCTAGTGACTGTTAGACCTGCGTTTCCTCTTTCCATGAACTGGCACAAATCCCACTCTGCACAGGTGTGGATCAAGGAAGAGCATGATCCTGCGAGCAGAAGAATTTGCAACACAGATTAAGAGCTTTCCGAAACTCAAATAAATGCTACAAATTTCCCAGTTTCCACAGAAACAGACTTTTTTTCATAGTGTTCCCATAAACTGACTGTAGAAATCCTTTCCACCCCATTTCCTGACAAAGCCCGGCACAGGTAGTTGTGCTGTACCCGTCTGCCCATCTCTCTTGGTTGCCTTTGAACACACTGGCCCGTTTGCATCAAATCACACTGAAAAATGGGAGGTTCAACAAAAAGAACTCCATGAAAATGAGAAGAGAGACCCTATCAATGCTTCCAAAATGCAGAAGGCAGGAGCAACTCAGTCTCTGCCACCTCCTTTGGACAGAGAGCACCTAGCTGCAAACAGGGTCAGGATTCCCAAAAACTCAACAGGTAGGCAGCTCTAGGCTGGTCCCAGCACTTCCTGATCCCAGCACCTCCTTGTCCCAGCATCTCCTGGTCCCAGCATCTCCTTGTTCCTGCACGTTCTGATCCCAGCACCTCCTAATCCCAGCACCTCCTTGTCCCAGCGTCTCCTGGTCCTAGCACCACCTGCTCCCTGCATCGCCTGGTTCCAGGATCTCCTGTGATCCCTGCACCTCCTTGTCCCAGCATCTTCTTGTCCCAGCATCACCTGCTCCCAGCACCTCCTCCCAGCGGACAAGTCTGATGTAAAGGAGGGTGAGGAGGATCATAAGGAAGACCCTGAGAACGTTTCATGGTGTGGGAAAAGGAGGGGCAGAGGACACAGGACCCCATTTTGTAAGAAACCAGCCTTACTTGGTAAAATGTGTCCCTGAAGCAGGTAAGAAGTGTGAAAGTATCCCATTTGCCATTCACTGCAAATTCAGTATCAGAAAATCAGCTTTCTCGCACCTTCACTGTTAGCTGAAATCCAGCAATGCGTGATCAGAGCAGAAAGACAATAGTGCGATAGGAAAGGTTCCCCATATGGCAGAGGGATGACGCTCTAAGGTTCTAAGACTACTAGCAAAATTTCCTGAAATACACAGAGTCTGCATGTAGCTTATTTAAACCACGAGCCAATTGTGGTGGCTCCTGCAAGGTTCTGCACCTGTTTGGTTTTTTTTTTAAATGCCATGAAAATTGGCAGCAACATAAAGCAATAGTACTTAAATTGTTCCTTAATAGAAGTGAAGTGAGAATTAGAACAAAAATAACACACATATTGTGTTTGTGGATGAGAGAACAAACAAAGAGTACACATTTCTACGCTGGTGTTTGAATGTTCTTGTTTTTCCAGCAGCAGTTTAAGACCTACACCAAAAAAAAAAGCAATATTAGAGGAAGCATGCTTTGGTTTAATAGAAAACAGATTAAGACGACCAGTGGCAAAACAGAAAAAGAAAATACCCTCAGAACGAAGTCTTCAGTGCTAGGGTGACCTTGGATGTAATCCACCTCCAAGATATAAAAAACAATGCACAAAGGTAGTGTATCAATCTTCCTTTTTTATTACAAAACAAACTATGGAAAGCTATGGGAGGTGGATCAAAAACGGCTGCAGGATCTGCAAGACACTGATATGCATGGAGTACTGCCACACCGGCCAAGGGGCTGGGATGTAATTACTGTTTACACTCCCGGGTTCAAGTAATATTGCAGTGGAAGATAAATCAAAGCCTGACATTGAGAGCAAGATACAGTGACCTTGGCAGGGAGAGTCTCTTTACCGGCCCGAGCCGCAGCCACAGCTATTCGACTCCGCGCCTGCTGGGGGAGAGGACACCAGCAGTGGCACCTGCCTGCGTCACCCAACGCCGTCCGGCTGCCCAGCTTCTGTGCTGGCTGCTTATTTCCCTCCTGGGTTTTTTGAAACTTGTTATACTACTCTTACCACTACTGGTCAGAACTCTTCCACTATCCTGTTTTCTTTCTTTAAAAAGCTGATAAAAAGCTTAGAAATGAACTGAAAATCTCAAAGAAAAAATTGCTGAGGTTAATGGAGTTAAGCCAAAGGCAATCTTGGAACAAGCTATTTTTAGATATGCCTGTGACCCATTCTTAACATTTCTATTGGATTTCATATAAAATTTTAGCATTTTGGATGAGATTTCCCTTTGTGCGTGACCTGACATCACACAAAAATACATTTAAAGAAATGGTAAAATTAGAGGCATTTTTCTTTTTAACTTTGTTAATACGTAGACCTTCCTCTAACATCACAGTCCTTAGTAACACTGGATCATCATCTCACGTTCCCCTCGTCCAGCCTGTAGTCTCCATTAAAATACCAACAGAGGCCAGAAGAGGAGAAATCCCATGGATGGCCCATGCCATGAGCAGCTTTCTCAGCTTGAGGAGAAAGGAGAGGTACACAGAGAAAAGGAGAAGGATTTTACATATGTTAAAACTAAGAGTATAAAATATCAACCTCTCACAACTACACTAGCTTCCATGAAGGGATGACTTACAGTGATTCCTCCTCCAAAAAAGTCAAGTCCATTCATCAGTAAATATCCCAAACAAGGTAGCTCAACTCAATTTTTGATGAAAGCTAGAGAGGATTGCAAGGAAGAGCAGAGTAGGCATATGGCATTTTAGCAAAATTGATGGCCTTCCAAAATGTTATTTGTATGTGTCTTTATTGGTAACTGTTTTCTCCAGATTTGTTTGGTACCTCAAAAAAAAAATATTTTAAAGAGTGGAGAATGAATAAACCACCAGTATTCACTATTGAAAAGTCCCGTGTTCAATAATTAATTAGTTCCAAATATTAAAATATTTGGCCATGCCTGATGACTGAATATCAGGTATTTTGCAGGTTGGTTCACAGCTTCGTACGGTTACATAAAAACTTCAGACAGGTAAGTTTGTAGGCTAAAAACAGTATCGAAATAATCATAGAATCATAGAAACATAGGGTTGGAAGGTTCCTCTGGAGACCCCCCAGTCCCACCCCCCCCAGAGCAGGGGGCACAGGAACGCCTCCAGGCGGGTTTGGGATGTCTCCAGAGACGGAGACTCCACCACCTCCCTGGGCAGCATAATAAAGTAAAGCTCTAGAGACTGACTATATAAAGTACAGAAGAAAAAGTAGATTAATAGAAATGAAGATGAGATATAAGTACCTTCCCTTCGACTGTCATTTAACTCAGTTATGTTTATTCCTCCATTTTTTTTCTGTCTTCTGATTCACTGCCCTTCACGTGCTCTGGCTTTCTGAATGACATCCACCAACTGCCCCCTCCATCCCCATTCACACCTGCCAGGACAGGAAAGGAGGCGGCTCATGTTCACAAAAACCCCCCAATTACGTTGAGCAAGTGTGGGAACACCAATAAGGCGAGTTTAGAAGAAGTTCCTGGTTTCCCCTTGTAATCCAGAGTGTGGTTTGGTTTGAGTGTCATTTCTCCTGGCTACGAACAAGATCCGGTCCAGTTTTGCTGTTATTTTGTTATGAATGAGAGGGAAGGCTCCTACCGATTTTTTGTTGTACACGCATTACAGTACCATAAGAGAAGTCAAAGACTATAAGACAGTCTGAGCCCTCCTTACAAAAAAGGCCAATATGATTCAATAATTTGGTTATCCTGGAATCCAGCCTTTAATTTCTGGCCAGGCAGATCACGGGCAGACGTGCGACTCTGCCAGCTGCAGCCGACTCACGCCTGCGCTGCCCCAGCATCACTGCCCACCCAGGAAAATGAGCTAAAAAGAGCCTGGAGGAAAGCAGAAATTATTAGAAACCTGTCCGATGAGAAACAATTAAAAGAATGGGTTCTTCTGTCGAAGGGAACGCTACTTAGACACTTGGTGTTTGATCTTCATTAATGACCTGGAGAGAGGAGACTGAGAAAATAACGAATCTTCACAGAAAAGCAAGAGTTCTGAGCAGCCCCACGCACAGAACAGCGATTAATTTCTCTGTATATTCTCCAACTTGGTGCATCAACATTTTCAGCAGAGCCTTCCATGTACACACCTCCGAGGACCCCGGATCCACTTAAAGAAAAAACTGGTTGGAAATGTAATTTCTGTGTATACTTACATATACGTATATAAACACGTGTATGCCATAACCTATTGCTGGAAGTTTATAATCTAATCTTTTAATGAAAGCCTTATGAAAAAATATGTAATTTAGATTGACTCTAGTTATAAGCCTCCCATCCAGCTGTCCTCAGCAGTGCCTCGTAACACTGAACTCACTGCTCTCAAATGATCAATTTGTCTGAAGACCTTTAAGAAATTGACGTTTTATCAAATATTTTATCTTATTTTTTTGTCTCCTGTCAGAATAATTGTGTTAACATTTTATGTAAAGTCTTCTGTTGTGGACTAGGCCTTTGCTAGATATTTTCTAAAGATGGGATACGATTTGGCATTTGAGCTAATTCTTTGTTCAGTGGCCTACATTCCTCTTCCCGCACTAGGCAGATCTTTCCCCAGTTTATATATTCAATTAAAGCTTTTCAAATCATTATTATTCAATGGTTGCCAGTGCAATTCTGTTTGCTTTCAGGTTTCATGAGGACTCAAATCATTCATGAAACTTTCTTTCTCTCCCCCATGCCCAAAGACGCGTAGCCCTTCGTTCGCTGCTCTGGATGGAGAAGGATGTGTGGAGGACTCCCAGGTTGAGTTGCAGTACGGTGAGTCATGTTCCTCTGCGCACAAATAATGAGCAAAAGCAGCAAATGACTTGATACGACATGCCAGGAGAAGTTATCTGAAGGACTTCACAACTTGACCTCATATTGTAAAGGCTGTGACTGTCTCCAACAATGCTTTGAAAAGTGAAGTCGCTGGGAGAGGAAGAGGCCCCATGACATTGCAATTATGCAAAGGTGACATATAAATAAAACCCTTAGGCAAAAAGAGCTGCCTTTTCATATTAAGATTGAAATAATTCTCAGATCAGGACTCAATTTTTGTGGAAACTGTCATATCAATTAGAGGTTTTAAGGCAACCGAAGTCATAGATAATGTATTGAGCATAATAAACCGACATTTTGATATGCAACCAGCAGACATTAAAAAAATGACAACTGACTCCAGAAAGTCCAGAAAGATATTTAAATCAGTAACGCTGAAATGAATAAATTAAATGAGCAATTACTAGTACGTTTGACAAAGCATGATATAACAATGCATTAAGCATATATTAGCTCAGCCTTTACTCACTGATCTTTATCTTCTTTTAATTAATGAGTTTAATTGACTGGAAGGGAGATTTAAGAATGGCTTTTTACAAGTCAAGTGGGAAAGCCATTTTATATTTGGGAGAGGAGAAGCAAAAAGAGCATGGGACGGCTTGTGAAAACAACGGGGTGGAGCCACCACCGCTCTGTGGCTGGTGCCGAAATCTGAGGAGATCTAGGAGAAACATTAACAACAGTAATTTTCACAAGGAAAAGTTTATCAAAATTAAAACCAGTAAGACATGCAAAATAAGGGGTATTCTAGCAAAACTGGATGGATTCATAAAGAATTGTTCAAATCTTGGAAACAGTTCTTCAGATAAGCAGAGCACCCTTATCTATGTGTGAGCATCCCTGAGGTTGGCATGGCTCGCATGGCTGGCCAAGGGAAATGTGAGGAAGCTGATGATCTCCAGTGACACAGAGCTCAAAAAGGACCTTCTTTAGGCCTTTAGGATGGTTTTTCAGGAGAGTTGTTACTCTTTTCCGAGTCTGGATACGATCAGATGCCTTAATAGCATCCTTAGACATCCGCCTTCTCACGACCTGCCTGGATACACATACATTCACCTAATCCCGTGTGCCAGGCTGGATTGGAAGCAACCCAGTCACTGCCGCGCGGGAAACCAGCTCAGCCCCTGCTGAGCCAGCATCTGGGCTTGATCGCCTTCAGCTGAGGGGAACAAACGCACTGTACCCTTCCCTAAAGACAGCGCACACAGATCCCTGGGAAAGCATTCCTTTTTGCTTAAACAGGCTCAGAATATTTCACTTTTAAACCTCTATCTTATATAAATTCATAAATACGTGTGTGTTTATATATACTCTCCTATATTTGTATGTACATATATATTATTCCAAGGAAGTATTAATAATATTCTACAATTCCATTAATTCAGAAAAGAAGAGCAAACTATCTAAAAGGGAAGATTTATTCTCCTACTACGCATATAATCTTTACAAAGAATGAACAGTGACTATTACTTTTTCTTTTTTTAGCTTTTTTCTCAATTGTATTTTAAATCACAACTGTTTGCAGTATTCTCTGTTTTCCAGACCTGGGGAATAACAGAAGACACTGAACAGACGAGCCAAGAAGGTTTTCATCAAACCCCATTTCTTGGATGCACACTTGCTTCCATCCATCATTTACCACCACAAAGAGCCAGCGGCCGGAGCTCGGCTTCTCCTCAGCTGAGCGCAGGTTGGTACCGCAGAACTGGGTGTCGTGACTCCAGCGTGGAGTAGCATGGGCACAACACCACTGATGATTCATTTATTCCTATCACGTAAATTTGCTTATCTGGGGAGGTGGCTTGGGGTTTTTTCCCAAGGAGGAAAAGATGGGAAATCTCCATACACAGGTCTGAGTTTTGCATAGGAAGAAATACAGCTCAGGAAGCATTTGGAAGAACAAATCCTCATCATTCTACAGGCGGACAATATCCGCACGGAGCAACAGTTTTTACAGGGCGACTGGAAGCGTGTTTCAGCATTGGCCTTTGATGAGGGAGGAAATAATATTGCCTTTATTTACAATAAGTAGCTAAATGGCTCAAACTTTTTAAAGAGTGGCCGACAAAGGAACTTTGTGAAGCAGGAGCAGACACTTGCTTGTGTCTGACTTGCTTTGCTGGCAGACGCGTATATTACTAACTAGCCAAACAACAACATATCAAGCATTTTAATAATCCCATTAGCTGGGCAGCTTCGAAGCGTCACACCAGAGGGTCCAGCATAACAAGCTTATATAAAGCTCTAGGTACATTAAATATTAAAATACTGTTAAATATTAAAACCAAACTTCTAAAAGATAAAAGCGAAGCAAAAGTCACAACCCGTCCTATTATTTCACTTAGTTCTGTCTCAAAGCATTTTGTAACAGGAATGGCCCAGGCACTTATGAAAACCCGACAGATAGTAGCTGGCACTGAATTATAGCGCTAAACGTCGAGTTCCTGTTGGCTGAAGAGAAGGCAGCACCCAATAGCTTTTATTTGCTTGACAAATTCATCTTTCTTTTCTCTGTTCCGCTGACTATGACACGCTCAGGACAAACAAGAAGGGGCACCAAAGAGAGCAACGCCTTTGAAATTCTGCCATAAACCCGCTCCTCTGCAGTGGCATTTTTTTTCTCTTTCAGGGAAAAAAGCATCCTTTCATTTCTGTAGGTTTAGTGAGACTGAGCAAATCCCTGTCCATGAAACGAGGGTGGGAGACAAAGACGGCTGAAGTCTGCGAAGCCTTCACCCAAAATGAAGGCTGTATGTTTGATGGCAAGAAGCTCATAGGTGACATAGGGAAGATTTTATGGGATTATTGCTCTCCTACCTGCACCTCTCCCAGCAGCTGTGAGCATCCAGAAGCTGGGAAGCAGCAGGCAGGTCTCTGCGGATTTTAATGGTGCAGGGAATGGAGAGGGGAAGGGAGAGAGAAAGGGGAGGGAGAGGCAGACGCAAGTCAGGAGAAACCCCAAGCTGAATGTATGAGGAGCAGAAATGCTGCTCTTTCCAGCAGGAGACAATAAATGTCTGTGTGGAAGGGGTGGACACAAAAAGAGAGACCTGAAAACACACAGGAACCAATGCCAAGGGTCTCTGAACCCTAAAATGATTTGAGAAAGTGTCCGGGCAAAAATAAATATTATCATCATTTACAACAGCAATTCAGAATTGAATCAGTATGCCTTTTTTTATTTTATTAATGTGTTAAGACGTGTTTCCTCCCTAGTAGCTGCTATTCTTCAAAGCAAGCTCTCAGCCAGACCCCCCGGAGGATGCTCTGCCACTGAAATCATAGAATCGGAGAATCATGTCTGTTGGAAGGGACCTTTTTAAGATCATCGAGTCCACCCATCACCCCAGCACTGACAAGCCCCCACTGCCCCACGTCCCTCAGCACCGCGTCTGCCCGGCTTTTCAATACCCCCAGGGATGGCGACTCCACCACTGCCCTGGGCAGCCTCTGCCAAGGCTTGACAGCCCTTTTGGTGAAGAAATTTTTCCTAATATCCATCCTAAACCTCCCCTGGCACAACTTGAGGCCGTTTGTTATCCCATGGCGTGTTCCTTGGGAGCAGAGCCCGACCCCCCCTGGCTCCCCCCTCCTTTCAGGGAGTTGCAGAGAGCGAGAAGGTCTCCCCTCAGCCCCCTTTTCTCCAGGCTGAACTCCCCCAGCTCCCTCAGCCGCTCCTCACAGCACTTGTACTGATACACCACGATCCGGGGGAACCAACGTACGCAAACCAGTAAGAGCATGACGACTGCGGCAGCAGATGAGACCCCCTCTCCTCAGCGCAGGGGAACACACAGGATCACAGCAGAGGCGCTTCCACACAGACCCCGAGCGGGGAGAGGGCGGCTTTCTCGTGCGACACCGCGTCAGGCACGGACATCACCTCCCACCCCTGCCGGGCCAGCGGCAAGCTTTCTAATTACAAACACTATGCTGCGAAATTGAATAAATATACCTAATTGGGTTTTGGTTGTTTGTACAAAAATAGAGGAAAAAAAGCACATCTGAAAGATGGTAAGAATAAAAAATAAACAGGATCTACAGTACCTCTGAGAATAATTGTACCTTTCTTCATCTCCTGGGGTAACCATGGTAAATAACCACTCTGTGCTCAGCACACCAATCTGCTCGCGTTAGTCATTCTCGATGCTGAATTGCCTTTTCACGAACAACCAGTCTGCAAACAATTAAACTATCATAAAAATGGAATTTTTCCCCTCAGAAAGCGTTGGGATATGGCACGTTGATGATATTTTTCAAATTTTTGCAGGAATCCTTTCTTTGCTTGTGCAGCAAATACCAGTAGTCACCGCTACTCATGCAAAATTATCTTTTATTAAAATGACTTCCAATAAGAGAAGAAAAAACAATGCCAGGTACAAAGTGGGCTGACCCCTTCAATACGGGTGGGGTGAAACTGGGGCACCCAAAACTGCTCACCTGTGTTTAAAAATGAATTTTTCAAGACACAGGACTTTCCTCCTTTNGCAGGTTGGGTCTGTGGAGACTAGAAGATGCCGCTCACCCAAACTGTCCTCCCCAAAACTGCTCACCCACCTGTGTTTAAAAATGAATTCTCCAAGACACAGGACTTTCCTCCTTTGTTGCAAAGAAAATATTAAGATACTAGAAAATATCAGGATATTAGAAAACATTAGGATGTTAGAAAACATTAGGATATTAGGAGAAATTTCTTCACGGAAAGTGTTGTCAAGCACTGGCAGAGGCTGCCCAGGGCAGTGATGGAGTCGCCATCCCTGGGGGTATTGAAAAGCCGGGCAGACGCGGTGCTGAGGGACGTGGGGCAGTGGGGGTTTGTGTCTCCCAAAGCAAGATATTTCTCAGGAGCTCCTGAACTTTTGGTCCTGGTGCAATTTAATATTTTGCATTTTTGCACCAATGAGAGAAATGAGTTTATGAGAGAAATTATTCTCATAAACGTATCTACGCTTGGAAATCAGAAACAGTATCTCCTTCCTTCAGCACCATACATCCAAATTTGTGCGGTGTGGTGTGGAAATCAGAACTCTGGTCGCAATCAGGAGGGATTTACCAGACTGAAGTCCCAGAGGGCACAAACCAGCTCTGTATTAGATGCATACTGTGTTTGCTATTTTCACCTTTGAAAAATGAAGCTGAATTTAAAAAGGGTAATAAACACAAGTGCTATATTTTTTAATAAATATGGCTGAACCCTCTACAACGCATGCAGAGACAGAACTAACCATAGAAAACCAGTATTTAGGTAATTTGCCAAAAAGTAATTGTAAAATGTAAAAAACTCTTCCGAAAGTCTGTTTTATCTAAGAAATATCAAAAATTTAATAGTTCTCCAATGCAACACTACTATGCCCTTGCAAAGCTGTGTGCGATGTATGAGGAAGATGAAGAGCAGAGGGATGATTCCCCGAGGAGGCTGGCTGACGGGGGAGCCGTGGCCCAGCGGCAGAGCTGCCTGCTGCCCAGCAGGAGCTGGTGCCCACAGAGTCCTTCTAGAAGCATCCGGGGCGATGGGACCCCACGTGCCCATTCACGCAGGGATGGGAATGGGCAACCCACGGGCAGCACATCTCCTGTGGGCGCGATAGCTTTAACTGCAGCTTCGGTTCAACCCGTGTTTATTCACCCCGTCAAATGGACGCTGGCAAGTGTGGGTTTAAATACATGGGATAGTCAGGAAAATTTAATATTTTTTTTTCATTCTATGTGTAATATTACACTTTTTCCACAGTTCTGTTAAAACAATTAAAATTAATAAAGTTCCATGCTGGCTTCAAGGACGTACCTTTCCTGCTTATTTTTGTCCCTGTTTCAATTTTTTTACTGCAATTTCAACAGTAAACACCTAGGGTGGCACTGCCTTAAGTTATATATTCCTTCCTTCACAACAGGAAACAAATTCTCTAAGTTCTTCTGCCAATACTGGAAGTGTGAATGCTGTAGCGCGGCACTATCTTGTCTCCTGGATCACACATTTTCTGAGCTCAGCAGAGGCTGCGTAGGTTACGTTTCCTCTCACTCTTTCCCACACAGGAGCACCAGCTGCTTCACATGGATGCGGGGCACCACGGCTTCCTACGCCCTGGGGGGAGGCGAGCAGGGGAGTAGCCCCACGGATGGGCCGAGAAAACCAACAAACGTGGAGCTGACCAGAAAAGTCTGCAAAGCCCATGGCCAGAAACACTTTGAACGTGCAGGCAACGCATTTCCCTTGACACAGCTCCTCTGTGTGCTGACATCCAACCAGAAATTTTGACTCTGTATCCTGAATCCAGCTCTCCCTCGGTAGGTTATTTTACCTTATTCCTCCTCAAACCACTGAGCGTATTTGCCTGGAAGCCCCCATTCTGCCCTCACTGGGCGTACGCTCCACCGGCAGCCACAGCCAACTCTGAAACCTACCGACAGCTCGCCCCGAGCACAGAAACTCAGGTGCTCAGGAGAAGCGCAAGGAAACAGCAGCAGAACGATCCACATCAGATATCCTTCATGATTATCGGCGAGATCTCTATTAGTCTGCCGAGGAACTGCAGATGGAGCCCCGTGCCCTCGAGGCCGTTCACTGGGAGGTTAGCACCACGCATAGTGCACTTGCGGTCCTCCCACAGACCTGCCATATGCACGTCTTGGAGCCCTCCTTAAAATACAGCAACCTTATACGACAAGGAGAAAGGCCACCTCGGGTCAAAAGTCACTATATTTACAAAAAAGGCTATGGGCACTCACATTTTATTACATGATTTTCTTACTTAAGGCCTCAGTGATTAAATATGATGAAGTTCTCGAAGGAGCCCCGCTTTGCCCTGAAGGGGTGCCCAGGGTACTCTGGGTGAGCAAGGCTTTGTAAAACCTTCATGTAATCCACCACAACAAAGGATAATCACCTATGCAACATGCAGAAGTCAGAACAGAGTGGTTAGAAATTAAACAGCACTTCCAAGAGACTTGTGTTTTCTACCATTACGTATGTCACTTCTAGCATGATGGCAAAAAGCCAACGATAAACCTCATAGCTTGTTTCTATCAGCATGCAAAAGTATTTTAGACTGAAGAAAGCAACAGTTGGATGTGGAAAGACAGTGCAGCTCCCAGGTACACCGACTGCAGAAATTAGAGAGCATACAGTGTTTATTGCCTGAAAATAATTCAATAACGACGGCGTATCTGGCCTTCACCCAGCAAAGCGGCAATGGACACGGTGGAGCCCATGTCCATCAGCATGTACATCTGAGGCTGCCCTGCAGCAGGCGGGCTTCTTCAGCGAGCAGCAGCGTCTGAAGAATGAGGGATGGATACCCTATCAAAGATTCAGTAGCTGACAGCCCATGATTGACCTGGCGGAGGAACTGCATGCAATAAAACCCTGCCAAGATCAGGCTGCTGATCAGGTTTCCCTGCGCCCTGCGCTGGAGACTTCCCAAAAGCCCTTCAGAGGGGTGCAGGTATGGACCCGGCTGTGGCAGCCACTCCCTCTGGGCACTCACCGTGAGCCATGACTTGTGAAGAGCAAAGACCAGATAAATTCCCCCAAAATAATCAGTTTATCGAATTATATGCATTGGAAAAGCCCTTTAGTTAAAGCACACCCAACTAATTTTTGAATATTCAGAGATAAAAGGAGAGGCAATATTTTACCCCAAATACTCTAATTTATTATACAGGTATGAGTATCTAACTGGAATGGGCGATGACTCGGGAAGCTTACCCTTGTTAGCAGGTTTATTGGGAGGTCTCTCATTAGATACCACCACTCTGATGAGCATCCCCTCACAGCCCTCGCTCACCACGGCTGCACAACACTATTAACCTGAATATTCAAATACTCACGGGCAGCGCATGTGAAAGACGTATCATTCTGTTCATTTTCTTTTCCTCTATGCCTCTCCCTTTTTAATCTTTCTCAGTGCAGAGCAGTTATAACCCGATTAATTAAGCTGACCACTCCGCTGAGATTTTGTAAATTGGGTTATAAACTGAGCAATTAATAACCGTTATAAATACGAATATCCATTGGCACTCTGAATTTTGGTACGAGCTGCTGGCAGCCCCCCTCCTCCCTTCCCGGCGGGGAGCGCTGGACCGTGCCCCGTTCCTGTGATTTTGCAGAGTCCTGACCGGAATTCCGATGGGAAGGGGAAGCGCTGCCTCCCGACACTTCAGGGTTTCCCTTCGGTTCACTGCCAGTACGCTGGCTGCTGATTTCAAGCTTTTATAGAAAACACCTATTCAGACCACGCAAATCTTTCACATAGACTCATATTGGCATTTTACACTCTTACTGTGTATTTTGAAAATAAAGGAAACATTTAACTCAATGGTATTTATTCCCTAAGACTGAAAATACGCATTTCCTATGAATTTCCTTGTGCATGTAGTATTTTGCTCATTTACTGCAGTTCTGGGTGTAGCAAGTCCTTTTGTTGGCCAGCAAGTGCCCAGCAAGCCGGCACAAGCCCGGCAGATTCACCCCAGAAACAACAGTCTGCTTACACCGAGATCCGATTTTGCTTCCAAATTCCCCACAATGTCCTTTAAATGACGTGCACCATGCTGTTTGAGAGACTTCTCAGAACACTTTAATGCAGTGAAATGAGGATCCAGAAGATCCCAATCCAAAACGTCCCGTCCCATCGCAGACCCACATCGCCCTCCTGGAGAGCAGCCACAGGACCGCAGCATCCCTGGCAGGATGTCCCGCATCCCCCTCCGGCCCTGAAAACACGCCTGGAATACTTTTTTTTTAATCTCTCCTTATTTTTTTGTTTATTTGCTTGTTTGGTTTGGGGTTTTGATTGGGTGAGGTTTTTGTTTTCCATGCAATAACAAGGGACGTGTTTTTTCTCCCAGTGAATGACTGCTGCTCTACAGACCTACATCTTTGGAGACGCTGCCACCCCCAAGCAGCCCTAGCGCGGGGAAGTACAGAATGATACAGTTGTAAGGATTTTATTTAATCTTTCTCAAAATAGAGAAACTGGCTGGTTGTTGTGAACACAGGTGCACTTTTTTTAGTAACTTGCTGAAGCTGTCACACACCCCCAGAAAAGCGTTTCGAAATTCAAATGTCGACATGTTGCTGCGAAGAATCTCACAAGAACGCATTTACAAATCTCTCCACTCCAGTAAGAAAGTAATAATTAAAGAAGGATTGCTCTCCCCGCGGAAGCAGCATGGCATTTGAAATAAAGCCGCTCTTAGATATCATGGCAAATTTATCAGAACATGTTGATTTCATCCGTTCCCGGGCAAGAAGAGCCCAGAGCTCCGGGCAAGCTGTTTGCATTTACAACCCAGTGCTCTCGTGGCGCTGGCAAATGGGACATCCCAGGGCTGGTGAAGATACAGAAACCTTCACCTCCATGCTCAGTCCCTCAGGTCACTCTTTGTGACGAGCTGGCCTTCGCCCGCACACGCCAAACTACAACGTTTGAGTGCTTGGCAAAGCAGCAGAGATTTTTAGTCCCAGTCCTTTTAGAAAACTTTATGCTTATTCACAAAAAAAATCTTTGTAGAGCTGTCTTAACAAAGGGAAGGGCTGTGTTTCCAGTGCCATGGATAATCCCTGCTCAATTACTTCCCATTTACTGGAAGAGCAACCCAGACAAGTCACTGGACTGAACGCAATGTGACAGCACTGCAGACATACTGTCTTTGTATAATTAAAGCACAAGAAAGACTTCTTTTATAAATTTAATACACAAGTCACTTCCAATCTGGTACAACATGATTGTTTTCACATGATATTTTTCTCTTATGCTTTGAGATAAAGACAAAACCCCTGTCTTAGGGAACTCTGGACAGTTTCCTGAGCTAATATTAAGCGTTGTATCGCCAAAGTCATTAATTAACGTTAGCCTAGAATTTGGCCCGCTGCTAATTTAAATTCATCCAAGTAAGGCATTACTTTTTTACAAACCAGAAATTAATCTTAATTCACAATGCAGATAAAGATATGTACCTTTCTCTGTTTTTTTTCAGATTTCCTGGAAACCTTAATATATATTGGAAAACTACATAGTTACATCCACTTCCAAAGATCACGCACATCCTGCTTTCTCACTGCTTTCACTCTTACTCAGAGTTACCACCTTTAAAAAAGCTGCAGACCTAACCATGCCTTTCCATACTAATGGCAATGTAATTAACGCGATGCATAAATTGCCTGCAAGCAGAGGGAGCTCTGACTCCGCTGGGAGCAGAGGCGGTGGCTCAGGGTGCGGGGACAGTGCCAGCAGAGGTGACCCAGACAACCCGGGGCCCCCAAACCCGCCCGGGGGTGCCCGGCTCCGGGGCTGTCCCGGTGGCACGTCCCCGGTCCCTGGTCCCGGGCACAGCATCCTCAGGGCTCACCCGCTCGGCCTCCACGCCAGCCCCACCGTCGCCCGTGGGATATATTTTCACACTAGCTGTAGAAATAAAACCTATTCTAAAGAAATTGTAACTATTCTAAAGAAAACGTTTACAAAAACGCTGGGAACTTTACACAACAGACTGTAGAAAACACCTTTGTTCAATACCGACCATTCTACATGACACGCAAAGGGGGACTCGATCACCACTTCCTGCCTAATGGAAAACGGAATAAATTTGCATGTAGAGGAAAAATACCCTTCCTTCCTCTTAGGGAAGAGCTTCCTTGCATGTATCACAAGTTGAATTAGGGTGACAAACTAAACATTTTAATTTTTAAATTATATCCCAAATTAAGTACACATACCTAAATAAATGTGTCTGATAATGCCTGTAACAATTAACTTGTCTTTAAACAATCGCTGTTGAACCCCTCCAGGCACTAGAGCCGTGTATGAACAGCTTCCCTGTGACAGACATAATGCTGTTCCTCACTGTTTCCTATATATTTAAGTACTGTTTGTTTTGACTTCGGAACTACCTGACTAAAGTAAGACTTTTCTTTGATGTTCCAACTGAGCAGAGCAAGAAATATTTGACATTTGCTATAGGATATATACATATTAAAAGCAAAACAGAAGAGTAAAATGACTACCAGTAATGATTACAATACACAATATAATCGCACTGGATTACGGTGATGAATTGCATTAGAGCTTTTACAGTATGGTTAAAACCTTCTAAAAGTAAGAGACATGCTAAAATAACAGCTGGAGAACAGCTGGATACTCAAGACAAAAGGTATTGAAGCACAGTCATAAATCATGAAACCTGCACGTCTGACACTCTGACTCGATCAGGAAAAATGAATTGCCGAGTACAAAGTGTAATAAAGAGAGGTGCCAAGAAATAGTCATATCTGCCAGTAATAATTTGAAGTTGAAATATAATCATACACAATATATATGATAAATAACGTGAGACAAGGTCTCCAGCGACAAAGGTAAATAATAAATTTATGTGGAAGTAAGGATTTACACTGAAGCTGTGAAATAAGAGTAGAGAGACACTGTAAATATTTCCCATTCCCAATGATGACTTTAATTTCTCAGACTAATAACTTCTCAGGTTTCCCATGTATTTTCTGGACCAGGAACCAATACTTTTTCTCTCTCCAAAGTTTCAAAATACTACACACACTTCCGGCCAGTGACCACCACTAAGCTTTAAAGGGAACAATGTATTTGACAATGAGATAATGAGTGAAAAATGGATTATGAAAACTTATCACATAAAAACCCCCAACTTATAACATAAAAAGGACACCTTATCCCCACGTTAAACCTTAGAGAAGAANTAGGATATATACATATTAAAAGCAAAACAGAAGAGTAAAATGACTACCAGTAATGATTACAATACACAATATAATCGCACTGGATTACGGTGATGAATTGCATTAGAGCTTTTACAGTATGGTTAAAACCTTCTAAAAGTAAGAGACATGCTAAAATAACAGCTGGAGAACAGCTGGATACTCAAGACAAAAGGTATTGAAGCACAGTCATAAATCATGAAACCTGCACGTCTGACACTCTGACTCGATCAGGAAAAATGAATTGCCGAGTACAAAGTGTAATAAAGAGAGGTGCCAAGAAATAGTCATATCTGCCAGTAATAATTTGAAGTTGAAATATAATCATACACAATATATATGATAAATAACGTGAGACAAGGTCTCCAGCGACAAAGGTAAATAATAAATTTATGTGGAAGTAAGGATTTACACTGAAGCTGTGAAATAAGAGTAGAGAGACACTGTAAATATTTCCCATTCCCAATGATGACTTTAATTTCTCAGACTAATAACTTCTCAGGTTTCCCATGTATTTTCTGGACCAGGAACCAATACTTTTTCTCTCTCCAAAGTTTCAAAATACTACACACACTTCCGGCCAGTGACCACCACTAAGTTTTAAAGGGAACAATGTATTTGACAATGAGATAAGGAGTAAAAAATGGATTATGAAAATTTATCACATAAAACCCCCCAATTTATAACATAAAAAGGACACCTTATCCCCACGTTAAACCTTAGAGAAGAAAGGGCTATGAAGATGCTGAGGGAAGGCTGAGAGCCCTGGGGCTATTCCAGCTGGAGCAGAGCCGGCTGAGAGGGGATCTCCTCAATGCTCGGCAAGAGCTAAAGGGTGGGGGGCAAGAGGACGGGGCCAGACTCTTCTCAGTGGTGCCCGGGGACAGGACAAGGGGCAACGGGCACAAACTGGAACACGGGAAGTTCCTTCTCAACATGAGGAAAAACTTGCCTGTGAGGGTGGCAGAGCCCTGGCCCAGGCTGCCCAGGGAGGTGTGGAGTCTCCTGCTCTGGAGATGCTCAAACTCCCCCTGGACACGTTCCTGTGCCCCCTGCTCTGGGTGACCCTGCTCTGGCAGGGGGTTGGACTGGATGGTCTCCAGAGGGCCCTTCCAGCCCCTGCCAGTCTGGGATTGTGTGACAACCTGCTGTGAAGACACTGCTGTTGGAAGAAACCCCGGTCCGCACCATTCCACCCATCGCTCCTCCCGTGACCCCAGTGCCCCCCAGAGCCCTGCGATGCTGCAGAGGGAGGGATGCTGGCACAGTGGCTGACTCCCCCCCGCACCCCCTGGACCACCGTGACTGGTGTGCCGACATCCCGCCCCTGGTTTGGGGGAAGAAGAGGGAACGTGCGTCACCTTCAGAAGCTGATGGGTCCTTGTAAGAGGCTTGTGCTGTGGTGCCATAACGGCACACCACAAGGGAAGCCGGAACACGGCATCTTCAGAAAACAAAAAGCTTTTTACTTCTCTTATTGAAGGTGGTATTTGTCTTAAATTAAACCCGTCAGCTTTGACAAGAAGCCTCAGGAGAAACTCAGATTGCCCTACGTGAAACTAAACTGTGACATGCAAAATTTTATCCAGTATTTCAACCACTGTCAATATATAACTGCAAAGGAATAAAATATCACTTTGATATATCTTGCTTTTCAAGTTTATTTCAATACAGGCAACTTTATCTATGCCACAGGGCTACGATTTTTTCCACCCTAATTATTATTACTCATACTTGAATTTCATTGATAACATTATAAATATTTAAAGAAAGTTTTATGTTAAATGTGCAAGAATGTATAGAGCAGGGCTGCATCTGCACTGAAACTGCTGCACATCCCACACGTTCAGTTCTGGCAGTCAGTCCGCTACCGTAAGTCATCCAGGCTGTTGTGGTCCTTAAAAGTCAAGGCAAAATTAAAGATAATATGAAAAAAAATCGAGCCACAAGACAAAGCACCAGAAAGGACAGGCAGGGAGGGGCGAGGGGTGCATTTTGGACAGATGGGGGTCGGCGTCTCGCCGGGGGAGCAGCCGGCGCTCCGGGAAACACACAGCAAAAGGATCTCAGGACTCAAGGAGAAACGCGTGGGGACGTGGCCCATTCTGCGCTGCCAGGGGGATCTCACAGCGCAAGCGGCGGCTGTTGGGAACCCCGTGTGACGCAGAGACGGGCGGTTAATGGCGCGTTAATCCCGCGCACTGCCCAGATTATCCCTCCAAATACTACATGAGGGATTTCATAGTGCCTAAAACGAGTGACCTTACCCAGGAGCCCAAGACTAGCCGTGCACAGCTGGCCCCAGGGGCGGTAGCCTCTGGCGAAGGGTGCGGGGCTGCAGACGGCTCCGGGGGTTTTATGGGATCAGTAATTCCCCTCATCATTAGAAAGGAAACCTGCACCTCCGAAATAACATGAATGGCAAGGTGTTGTGTCCTCAGAGATCTCCTGTCTCTATACACAGAAGGATGCTTTGGAAGTGGGTACATTTTGGGGTTTTGGCCCCAGTTGAGTAGAAGAATGAAAAACGTATGTCTCAATAGAAGTACAGATCAAGGTAAGTAGACCAAAAATACTAGTGATAAAAAACCAGCAGAACTCCAGGAGTAAAGTTTTGAGGACAGTATGTATAAAGGAAGAAGACGTCCTTGTGGAGCATTTGTGGACATCGCTGGGGTTTCCAAACCTGACTTCCATGAGCACACATAGAAACTAGGAAAGTCCTCTACTTGAAACCTGAGTCCTGGCTGCTTCTGAAGCCCACCTGGCACTGGGACCTCCATCACCGGCCGTGCCTGCCTCCCCCAGACCTCACCACCAAGTTCTCCTAAACCAGTGCAGTGGGCTTTGGGCATGCAGAAGCAGATTAAAATGCTGTCGTGGGTGATCTTTGTCCAAAACCGACATGAACTACCCCTTGCTCTGAACTCCATTGGAGGGCCTGATCTCCAGCACCAAGACTCCAGCCCCTGTACCAGTGCCTTGGACAAGAAGCAGGACTCTTCAGATGTCAAATAAAGCACAACAGAAAACAAACACTTGTATGAAGCAATTTGTACAGGCAGCAGAGAGCGGTTGCCTGAGTCTCAGGCGTAACAAGGCAGGCTTCAAAGAAAGCCATCATTAAACGTGGGGCCGAGGGCTCAGCACTGATTGAAATCTGACTAATTGGGTCTGTCAGTAAACAGGCAGAGACTAGAAAGGAAAGATATTTAGGGTAAGCAAGTGTCCTAGAAAAATCCAAAGCTCTAGTAAAAAAAAATTCTGGTGCATGTTCCAGAAAGGTCCTTTTTGTCTACAATTAAAACCAAACTGGACATTTCAGGGCAGTTTGCAACAGGAAGGTAAGATGCTGCGCAGGTATCTGGGGAGCCCAGAAAGCGGTTTGCTGTCACCCTGCAATGGATATTTGCTTTAAATTTGTTTGTTACTCAGCCTCACACAGACTTAAAAATGTTTTGCAGCATTCTGCTCTAGTGCAGTGCAATATAACACAAAATGTCACCACCCAGACGAGTCACGTCCGTTACCCCACGCTCACTGAACGGTGTCTCTTGGCACCAGCTGATCATGGACTGGAGGTTTGGCCGTTACCAAAGGACCAGAACCCAGTCGGCTGCTGAGCTGCATCTCTGCACGCAGAAAGGAAATTATGACTAATCCCAGAGACTCCGAGTATTTAAGATAAAGGCCTGTTCTCTGAAATTGGTGAGGGAAACAATGTCGTAAGAAGATTTGCAGTGATCTGAATAAATGCGCCATCCTGGGGTGTAGGGAGGGAGGTCCCATACCAGCAGATTTGTTTTTTCCCCTTTCTTGTTGTCCATTCACTTTTTCTTTGTTGCTTTTATTTTTTTAGCTACGTAGAAGTAACAAGATAGATCTCTTTTGAGTAAAAATTGTTTCCACGTAAATGGTAAACAACCGACACTTGTCAGAAATTTAAAAACTAGGAGCATCGCTTACTAGCAATGTATTATTACTATGTCCTTACTAAAAGACACAACTTTTACATCACCACGCCACTATTTATACTTCATTATATTGAAGGGACTTATTATATTTAAAGGATTATCTCTACTGCCTTGCACTGTTCAAAGCAATAAATGGCTGCCAAGTTTGATTAATGGCCAAGAGGAACCTAAGGCATTTAATCAATCTCAAAGCTTTTTTATTGCAAATATTCTACAAAGAGCTTATTCCTGTTACAAAAGAAACTATGGATCAGAAATAAAAATAAAAATAACTATTCTTCCCTCCTATGGGAAATTGCAATTATCTTCTAACGCAGCACTGAATTTTCAAGGGATGTAAATTTTTGCTCGTGTCAAGGCATACATAGATTTCTATGTGAAAAAAATTCATTAAAATAAATAACTGAGTGGCATGTGTGGAAAAAGATTAACACTTAACACCTGAGGCACAATTTTCAGAATTACCCATGCAAAAATGTGCATGCAATTGCATACCACCAAGTAATTACCTGATTTGCATATATAATGAACTATGAGGCCATCACTTCAGGAAGAATTTCAGTGTCATTTTGAAGGGTCTGTCCAGTGCAGAAAGAGAAGGAACATTAGGCTCTCATCTTCCCAAACTTTAATGTAGGCGTGGTGCCGAGAAAAGAACCCGAAAAGAAAGCTGTGGAGACCCAACATGTACTCAAAGCCTGGGCAGGAGCCGCACAAATGTCAGAGGGATGTGTTCACCCCCCTGTCTGCGAACACCACTTCACTGCTGAAGGAACGTGGCTTACAATCCCAGAATGGTTTGGGTTGGAAGGGACCTTAAAGCCCCCCCAGTCCCCCCTGCCCTGGGCCAGGGACACCTCCCACCAGCCCAGGCTGCTCCAAGCCCCGTCCAACCTGGCCTTGAACCCCTCCAGGGATGGGGCATAAAATATCCTGATCGCTCACCTCCCACAAGCCAGCTCTCAAGGTTTTTAAAGAGGGTGTGATTAACATATAAGGATGAAAATATAATTCATTTTTTGTAGCAGGGAGTGTGATAAAGAGGGAGACCTAAGATGACTTTTGGAAGCCTTTCTGAAGGAAACAACCGCTTGCCCTGTGGGCATCAAACACCCATCACACACTGTACTTCCAGGTCCCCAGACGCACCCCCGTGTACCAAGAACCTCACCTAGACCCACCCCAGCAGAAGAACGAGAAGGCAGCCCCCACAGCAGCACCCCTCACTTCGCCGCCGCTGTCTTTGCTACTGCCAAAACAAAATACCTTCCAGCCAGAATCAGTCTGCTACGGCAGAATGAGGGGAATGGCGAATAGTAATAAGTTTTACTTTTGTTTATTTCTTACCATCTGGGATTAGCTGCGTATAAATTTATGTTGGACTTCCAAGGAAATAAAGGACCCTCCCCTCAGGGAGATCTGATTTGATTTTATATTAGATTTTATTTTATTTTGTCTCACTAAACAGATATGTTTGAGAAGCACATACAGAAACTGTATTTCAAAAGATTTTTTCCCCCATTATAATTAATTCATAGCTTTACGTATAAAAGATAACCAACAATGAAAAGGGATTATTGACCAGAAGCAATTCAAGAGGTATGCCATTAAAAATATATAAGGTAAAACTAAAGAGAACACTCATAGGTAATACTGTGTGAAAACTGACTTCTTGAAAATCGATTATTTTTGGAGAACAGAACCAGAAATGCATGCACCGATCTAATATTCTGTTTCACGGTACCCACAGGGCTGCACGGGAGCGGGGAGCTGTTGTATGGGGAGGGCACGGGAATGGCCATGGCCAGGTTACGGAGCTGTCAGCGGACGGGGACCTTTCCCCTTATTTATTATTTATTGGTCTCACACATATAGTGAGAGTTGGATGAAAACCTGCTAGTGTGCTATTACAGACCTATGAATCTGCGAGGTGCCCAGGGCTGTCACTTAAATAAACCCCTCCACTCTTTCAGGTTACTATCCATACTATTTTCTTGTTAAAATACAGGAGAGCGCACGCCCAAAGAAGCGCTGTGCTTCAATCAATACAGACTAAGATGTCAATAAATTTATTTTCTGTAAGCAAGAGCGGTTCTGTCCCCACAATGAGCGGCCGAGATAACAAAGCTCTGTCTATTTGGCTGAGTTTCAGTATAAATGATGGATGTGGTACGGAAGCCTTCAAACATATCTGCAGCTGCACTCATGTATTCATTTATTGATTCTAAAAAATTACTCAACCTAAATTTTCCTGTGCTGTTCTACAATACTGCATTTTATAGCGGTAAAGTACCACAGGACTCTGACAAAAGTAAATCTTTATAACCAATACTCAGACAACTACAGTTTTTCCCAGTGACACTGAGATAATAATTAAAAATTCACAGAAAAAAAAAAAGGGTGAATGGGACCATAAAAAAGCCAGTGACTGATAAAAACAGGATGAATCAACGTAAAGGCTCTGTAAAAAGTACCGCTGTGAATGGGCTTCGGACAGCCATCTTTGGAAATGGCATAAAGCCATCTTTGTAAGAGATACAGAGACATCTTTTTAAAGCATCTCTGCCTTAAAGAGTCCAGGAACAATCAAGTCTAATACCAGGAGTGAACTATAGGAAATTATTAAACGCAAGCCTTCCCTTTTGCTCCCCACGCTGTTTCCATGCTTTGTGCAGCACACCGACCCCGAACTAACGCCTGTAGTGGCGTAATGCCGGTAACGAGCCTGGTGACCAGCCGGCAAGTGACGGGAAATACTTGGGTTTGTTTATGTGAAAGAAGGGCTGGGAACCTACGGAGGTGTAAACACCCCAAAAAAGCTCACAAAAGAGCCGAGATACTTCGCCGGTGACGGTGAAAGAGTTTATGCCAAAGTGAAGTCGAACAGCATCCCCCTCTCCTTCCAGCCTTTCCCGGGATGGAGATCCCCAGCCCGCGACCCCACCTGGGCTCAGCGTCGAGTGGGGTGAGAACAGGGGGACCGCTGCGAGCCCATTACGAGCATGGGAATGCTACCAGCACGGGAGTACTCTGTAAATTAAACTACCACCATTAAAGCCGTCCCAGGCAATATCTCACAACCTGCAAACCAGGACACTGACTTTCTCCAGCCCTCTCTGCACTAGTTCAGGCAAATCGTGCCATGCTGCTCAGAAAAGCACCTAGGCTTGGACTGCAGGCAATCGGAGATGGATAGCACACTTCTCTGGAGCTTCGTTTCCATGGATAATTAGCTTTGTAATTTCAGAAGTCTGTTCGATTCCTAAATTGAACATACCTGTTCTAATCACCCTCATCAGTAATTCCAGTGATAGCCTCCTCGCCAGGTCAAGGAGCTCTTTTGCACCGCCCCATGAAGGAGGATTTCACACAGACCTTATAAACACACTGGTTCCCAGATTTATTCCTGGAAGGTGGACCAGGGCTTCTCCAGCAGGTTTCCTGGAGCAGACAGAGGAGGGAAGAACCACGGAGCAGAGTAGCTCCCTTTCACTGCAGGGCTGGAGAAGAGCGGTGCCGGTGGCAGCTGGCACTCCCTGAACTGACCTTCGCCTCCCTGTGCTGGACATTGAGGATCGTAACCAAAAAAAAAGGCAGCACCACAAAGTCTTTTTGCAACTCTCTGGGTGGCCCTGGTTTCCTTCAGCCCTGGGGAAGGTGCACCAGGCACTATGAACCCACACAGCGTGGGGGCAGTGCCAGCAAACGCTACTCCTGAGATTATACGGTCGTACTGGAAACATTATCTGAGCTTAAGATCTTCCTCAGTTCTTCGTGACAGAAGGGCCGATGAGACTGGATGATGAACGCTTCCCTCATCACGAAAACTGACACAGTCTGTTGACCACATCACTCTTGTGACTTGCACATGTTTTTTCGGAGATGGCACGGGAGGAAATGTGGTACGATTAATGTCATTTTTTTAAGGTGCCTTAGTTGCCTGCATTTAGATAACAGTAAATGATCTAACAGGGTACGCTACCGCTGTTACTAAACTGAACCAAAGCTCAGCAGTATGGACATTACCCAAATAACATCATCAGTACTCCTGGCTGACAATTTTCTTGAAACACCCCATGGCCAGAACACGATCTGTCTGAACAGTATCAGTCCTTGTTACGAACATATAAAAACAGAGATTGTTGTAGGTGCGATATTTGAGCATGTCTTAAAAACGTGATAAATACGGATTTCCATGGACAAATTTCCCTTTTGGACTTTTGAAAAGTATGCCTTGGCTAAACAAAACCAAACCCACAATTTGACAGTGTGGATGCCTGAAAGTTTCTGCTGTCAGGCAGGAGACCAGACGCCTGGAAGTCCCGAGGAAATGCATGCTTGGATCGTGAGCTGTGCACCTCCGGGCTGCAACCTGCACCCCGAGAGCACCAGGCATTGCCCACCGCCACTTGAATCCTTCCTGCATCTCTCGGCGTGATGCCCCGTGCAGGGGAGCCCTGCCAATCTGTTTCACGTTTCAGGTGCACACACAGACACACACGCACACACGCAGAGGGAATGGCTCCTGCCTTCAGCACGCCTTGGAAAACCACTCCAGAAAATATAAATAAGGGCTCAGCAACTCAACGTGGACAATAACCACCAGCGATGAGTACGTTCTGCTGCCTTGTCCTACCGTGAACATGCAGAGTCACTTACTGCCATGCTTATAACCTGCATGGATATGCAACCTGCTTCCACCTGGATGTTCATTACACCCCTGAAGCAATAATGCATCAGGCGTCTGACAGTAGGGAGCCATTCCACGTGAGGGAGACATCCCCCTCACAGCACAAGACTGTTCCCGCTGGAGCACTCTCCTCTGGGGATAACAGCAGACTCCTCGCGCAGGGTGACGGGGGGTCGGAGCCCTGTGGCACCGTCTCATCGCGGCACAGCAAAGGGAACCACGCAGCCAAAGAAGTCAAAATGCAATGTAAAATAAAAAAAATAATGCTAAAAATTATTGGGGCAACAGAAACGTTCTCAAAATGCTGGCTTGCCCTGGGTAATCAGCACAGTTGTCTGTGTTTAATTTCAGTCCTAAGTACACATCCATGCTTTTTATGATAAAAGTTGCATTTTCAAACAGCAGCATTTAGAGGTACATATTTGTAAAACAATTTAGCTGTGAAGTGTAATAAGCAATAACTGAGTAATAATGACTGAAATGTTATTTCTTACACTGAACTGCCCAAGTACCACAAGTACCACTCCTTATTTATTTATAAGCTATTCATATGCCCAGGTGGCATCTAAAATGCTTTGCTCTGTCTTCTATGAGCCTGTCAGCTGGATCTTCTTGTTCTCTTCAGATATCAATGCTCTGAATCCTTCAATAATTTGCCTAGTTGCAATTCATATTTTATAGGCATTAAAAGTCCACAGCTGACTGTCTTAAGCTGAGAAGATCTTCAAGATTTCCTCTGTCATTCATTTACTCTCCTTTAATATTAATTTGCATCACCAGTGAACCTGACACCTGTCAGGAAGAACAAGCCTTTCAACCTGGAAAGATACCATGAATTTGTAACTGACAGACTTTGACTTGGGAAGAAAAAGCAATTCATTATTTTCTTTTAAAGGAATGCATAATGAAAAAAGAATCCTGGCTGAGCTTTCTCCATTAATAATGGTGGTTTAAGCGATTGGAATAGAAAATCTTTGCACTAACCATGTTTAAAAGTAGTTGCAGAGAAAGGGAACTGGATTAAAAGGACAGAATTTTCTCAGACTGAGAAATGAGGCAAATTTTAGGTCACATTTGAGAGAGCGGCTGGATCACTGCAAATTTCCCAGTCCAGAATTTCTTTTTCTGATGTTAAATATAATACTTCAAAGCACATACATTGTATTTTAGTCTTATATGAGTAATTCAGTGGACCTTTGGAAAGTAAGTATTGAGTAGTTCTGAATCTGCTTTTATCAGAGATGTGCAAATAAGAACAACATACAACTATGGTCAAAACGTAGAGTAAAAACTGGCTCTGAGACAACCTGGTTCCATTCAGCCACATCTTGCAAAGTGTCTGAAGCGTTAGAGGTATCATTGAGTATATTGACATGAGATCAACGTCAGAATTTAACTTCTTCGGGAATCTGAGGTTTAAAAATATATAGCACGGAAACTTACTGAAAAGTTGCTTTGTATGAAACAAGATGGTCTAGCAAGAAAGTTATTGTTGTTTTAAAAAGCTTTTCAATCTTCTAGATTAAGGGAACAAGTCATTGCATTTTAATTATCGTCATCTTAGTGCCATGATCAAACTTAGACAGGGCCAAATCCTCAAATGCAGCACATCAGTAACTCCACTAGAATGTCATAAGCTATGCAGAAACAATAAAGCAATTCCCCGAGATACAGCGCAATATCGTAACTATCACATGGCCAGATCCTTCCCCATTTTCGGCAGTACAATACCATTTCTAAACTGAAGACTAGTCTACCTCCGTATTCCAGCTCTATGTCTTTCGCATAGGCGAACAACAGAGTAGGTTATCCATATTTCGCATAGTCAAGGACAGTATAAACAGTATGGCAAGAACAGAAAAAACTCATATTCCTTAGACAGACAGAAGTTACAAATTAAAAGGGCAAGATATTCTATATTAAGACAAATCTAAACATTGAATGCAATTTGAAGAGGACTCTGTGCAAGCCTGGATTGGAAATTTAAGCTTGTAGCTATCCAGGTTTACCACCACGTCTCCTTTTCACTTTCAGGCGGAAATGGATAGTATCTTAATACCATCATCAATGCCTGACAGACTTAGTCCTTGCATCTGATAATCTGTTTCACACTTCAGACACCTTTCTGTGTTAAAGAGAATGTCTTAATTTCTTTTAACATCTGCCTAATAAATTTGACTCCTCGCTGTCAAACTTCTCTTTTTCCTTTCATAGATTCTCAAAGGATGATGCTCTCGAGGGCTGATTTTCTGTCTACATTCTCTATTTCTCTCAAATTTCTAACAACTTAATCCCAAAAAGATACCAAGTCATGGATTTGTGGAGGATACATGGAGCATATGCAGCAATAAGCTTTGTACTTCAATGCCAAGTACTATAGAAATATTGATAAATATATACATTAGGTATTCACAACAGAAAATCCTGCTTTAAGATTAGACTAAGTGAACGATATGTTGAATACCAAGAATGGCTCATTGCAAATTCTAACATTTAAATGATGATGGGAGATTAATAATACCTTTCAATAAAGGACAATAATTCTTTGAATACATCCAAACCACCACTTATTTAAAGGACATTATTTCGAGAGTAAGTAAATCAGTAATTAGTGGCTTAGTCAATAATCCAAAACTGGTTTTTATTTTTCATAATTAACACTTGGCAAGTACACTAGCTTTTAAAACTTGGATTTTATACTGAGGGAGTTCGGCAAACTGCCAGAAGAACTGTATGTCTTATTCACAAATACATTTTTATTGTAACTACTAGCAGGGTTTGTATGGAGTGATGTGCACCGTGTGCAGGTGACATAGACTCACAGACTGGTTTGGGTGGGAAGGGACCTTAAAGCCCCCCCAGTGCCCCCCCTGCCCTGGGCAGGGACACCTCCCACCAGCCCAGGCTGCTCCAAGCCCCGTCCAACCTGGCCTTGAACCCCTCCAGGGATGGGGCAGCCACAGCTTCTCTGGGCACCCTGGGACAGGGGCTCACCCCCCTCACAGCAAAGGATTTCTGCCTCACATCTCATCCCAATCTCCCCTCTTCCAGTTTAAAGCCATTTCTCCTTGTCCTGCCAATACAGACCCTGCTAAAAAGTCCTTCTCCATCTTTTTTGTAAGCCCCCTTTACATCTTGAAAGGCTGCAATAAGGTCTCCCCGAGCCTTCTCTTCTATAACTTAAAAACAGGGTGTGGGGAGCATGAGCTGCTGCCCAACACCGATGGCAAACGGCAAAAATCTTTGTCAAAGAAAAAAATAATCAAATCTTTGTCAACAAATCAGATTTAATTCTTTGCTATGCATAGGAAAAATCGCACTAGACTGATTACTAGCACTTATTGTGTTCCTGGCCCACCCCAGCACGAGACGGGTATGTGAGCAAGCGCAGGAAAACCTGTAACAGCGCGACAGGGCTGAGACGGTGGCTCTGGCGGGAGCCAACAGCCCAATTTCACCTGTCGTTTACAAAACCCGTTTGTAAAAACAGCTCAGACGGTTTTCAACTCTACCTAGAGTTCCTTGATCAATAGACCTTCCAAGGAATACTAAACACTTTTCAGAGGGAGAAAGAGAATTTAGATTAACCTTAGAAATTATATTTTGCCAGTGATAGGCAATGTAAGCGCAGTTCCTCTGCAGCATTTCCACAAATATTTGCCCTTTTTATATATGTAGTTATATCGCTTTAATAAGACTATCTTGCTACTTACAGCAGAACCGATCCATACTTATTATTTTTCCAATAAAACACCACCTTTTTTTTTTTCACTGCTGTGCAATCACAGTCAATTCCTCACACCTTACTTTTCAAAATAATATTTACCTTGCACCAGTTTTGTTTTTCAAGAGAGTAGAAATAGGATAACTGAATCTCAAAGCAAGCTCTGAACACTAGCATGAAAAAGGAACAGGAAAGGAATGAGATTTCACCCTAATGAAGAAAAATCACTTTGGCTACATCTGTGTTTATCAGAGTTCTTTCAGAAGAAAGATATGGGGTTTTAGGGGGGGAAACTAAGTTGCAAAGCCGTTCGGGGGGGTGTTGTTGAACTGTGCTTCGACAGCACTAACCACGGCCTGGGAAGTCGAGGACGTCACGCTCTTGTGTGTGCGCTGCAGCTACGGGATTTGGGCGCGTAACTCATCGACAAACCCGGCAGCAGGCACTGCCTGTGCAGCATCCCGACGGAGGCCGGCACCTGGGAGCCAAACCCTCCGCGATATTATCCCACGGGTGATTCGTTCATCTTAGAGCACTTTTGCACTGAAATCTTTACATAAAAATCAGCCTTCTTCGCTTTTTCTAAGCAAAAGCTGCTGAAAGCCCCCACAAATACGGACTATCCCACCTCTGGGAAGTTACGGGCCGCCCGGAGGCATGCGAGTGCGATGAGGGATAGCTCCGGGCAGGAAACCACTGGAGTTCCATCGGGCTCCATCCCTGTCCTCAGCTCAAACAGCTGCTGGCAGTGAAGAGGCAGGGGCTGAAGCATGGCCAATATTACTGCTAAAGGAAGAGGCCGTTTGGTGATAACTTTTCTCACTAGAACACTATATCGAAAATACTTTTAAATTTCCTAAAGTGTTCAGCTGGGAAAAGACGTTAAACAAAAAAAAAAAATAGATTTTTTGAGACAGAAGAGGAGAGAAGGAAATGTTTTTCTTGCTCGCCTTCATTCCACTAAGATTTTTCCAAAGCCGTAATGAATTTGTGGTGCCAGTGGAAACAAGGGGACTGTTTTACTTTATGCCAGGCTGGATGGCAATATCACGGCCGCTCCCCTGGATGGTTTTGGGTTTTGGGGCCAGAAACGCTGCTCCCGATGGCGCAAAGCAGAAGAGAGAGAAGCTGCAACCTCCCCGTGGGCATCACCCCCCCAGGGCAAGACATCGTGCCCGGTGCCTGGCTCCAAAGCATCTGCACATCCAAGAGTAAACAGGGCTCAGATGGTTCTTTGCTCTGCTCCGGCAACAGATTTGGAAATGATACGACGCATTACAAAGATTGAAAAATGAGAAGAGAGCCAGCAGTGCAGCATCTCCTGGTGAAGCTGTGAGCACTCTGACAATCTCGGGTCAAATACTAGAACTGTAGGAGAAAACAACCATACGGAAAAGCTCAGTGACACATTTAGCTTTTAGACATTTGGGGGGTTTTTATTTATTAGAGATCTCTGTTCTTGTTTGTACAGGCTTCATCTGATAACAGCCTCCCTGCTGTGTGTATCCAAGGGCAAACACGGGAATCAAACGCACGTCGCCGGCTGAGGGTCCCGCTCCGCAGAGCTGCTCCTGCCCCCCCCGCTGCCGGGGGGTCTGCCTACACACTTCTCACCTGGGATTTTAAACCAAGATTCAGAGACCATCAAATTCCAGCTGACAAAGCAGAACTGAGTCATGACCAGCAAAACGCACCTGACCTTACGCCACGTTTCATCTAAACCCACCACCTGCCCTAATTAATTGCTTGCTATCTCACGGCTTGCTTACCAAGTTCCAACTTTTCTGAAGTTTTTCACTGTGGTGAGTTTGCAACGAGACCAAACCCAGCAGCATCAGGAATGGTAGGAGCAGTTTTCACCTAGAAACGCTAATGTTGGCGATGAAAAAACAAACGGATGGGATGGTGAAGACCATCAGCATCCACCCTGGGCTTCCCTCTGCCAGCAGCAAGACAAGGAGGGAAGGAAGGATACAGAAAACCTTCGAGATGCACTGCTGAAGACTCCTCTGAATTTCCGCAGTTGAGTATATTTACCGAGAAGAAGGAAAATCACCAGAAACCTGGCTGGTTTTCCTGCCGGTGGCAGCCGGTGGCTGCGATGCCCCAGCGCCGCTTGCAGTGGCTGTACGGGGGCTGGGGCAGGGGACAGGCAGCGATTCCCAACCCTCCCCGGGATGTTCACGCTTCTTGGCAATGCTGGAATCTCACGAAGTCAGAAAAAAAATTTCCAAGATACCTGCTATTACAAACCCAAAAAGATAATTTTATCCGCAACATCGTCACTAGATGTGGGGATAACTTGGTTTTCATCACCTGCAATACGAAAGAGAAAATCTCTTTTTCTGGTCCATTTTTGAAGCCTGACCTCCTGCCCCAGCGATCAAACCTCTGCTGCCCGAGCGCCCCACAGAGACCAAGGGCTCGCGTGCCTCTGGGCGGCCGTGGGATTCTGCTCCTCCAGCTTCTGCCTAAAACGCTACGGAGGATTTGCTTGGTTTCTTCCTTGATTCCTTTCTTTTACTAACAGTGGAACAACCATAGATAAGGTGTTCACATTCCTTACGAAGGAGAACATTGATTAAACATGCACATAAATTAGGAGCTTTGCTTTCCCGGATAATGAAAGCTCAAATACATCCCCTTTCATACGCCTTTATTAAAACAACAACAACAAAAAGAAAAAGCAGCTAGGAAAAGGATTTTGTTTTTAAAAAACAGAAAACAGCCATTCTGTAAGCAAAGGAGAAAATAAAAAATACAGAGAAAAGATGAATGTCAATTCCTTCTAAAAACATACCAAAAAAATCCCTTACAGAAAGCTGGTCTATGAATGCTTTTTAATCCTGAATTTCCATACATTAAAACTCGACAAATCCAACACATCATTAGAGCCAGGTAGCTGCAGACCTCTGCTGGGCCATTAATTTTGAAGAAAAAGCTTATTTACCAGTGCGCTGGAAACAAAACGCAGCTCACCAGTGTGGGAAAGCTCATGATGTTTGGGACCTAGGGCCAGGAAACACATTTTCCAAACGTAACTTACGGACAGGGTCGTGGAAAGTGTTGGACAGTTTAAAACTATTTGTGTTTTGTTGTGGGAATTAAACAAAACCACAGGGGTTTTTTTGCAAAAAAGTGCTGCAGCCTGCCTCTCGCTGGGCAAATATTCCCTTTTCCCCTGTGGATCTCCTGGTACAGCACCGTCCCAGGGTGATGCGGGTCCCGCACGGCCCCGAGCATCCCGTGGCCGCCGGCGTGTGCACCCGCTCCGCGCCTGGGCAGCGCCCACGGGAGTTAATGGAGTTGTTACCGCAGGATAACCAAACACCATTAATATGTCTAAGCTCAAGTTCTCGGGATCAGAAGTCACCGTCTCCCATGGAAACAGGAGCTGGCAGTAACGAGAGGAGTCACGGCATCTCTGAGGCAATTAGAGGCAATCTAACAGCATTCATGATTTAAGCACTCGCTGGTAAGTGCAATGCACACACAAACTTTCCACCACTGCCTGCAACACAAAAGGTATTTACCCTGTGGAGAGCAAATAATGTTTGCACTCCTGCCTTCTCCACAGATCCCACCACTGAAAGCAGCTAGAAATTGCAGCTAAATACACGTATTTGTATATAATCAATGTCCCCGCGACATGCCTCTCAGGTGGAGGGAGGGGAGGGTCTAGCGCAGAGCCTTGCTGGCCTCCGACCCCTTCTCCTCTCAGAAACCTGCCCGCTGTGCTCTTGTTAAATGAGCAGCTCGGGGGTACGGCTGCATCTCCATGGACTGAAGAGCACGACAATAAAGAAGACGGGAAACGTAAGCCCTGTGGCCACCGGCCTCGGCCACCCAGCGGGAGCTGCTCAGCCCAGCCCCTTGTGGGTGCCCCTTCCCCGTATCCCACCATGGGCAGGACACAGCCCACCCGTCCGCCCATCCATCTGCGCTGCTCTCCTTCTTCCACCACCCACAGCCACTGCGCCCGCTCTGACGCCAACTCTCCTCCCGTCATCTTCTTATCACTGGGAGCAACCAATTCACCCCTTGCACCTCCCCGTTCCCCACTCCTTTTTGGTGTATCTTCAGCTTTTTCTTTGCACCGCAAACCTCCGGGATCAAGGACTCTGCCTTAGCATACATTTAGATTTTCTCCAGGACAAGGAGTCCTAATCTCAGAGGCTTGTTCTGCAGGCTCTCAGGTCACCTCCACCTGCATCCCACCAAAACCTGACCGTAAATATTTCCAGCGGCCTAAATTCCACTGTTGGTTATGGAAGTTCACAGTCCAATGTTACCAATAACGTAATGTTGATCTAACATTACTCAGCTTCATGGAGTTTTAAAGCATGCAGTAATACTGACAAGTTATGGGGTACTAAATTTCTGCCCTTCATCTTTGTTGTATAAGTGACGCCGCAGGAAGCAAACAGCTTTGGTATCCAGAGGTTTCTATAAGAAAACATCACCAGTTTAACCAGAAAGGATCTAAAAATACCAAACAACTGCAGTGCAAATTTTTTAAGAGAAAAAAATATCTAATATAAACAAAACATCTTATTTTTTATATAGTACTTCAAAGCTAAAGAGAGCTCACACTGAGAGGAGGAAGGTAACACAAGATATTTTTGTTGTCATCTCTTAATAATGATTAGGCAACAAGTGAAAACCTGGATCAAAGTAGGAGGTATGGAAAATAAGACTGACAATCAGAAAAGGAAAACTCATCCAAACAACGTTAATAGAAAGGCTCTGGGAAATACACTAATTGTGCTCATGAAAGGGGAAAAGGTGCCAGGATACAGTGAAAAAAGCACTGTGCCGGGCAAAGGGCTTATCTCAGTGTCCACATCGCGCCTGCCCATGCACAACACTCCCACCAGCGCCCCGCCAACGGGCAACGCCTCAAGTCCAAAAGGATCAGATGGAGGAAGGACTGAAAATACAAAAACTATTTTAAAAACGCACTCTTAGGATAAAGCTCACTCTTGAGCATGCTCCTATTCCAGCCAGCTGAAAAAGACAAAGACGGTGGCTGTCTCACAGCATGTCTCACCATCTGAACGCACGCTCAAACACCGTGTGACGGGAAAAGACAGAAGTCGCAAGAGGCGGCGAGCTAAGATGGAGGCAGGAAAAAGAGTATTTCCTACCATTCATTCATTCATTCATGCCCCAAGTTTCGCGGTGCGTGCCTTTCACAGGGATGTGTGTCTTACTGCATTTCTCCTTTTGAATTCTGGGTTGGATGGACTTGGGGAAAACTATCCAGATTTCTGACCAGGAGAAGGATGGTCTGCCCTGGTGTAATATATAATGCATGTCTTTGTGTAAATAAAATCCAACTATGTAAGCAAAATTCTGTCTTTTAAGCTCCTGCTGTTTCACTGACTGCAATGCAAGTGAAGATAGACATCGACTTGTGCATATATTTTTTATTGCTTTGTGACTTGTAAGCACCAAATGGAAATAGAGAAAAATATCTGGATTGAAATTCGGTACGGGTTTGCTTTCACAGAATCACAGCACCACAGACTGGTTGAGGTTGGAGGGAACCTCTGGAGGTCGCCTGGTCCTCACGCTCCTGCCAAGGTGTGAGCTGCTCCCACCTCAGCCCTGCCTGTTGTTTCCTACCGCCCTTCTACTGTGTTTCTGTTGTCGTTTCTGTGAGAGTTACGGAAGTAAATCTCTTCTCTCATTAATAGTCTTGCTGTCACTTGCTCTCCTCACTCGTAAGTATTTGTCTCTGAGTAGGGAAAAATAAAGAAGAAAACAAACACAAGATCTCACAAAATACTTACAGGAGGCCTCCACTGCAGCAAATCCAGCGCTCAATCATTTATTGAGGGATTTGTTTCCCTAGGGTGTAAAAACGCTATACATGTACAGCTAGTCACCCAAAATTAACAGTTACTCGTAATTTCTGAACTGTTTTGCAAATGACAGTCAATGCAGCCTTTGTGCGACAGTGAAACATGACACTTTCTTTTCCTGATCAAATTCTATTCAGGAAGGAGCTGAATGCGCATGGCAGGAATGCTCAAGGTTCCCATCCCATGAGTCATCGATGGAGAGTCCTTCCAACAGCCCCATCCACCACCAGCATTCACTCCCAAGGGAGACGCTGCACAAAGAGAGATGCGAGCAGCAGCTGAAGAGAATTGCAGCATTTTAGAGTGGAGATCCGATTACAGGAAAACGCCCAAAGTTTCTCAGTGACCTCTGGTAGCTGATAAACCTAGTGGAAAACTTATGAAGAACCTCAGTTATTTTTTAAAAACAATTCTCTCCAGGTTCAGTTGAGCAGCGTATACAAACACCTGGTGGGACTTGACCAATAAATTTCACAATCAAGTCCAAGACCCGGTTCAGGACTGAACTGCCTGGAAATGAGGCACTTCAACATGCAGTTTTGAGAAAGGCAGTCTCTGGGACAGAGCTGTGTTGCACGGCCGGGCACTGCTGCCTTGGACACCGCTCACAAGCCCCGGCTGTATCTTTACACAGGGCGCACTGCCCTAATACAGCGCTCTCTTCCTTTCTTCTTCAGGATAAAAAGCCCGTCCTCCTTTCGGACTGCCGAGGTATGCTCTGTTACAGCTCACCGCAGCAAAATGAATGCTCTTCTCATTAGGAGTCTAAAAATAAGCTTGTGTGCACACTTTGATAAGCAAAACCAGCTGCTAACTGTATCATCTAATACTAAGAGTGAGAATCTTAGTTCCATCATACTTTTTCCTCATCACATGTATCTTTTGAAGAAGAGAAAAAAGAGTAGAATTTTGTTCATATGATGAGAGAAGTAATTTAATTTCTAAAACATTGCAAACCAAGCCTTTTCTAGATTCTCTCAAAACAACATGGTAATATCTCCAAATGAAATTTTGACCCCACATTGTAAATAAAGCTAAGTAAGCACACAAATATCTTGGTTTTACATAAACACAGAATATGTTAACCAGCAGTAATAAAACTGTGCCTTTTTTCAGACTTGTGAACGTGTCTGAGAACCCTTCATCTTAGCCACAACCCATGTATTTAGCTGCAGATAATATGGTTTAAAAGTACTAGCATGTTCAAATGGCAGCATTTAAAGACACATGATATAAAACCAAATGAGCGCACAGGCGGTGGATTTGGGACGCCAGACCCCCAGCGCTGGATGTACATCGGTCTCTTCCTCCGCCCTGTGCCACGCTGTCAGCGGGTGCCGGAGCCAGGAGCCTCCCTCTGCTCTGCACACCAGTGCCCGCACCCCAGCTCCGGCACCTTCCCTCCCCTCCGCTCCCACACAGCCCAAGGGCCTGAGGACACAGACATTTGTTTCTGAGTTTGCTTAGGAACTGGCAGGGACAAGTTTCACCTTACAGCGCTTAACGTGTGGGCATCTGACTTGGCTGTAGCTAAACACCGGGACGGGACTTTCCTCAACAGAAATTATATTTCCTCATATTTGTGGGTGCATTCATATAGTTATTTTATGTTTTAGACTTATTCTCCCTCTGAATCAGCTAAATTGCCATAGTTTCACCAACATCAGTGAAGCTACATCAAGTTGCCTTTGAGTCTGCTCTTAGTGTTTGTTCACCCAGTGCCCCCCCTTCAAAGCCACCACCTCAGACTGAGCAAGACCTTTGGCGAATGTTTACGTGCATGTCAAAAGCTACTTAAACAAAAACGCACTAAGCTTCAGACTTTCAAGTATTGCTTGAGAAATTAATCCAAGAAAATATAAAGTCAGATGGTTCACTAGTGCTACACAATACAAAAAGAGTGCTTTTGAGCTCGGTGATAAGAGTCAGTTGGATCTATTCTCTTTAATTTTGATATAAGTCAAAACTTTCATTTACATTACCAACATCTACTACCATAATTCCTATGAAGGAAATGGAAAATTAAGCTGGTGAAGAATACAGGAACTGATTTCAGTAAATTTTAAGTAAGAGAAAAGCTAATCTCGCTGCTGAAAATTTTTGTGGCATAGAGCATGTTAGTGGCAAGATTAAAAATGACACCTGAAGTGCCTAAAGACAAACAGGGAATTTAAGAACTGGAAACTCAGCTATATGGACTTAATTCTCATTGAAATAAGACATAAAAGTTCCTCAGGCATCTGTCCTCATCCTTAGGCACTGTGAAATAACCTAAACTCTGGCCACTACGGCTTTATGCATGAGCACAGAAAGGAAAGTCAGTGAGAACCAGGGCTTTAACAGCTACAGGTCAAAGGCTATAAAAATCAATCTTAATTTATAGAAAGACACTCATAATACAGGGTGCTCATGGTACGTTGTTTTCATATTAATGCATAGAATGAGCGAAAACGCATCAGAAATAACACCAGAGGTAACTCAGTCATCTGTTTTCCTATCCGAAATCAAAGTCAACCATAATGCACCATTGAAAGACGTACCAGCTCCCTGAAAGCCCTTCACGACTGCACTTCTCCAGTCTCCTCAATAATTTATTGCACTATTTTGACTGCGGTTACATAAAAAAAATTTCTTCCTGTTCTTGACTTGCTTCATATTTCCACTGACAGTAACTGAGAAGCTTATCCCAGCTCTGCTGGCACCAGGCAGAGCTCTCCGCCTGCCCATGGTAAGGCCTGGCCTCTTCCAGCACCGCAGAGCACCCAACAACGGACATTCCTTGGAAAAAAACACTCTGAATTTCAACACTGAACCAAAGGTAGCAACAGCATTCGATCTCTGTTGATAAAACAGATGCAGATGTTGCGATTGACCCTGAGCAAGCTTAGGTGTCAGTACGAAATCAGAACATGAATTCGTACCTCTAATAATAATCATAATAGTAATAACAACAAGGCACCTCCTACATGAAAGTGAAATTAAATAATTTGCTGGGATTTGGTGGAAAAGAAATCTGTATGGATTAGGACCATTGAATAATTTAGGTTGGTAGGGACCTCTGAAGGTCATTTAGTCCAACCTCTACATTAACGTCCGTAACGATTCCACTTATTTCTACACAAAAGCGACAGCGGACTGGAGGACACCGCGGGCATCAGCCTTCGTTCATGGGCAGAGCAGCTGAGATCCCTACAAAGCCGGAGTGACAGCTGGTGCTCCGACCCTGGATACTGCCCGAGTCCAGAGCTGGTCAGACACGCTGGGGGACGCGCGGCGTCCCCTGCCCACCCCCGAGGGAAGGGGGGTGGTCATGAACCTCCTGGGAAAACCACAGCAGCACCGCAGCCACAACCTGGGGGCAGACATTCAGCACCGTCAGCATTACCTTCCTGAGCATCCCGGCAGGGAAAGCTGCTGAAGCAGAAATTTCAGACAGCCCAAAGAAATAGTCAGTTCTTTCATATGTGAAGAAAATTACTGGTCTGCATTAATGCCATATCATTTTACTTTGGGGTTTTTTTTCTTGAAGAAGGCAGGAAAAAGGTTGGCATTTTTTGTTGTATGCTGCATGTATATTATACTGCTTTTGTACATTCACAGTAAGGATGACAAGGAGGAGGGAAAAACTTTTATTTGCCTTTTTCTATAAAGACTGAAAGACCATGGGTGTCTAATCTAAGTTACAAAGACTTCCACTGCTTATAACATCAGATGCCAGAATCCTGTTCCCTCTGATTTCTACAGCATCGAGATTTCACCATCTTGAACTTCAGAAGGGGAGAAGATTTTGATTACGGAATACTGACTTTACAACACTGTCATAGGCCTGTTGCAGAAAAGAATTAATTCATGAACACAAGCATATTTAAGTGTATTTGGTTTACAACGTGAGAACCATTTGAGAAACACTAAAAGAAGTGTGTATCAATGATTCTTTTACCTACAGCAATTATAGTTACTAAATGGGAAAAATAAGATTACACATATTGTAAAATACAAATATTTTAAGAGAAAAATCATCGTAGTGACTTTCCATCTTTTGGAAGCAAAAGTCAAAACACTCCAGATTTTCAAAATGCTGATTTGTTTAAAAATACATTTCAGCTTTGTGACGATAATGAGCAAACATCCTTGAAGGGGTAGGATCAGCTCTGCAGCCCCTTGTCTGAGCCTGAGCACAGTTTATTCACCCAGACTCGCTTTTTCTTTGATTGGAAATAGGGATTTCTGCAGCGTCACCTTCACCTTGCTCAGGTGCCCATGAACATGACCGAGCTGCTGTGTCCTGGGGAGAAGGGACAGCTCAAGAGAGCTGAAAATACATTTTTTTACAGTGAACGGAAGGCCAGTGTGTCAGTGCCCACACTTCTAGAATCCCGCCTATGATCACTTTTCTTTCCATCGACATCGAGGGAAGAAACTTTTTTTAAATGACAAACGTGCTGCAATAATGTGGATTTCTCATGTGGTAAAGAAGTGCACGCATCTCCCAGAACTTTTATGGTTAAGGTTAGGAAATTATTTTTCAATTCAATAAACAGTACAATATTTCAGTTCCTCTGAATCCTTAGAAGAACAACCTCAAAAAAAGCAAGAAAGGTTTTCAAATGAGGCAAGAAAAGACAAATCATAGAGGGATACTTTGAAGATGTATTATGTTTAGCCTGCCTTACTTTAATTACTAACACCAATCATCCTTTTAATAAAAGGTCAACTGCTTTATTTGTCAAGAATACTGACTTAAATCATTTTAAATGTAAGATGCAATAATTGCATTTTCTGCTAATGATTCCTTCTGCATATTACTTGTCATTAGTTCTAATAAGAAAGCTTTAAATACAAATATTTGTAAAGATGTTGAAAAAAAAATAAACAAGATGCTGTGGCAAGATGATTTTTCATCAGCTGACAGCTCTGTGGGCCCAGTAATACTCGCGCGTAGCGTGTCCCGGTTACCCGCGGCCACCTTTGTGCCCAGGAAAACCTTCGCCAGAGCAGAGCCCAGGCACGTGTGACCCCCAGAGCGAAGCCGGAGGGGTCCCAAGGGGCACAACCTGTCCCCGAGGCAGATCTCCCGTGGACACCACAGCAGGCGCCTGAGCGGGTAAATCTGGGGCTACTTTGGGCCAAACTGGAATTAGGAATTGTTTTTTTCCTTTTGAATGAGGGGCCTGGTCTGTAGGGTAGAGCTTTCAGGTTAAAGCAGGAGGTTTTTTCTGGTTTTACAACTAGGAATTGTAGGAAGCTTTTAATTTCACCTTTGATATCTTAATGACAATGGTAGCTGCTACAAATCAGCACGCATTTTTTTGGTGTACGTGCAGCAGCGTGCAGGCTCTTTTTCTCCCTGGAGCCTCAGCATGGTGCAAAACTCTGCTGGATTTGCTTCAGTTCATTTTCTAAACTATCAAGAGTGCCCCATAATTTTCCCTCAGTGCTCCAGAATACGTTCGTATGAAGAACACTGAGTAATTGCCATGTGCAATTTAAAGCTTGGTCACTGAATAAATAGAAATCTTAACAGACTGTATACATTTCCAACATTCATCTGGAGGAACGAGCAAAGATTTCTCATTTCGAACTTTTATACTTTGTATAATACTTGATTGTTACCAACCGCTGGAAATTAACATAATGCCACAGATAACATAAGTTCTTGCAAACTGATTTAGAAGTCTAGAAAAAAAATAGTTGATTAACGTTTAAAAAAAAAGAAAACTAAGGAGTTAGGCTTCAAGGCGTCATGAGAAAAGACTGCAGAATGCAGATTTACATTTCAGACACATATTTGGTCTTTCAGGAAAGTACTGAACACGGAATTTATATTCATTTTGTGGTACCAGCAGCGTTGATTGATGTGAACCTATTCATAAACCTATGAATCAACAAAATAAAAATCCTTATATTAAGAAGAAGAATAGAAGAAAGCGAAGGAGAAGATACCAATTTCATCTTTTTAGAACCATTAACATGGGGGAAGTGCTTCCCCAGATTTCCTTCAGGGATGCTGAACGCCCCATGCCCCAGCCCGTGTCCCCACCACCCGTGGCTGAGATGCTGGGGCCACCCATGATCTCCGGCACCCACACACCAGCCTGGAGACGAAACCACAGCGTCCCCTGAACACATAGATGGGAAAGCAACTTAGCACAGGTCTGGATGTAGATTGTAGTAGGATGTAAACTAAAGCGATCTAGAAAGATGTGATAAAAAAGCGAGTGTGGTAACAAACATTCGCTAGAGGTTGAGTTTTGTAGAGCTACTGGCGTCGGCGCACGCTTTGCAGTGAAGCCCAGATTCAGAAATCACTTCAGGTTGCTTTGCAGGTTTAGTTACATGCTACATATCAAAACATATATCAAAAAAGCCCCTATAAGAAAATATCTGCAAATTTTCGTACAATTTTTGAAGGTTTCTGCAAGCATTTATTTCATTGTCCAAACATAATTTGTTTGCTTTAAAGAAAGACAAAGAAGGAATTTTGTCGTTCAAGATCTATTCTGTGCTTTAAAGGTAATTTAGAAATCCTAAGGACTTGCTCAGCCCATTCACGTGAGCATCTTCAGGATGAGGAGGGCTGTGGGGGCCGGGCTCTCTGCCCGCGCTCTCACAGCAACCCCGGCACGGAGGAGGGAAAAGTTGCTGCTTCTACCATAAATAATGCCAGTTTGGTGAAAATTGAAGATGTGCACCTGAGGAAAGCACTACCTCTCCCGGGTGCAGGAGTGGGGAAGCCACTCTAAGGGAGGTGCAGGAAACAGGGGCCTTTGACGTGCGAGTACCAACAGAAAACCCCCTTTTCTAGGCAATAGGAGAAAACCAGGGGAGTCGCAGCCCATGGAAAGTGAGAGGTCGCAGTTTCAGATATTTTCAGATTTCAGATAATTTCAGATATTTCAGGCCAACTGTTTCTTCGTGGGATACCTGGGGCAGAGACCTCTCCCTTTTCACATGGAGAGTGGCAGATCATGAACCAAACCAGCCCATGCCAAAGAGAAATGAGAATGACGGTGCAGTCCTTAAAAGGCTCTTAGGGATGACAATTTAATGCAACTGTCTGACTAAAATAAGCAGCCCTGCTTCCTTCAGACTGCCGAGACAGCCTCGTAAATTACCTCCACGTCAAAACGCTGCCTTACTGTATTTTGGCATCGAAAAGGAACGTATGTGCTGTCCCTCTTTTCTCTGCAATAGATTTCGGAGCCCTCTGGAGCGGATCCTCTCTCTGGTGATGTTTCAGTTGGGATCAGCCCCATGTAAAAAAAATGCCATCGCAGGATATTGGCAAGAAATGGCTCGTGTAGCTCTGGAGATGGAAAGCCAAGGTGTTCCCACAGCTGCCTCCCGAACCCTTTGGTCCCCCCAGCCAACACGGGATGCTGCCGGAGGAGCCCGCCCTGCCTCCATCCACAGCTCCAGCTATTGACTCCATTATTTTTTAATATACTGCTGGGAAACCGAAGCAGGCACTTATGGATTGCAGAGGTCAAAGGAGGCTAAGAGCCCTGGGGGAGAGCAGGCTGGAGGCCTGGCCCGCCCCAGGCTGGAACCGACGTGCTGACGTGCTGCTCTGGGGCACGGGCGCTACCGGCCAAGCCTGGAAAAACCCATCCCTAAACCTGGAACTGAGCAAGGAGGCAAGGCGTGGGGTTTACTTTGAATTTCATGGTCTTAAAGCTTTTTCAAAGATATGCACTTGGTTCAAATGCGAGCATTATCTTCCAATCATGGGTTTATCAAGAGTACCGCAAATGTAACTGTAAATGCAATCAGGCTGTGACTGGCAGAAATCAGTGTGTCATGACTGCTATGAATATTTCTCTCCAGGATTAATTTGTATTATCATTTTGAACTCTTTTTATATAGCCAGTATTGATTTGCAGGAGCTACTTGCATTTTAAATCGCAACTACGTGATTTTCATTTACAAGTCAATGTACTTTATTACAAAGGCGCAATCTTAATGTTTCCTTGTTTTCCCAGGAAATAAGCTATTGTACAGGATCTCTCCCCAGTTTGCTGCCCCGAGCCCTGTCTGCGGGTTTAAACTGGTAAGTTACAAACAGGCATTTCAAAGCGATGGGCAGGTTTGAAGCCAGCGTGTACCACCGTCTGTACGTCTGTACGTGCCGCCATAGAGAACCCCTGCACTGCGCACGCCTTCGAATTACTTCGCCTTTTAACAACATAATTCAAGCAGCTTCAGTGGAACTAGACATTAATACCGGGGTGCAGGTGGTGAGACCTTGTTTAAGATGAGAAGGCAATGAGTGTATACATCTTCTAAATATTACTTTTGGAAAGTAAGTGATCGAGAGGAATTAAAACAAGGCTTGAGATAGCATAATACTCCTCATCCACCGGAACTCTGTCACTCTCTTCATTAACAGGAGAGAAGTAATAGTTATTCCATCAGCATCCAGAGGATGCTGTAAGGAATCGTAAGGCACTCCACATCCCAGGCCATGGGAAAGGGATGCTCTGCTCCGTGCCTGGAGAGGGATTCTCCTGGAGGCTGCTCCCTCCCAGCTCTCATCCGCGCTTGGAAGAGCGTGCAGCATCAAACCATCAGGCGCTCATAAACCTTTTGCTATTCCTCCCTTCCCTGTGTATTCAGTACTTTACATACAAAGACCCTTTTGAAGCGGTGTCACCACTGAAGCACGCAGTCACATTTCATCCTCTTCAAAGCCAAAGTCAGACTGAAGTGAAAGAAAACAGTTTGGCGTCTTTTAGGTGATGCAAGAAAGCTATAAGAACCCTGAACAAACTGCTATCAATTCTATGATCTAAACATTTCTATAACACGTCTCTCTGTTTAAAGGGAATTAAGTCATCAAGCCGAAGGGGATCCGTGGGGAAGTTTGCGTCTTTACCCCTGTATGCCTTAGGCTCGGGAACGGGTGGGAAAGAACTGGTTCCCAGTCCATAGCTCTGCGCGCAGACCGACGGTGGGGCTGCGCACGGTACGACCTTACACACAGCAGGAGGTGTCCTGTCTCCCTTGGCTTTTGGGACCATTTCGTAATTCCAACAGCATTTCAAAATTTTCTAAATGTCTTTATAGGCATAAAAGTACAGCACTGGACTTTCTTTGCTCTTTCTATTGGAATCCGCTGGGTGGCAATGATTTGAATCTGGAAAACATGCAATGACTTAAAATCGGTATTTTCTGTTGGGGAAGCGAGAGAACGGTGGGAGGACACCTGAAATGCAGATTTACCCCCTGATGAAGCAGCTCTTCTGTGGTCTCCCTCACTTCTGACATCTCTTTATAAACAAGCAGTGGGACACATCCCTGCTGCCGATCAACGAGCTGCTGCAGCTACAGGTACACCAAACAAACTCCAAAATAATAGACTTAGCTCAAGCAACTTAACATTGCTTTTAACTCTTTAATCTTTACCAGAATTAAAATGATCAGGCGGTGCATCATCTTTGTGGCTAGCAGGAGCTTTTTGTTTAAAGTTTTCTAGGTCAATCACAGGAGCTGGGTGGATGCTCGGCACTCGCAGAGAGCAGAGACCCAGACCACAACTGTGTCCCGCGTTGCTGGCACTGCTCACACTTACTCATTTCCCCTTCAATTCGCTGAATTTCTCTCTTAAGGCTCTGCATAGCAAAAACTGCAGCAGAAAAAACCCTCGTTCTGAAGTCTCTCATGCACAAACACTCTGAAATACCTGAGCAATATTCCATATAAATAAAATCCTTGATTTATTTTTGTCTTTTTGTTTTTAGCGGATGCTATAGTTTGTTCATCTTAGATGTGTTGTTGATTCTTCTGATGCAGAGAAATGGATACTGGCTTGTTGTTGGGTAGACACAGTGGTGTTCCATCTCCATCCCCTGCAGTTGGAAACCTCTCAGGAGAGCATGCAGATCCTCCGCACGCACCCCACTCTTCATGTAAGCATAAAAATAGAGCCTGCCTGAATTCAGTGGGGAAATGAATCATAACTTGGCTTTGGTCGAAGGCACTTTCAGTCAGAGCAAAATCACCTGCCGCATGAAAACAATCCGTAATTGGTGTCCATGTGGGAAAACCAGTGCTGCCTCAGGCCAGCGGGCAGAGCACCGGGGCTGGGCACCACCGCGTGAACTGCCCACGACAGCAGAGAGCCCCGAATGCCTCCTGCAGAGCTCCAAGGCAGAATCACAGAATTGCCGTATTTTAGTGTCCTGGGTTTGGCCAAATTGGCCAATGGCGGGCAACAGATGCCCCCACCCCCCACCTCTCGCACACGGAGAGAAGGAGGAGAGGTTAAGAGATTTACGAGTTTAGAAGAAACTAAACTAATGAAATATGAATAACAAAATAAAACGGGAAATAATGAAATGGATACAATATATACAAAACCGTATCAAGCTCCCAGGATGACGTCCCTGGCCGGCCCCGGGGCAGTCCCAGGCTGGGCTCAGCGACGGGTGGGAACTGGGTTCCACAGCTGGAGTCGGGAACAGACGGGTCGGGATCAAAGGCAGAGGAACAGACAGGGTCCTCCTCGGACGTCGGCCGTTGAAGGAAGAGAGCTGACCCTTCGGTCCCTCAGCTTTTACCCTGAGCAGGGGGCAGACGGGATGGAACACGCTGCTGCTCCGTTTTGGGTCCCCTCTCCTGTCCCCCCCTCCCCGCAGGTGGGACCCCCTGCGCCCCTCCGCCTCCAGCCCCCCAACGGGGCGAGTAACGCCATGAGCTGACCTTGGTTGGTACAGCAACAGGCGTCAGCAAGAGCCTCTCTGCGAACCATTCCTTGGCCTTATCACTCCGAGAACCAACCGTTTTCGGCACAACATGCTGTTAATTCCAGAGAGGTAGAAGAGGCTTAGCTCGGAAGAACAAACTACTGGAGAGAAAGTTGGTTCTGTTTTACCTCAGACCAGGACATTTAGCTCTATATTTATCCATGAATGTGTCTGATAAAATCCACATAGCTTCATTGTTTATCCTTTTGTAAAAAAAGCTAAATGGGAAATCTTCAATACTTTTCCATACCGATACGCTGAATGATGCGCGCCGCAAGCTGCTAGTGCCAGGGAAGCTGCTCCCCTACTTCAGCCTCGCACCTACACACGCGTTTCTAATTATTTGTTATAACAAGCGTAAATTCTCCAGCATTTCCTTACCCTCGTGTGGAAACCAACAATAAAACTTTATGTGCTTAAAATTACCTCTGTATTGTTCGAGGACTTGTCTAGCATCTCGTTAGTAGCTTGCCTTCATCTTGCAACTTTAATTAGCAGCTCCAGTCTGGGATTTACCTATGACTGTCATGGGTGAAGAGCGCTAGCTAATGAATTATTCAAAGTAAATTAAGAGACTAGGGGAGTTCTCTACCTGTCTAAGACTAGTACACACTTCATTAGCAAATATTTTCACCTGTGACAGTCACAGGTACCTCACAGGCTGAATTTTTACGCTCACCTGAAATGGATTCTGTCTATGTCCGCGTTAATGTCAAACCCAGAGTTTTACTTCCATAGAGATTACATTAACAGTGACAGTTAGTAAATTGGATCCTCAAGATTATAGGATATCTTCATTAAACCTGGGTAATGCTTGGAACGGTTAAGCAGGCAGATTTGTATCACCCTCCGAACACCCCAGTGTTGCTTGTCAGGATCCCACAAGGTGATTTATTTCTACCTCCACGCACTTCTTGGTACATGAGCTGAAACTTCTGGAAAACTTTTAGCAATAGTTTTAACTCTGAAAATACGTAGAAAGCTTCAAGCCTGCTTTTCCCACCCTGCCCTGTGCCAGGCTCGGAGGCCCTCTGCCCACCATCAGCCCCCAGTTCACCCTCCCAGCAGCCGTTTGCTGGCCGTGAAAAGCGGCTCTCGACCAGCATTTTAACAAGAGCAGATCCCGAAAAGCAGAACTTCATATACATCTCTGACAGCCTCAGAGACAGCAAATCCATCACAGCAGAGTTAGCAGAAGGATGTGGATTCCTGCAGTCTGTGCCAGAACACGCCATGTGAGGGCTTCTACACTAACTGATTTTACATCGTGGACTCCATACGGGAGGGCTGCAGTCAGCTGCCGTGAGATGGTACCACGGGGCAGAGGGGCACGGAGGGAGCTCCATGTGTCCGGGAGAAGACGCAGGTACGTCTCCCGCAGAAGCCAAAGGGCTCCCTCTCTGGAAGGTGAAGAGCTGGAGAGAAGCCTACCCTGGAGCTGCTGCACGGAGCGACTGCGGCGCCTCTGGGGCCTGGCGCAAGGGCAGGAACCTGGATCAAGGGCAGGGATCTGCGCACTTCCCCTGTGGAGGGGCCAGCAGCCACCTCTTCCCTGGGCCAGGGCTGCCAGGCTGTGTCCTGCTCTGAGCGCACCGCACCATTGCATTGCACTGCACCGCCGCATCGCACCGCAACAGCATCGCACCACATCGCACCGCAACAGCATCGCACCACATCACTGCACCAGCACTGCGCCAGCACTGCACTGCACCACATCGCACTGCACCAGCACTGCACCGCACCAGCATCACACCACATCACTGCACCAGCACTGCATCGCACCAGCATCACACCACATCACTGCACCAGCACTGCATCGCACCAGCATCACACCACATCGCACCGCACCAGCATCACACCGCAGCATCCCACCTCACCACACCAGCATCACATCGCATCGCCCCAGCACCACATCCCACCTCACCACACCAGCATCACATCGCATCGCCCCAGCACCACATCCCACCTCACCACACCAGCATTGCACGGCACCCCACTGCACCCCACAGCAATGCACCCCACCATACCACACCACACTGCGTCGGCATCGCCCTGCACCACACCAGCATCGCGCCACGGCGCTCCACACTGCACCGCATCATACCACACCGCAGCGCAGCCACGCTGCAGCACTCCACACCCCACTGCACCACACTCCATGGCACCAGCAGCCACCACGCTCCACTGCACCACGCCACATGGCACCGCACCAGCACCGCATGGCCCCACGCCCCACCGCAGTGTACCCCTCTAGCAGCACACTGCACCCACGGGCACCGCACCGCACCTCTCCGGCCCAGGCAGCGGCTCTGCGCCGACCCGCACTGCCAGCCGGGACACGGGACACCTCCTCCCGCTCCGGACCTGTCCCCAGGGGTGACGGCACAGGCCAGGAGGGCCCTCAGCCCAGTGGGAAGCAGGAAGGTGCCATCTCCCATCAGCGCACTGCTGCTCCGCACAGCTCCGCAAGCAGACCCACAGGCGCCTTCCTAGTAATCATCATGCTCTGCAGCACAGCCAGCCCGAGAATGTTAGACTCTTAGAGAGGAAAATAATATAAATGCATAAGCACTGTAGAATCTTGAAGCTGCTGGCAGACTATTAGTTAAAATTTGTACTTGAACCTTTAACGCAGTTTATTGTAGGAACTATACATCTCACCCTCGATAGGTATATAAGTTAAAGCAAATAAATTCCCACCAGCGATGGGCTGTATCCTCATCTCTCTGTAAGATGGCAGCCCCAATACAGCCCAGATCCCCAAAGGACAGCAGGGCTGCTCAGGGGGATATTGATCTGCTCCACTGTTCTTCCTCCTAATTGTCACCAATGCAGTCCCCTCCAATTAGCTGGCTCAGCTAACCGGCAGCAGCAGGCTGCTCCGCAGCGTTCATTAGCCAGGCAGGTGACACTGTCAAAGCCCGGCTAAAAAAGAGCCCAAAATATAAGCACAGAGCCGTACTTGCTGCTCCAGGCGTTTGAGGTTTTTTACTTGCAATATTTTAATGCGTTCACGGATGGAAAGCTGTCAGTGAAATAATTTATCCAAGCACTCTTCAGGAACGCCGCATCAGTGGAGCAGGGAAGCGGCCGTGCTGCCAGGTTTTCTGGAATGAAGCAGGAACCCATCACGCGGGAATACAAAGGCATCATTTTTTTTTTTTGCTGGCAGAAATCACTGGTTCTAAAAAGTGCTGCCTTCCACAATCTAAAGGTAAAATCGACTGTTAAAGATAAATTGAACTGCTTGCTTAAAGGAAAGATTTATGGGTTTATGAACAGAGGACACATGAATAAATGGTTTGCTAAATAACTGTGGGGGGGGAAAGGCACAGAAATGTTTTTAGTTTATTAGGTTGACTCCCCAGGCAGCTGGAATCAGCACAGCTGCACGTCGCCACTCTGTGCCACAGATGTGACGAAGACAAGGCAAATGTCAAGTATCTCTTGAACGCGTTTTGTATTTTTTTCCATGCTCGCAACCGACATTAAAATATTCTCAATCACAGTCCCCCACACAACAGATTTTATTTAGGTAATTCAAGAAATTAGGGTTTTGACATTAAACTTTAATACTAATTTAATATATCTTAAAGACCTGAATTAATTCCACAGAGGTGCCCATTCACACTCTGAAAAAAAGGTTTGGATACAGGAAATTTTCAAATGTTAGTTCTCTGCTCTGACTGATACACCAGGGTGGCAGAGAGGGGAGCTGAGGCTCAACAGAGCACTTTACCCACTTCTGCCTGGGGAAAAGGGAATATCTCCCATAACTACATCAAAGGAAAGAACCACCTTCCTGGCATTATTCAGCTCAACAAAGGGCCTAAATGTATATTCCAGAGAGGCAACCAGCCACACCAGATGAGAAGTCCTCTATTTCTTTCATAGTTCAGTCCGATAGTTAATTGCCCATGAAACATTTGCTTTGCATTTACGTTGAAATTGTTCAGTTTCAGCTTTTAGTCATTAGTTTTCATTATAGTTTTTTTGCCAAGATTGAATTTTCTGAGTTTTTTTGGCACAGAAACATTCTTCAACACAATGAGGTCACCTACTTCTATTCTACTAAACTAATTAGACTGAGTTCTTTGAGCTTCTCCCTGTAAATATTTTGTGTTTCCCATATAATATTTTTTCTCTCTTCTGCCACCTTTTTGTTATTTCAGCATCTTTGAGAAAACACGCACCAGAACCACACATCGTATTTCACTACCTGTCTCAGCAAGGCATTTGTGTTCCTATTCATCACTCCACATGTGCGCACCTCCGGGTCCTGGTAGTCTGGGGTTTTGCCATAGTGTTATATTAGGACGGATACAACTTATCAAGATGTTCCCTTTGAGTAGCTTTCCTCTTTGTTATAGCCTATTCCACTGGTCACCGTGTCATTTTCAAATTTTATCATCAATAATTTCCTATCAACTTTCAAAATACTCATGCAAACACCAAACGGAACTGCTCCCCTTGCTCACCACTGAAGACACCCACCAGAAATCCCCTTTCCACCCACACTCAGTGTTGACTCCACATTGATGGTATTTCTCAGGTCTGTCAACCATCCAGGACCTTAACCCACTTAGCACAGCCTTTCCGAACTTGCAGCTTGTCGTTTGGGTTTTTTTTAAGAAACACGAGTTTTTATAGTCCTAAATCAAACAGCAGTAACAGGCAGTGCTTACTACATGTAGCCTTTCAGACAAATCTCAAGGGACTGTGATAAATTTGAAATAATTCCTTCCTCACAAAAGAATGCAAAAAACATATATTGAACTGGTTTTGAACTACTTGAATCTGTTGGATTTTTCACGGAAGTATTTTAGATTGTACAGCACTATGGAATAACATCTATGGACTGGCGACCTCCTCAGCCAAGTCTTGTGGCACTCCGAGGTTCAGAGCAGCCAGATCCGCTGGGTCACGGATGGTCCCCCCTCATCCCCAAGTGTACATCATCTGCCTCGGAAAGCAGGTAGTGATTCCAAAGCGACACCAGCCCACTTCTTTCCAAAAGCAGAGAAGTTATTGAAAAATGTTAACAATTGTGGAAAGACAGGCACCTTTCTGTTTCTTTCCAGGCTGAGCCTGTCCCACTGTTATGGGTTCATAGACATGAACATCACTGGGATCAGCTACAGCCTCTGCTTTCAGATACGTAGCAGAAACAGCCCTCGCTTCATCAAGTGTAAGAAAAAATATTTACATACTTACCTTTATTTACTCAATAATAGAGTGTTAAAATGCTCCAGTAATCATTACATAAAGATCAAATGTGAAACCTTATTATATACATCAGGACAATTAGCTTTCCAATGAAATATAGCGTGACCTTCAACTACTAGTATTCACAGCAGAGTCTATATTCAGCCATTCATACATATATTCATAAATTTGGAAACTGTAAATTACATCACGAGATGGATTCAGCCCTAGCGAATGCTGGATTCTATTCTTCACTTATGCACATCTATCATAAATAAATATTTACCAGCACGCCCATAGTATTTTCTTCAACGCTCACTCACTCCCTGATTAAATGCAGGTCGTTTTCATCCATAACTACTATTCAAATTCAAAAGTGAAAGTGATTTAGGAAATAAATTATCTTTTAGAGGTATATTTGGTGTCACTTGTCTTGGTCCTCTCATTCAAATGTGAAACGTTCTCCTCTCTGTCTTCATTGTTTTCGATTCCGTAATCGTGAACTCCACATCTGGAGCTGGGAACGAAGACCTATGGAGCGCTCTCCTCCCCAGCACAGGCAATGAGCTGTCTTTGTCACTGTCACATCCAGGGCAGTGGCCAAATTAAAGACATTCATTTTCGTGGCTGGTTATTACTACCTGATAACCTGAATGTTCAGGCAAATACATTATCCCTGATGAGACGGAGAAGCTGGAACCAGAGGAAACTGAGGCAGGACACCAAGAGGATGGTCTGAAAAAATAATTGGCACGGAGGTCTGACGAAAAGTCACAATGCAACATGGCGTTGCTTAAAATCAGCTGGAAGAATAATTCATAGTCGAGATGAAAAAGCTCGAATAGGAGTTTCCATTTCACAGGGATGTTACGCAGAAAGAAGCAGCGTGGTGTGGAGCGAGCACGGGCAGGAGATCCAAGAGGGGACCAGCCAGCCAGGCTGCCGGGTACCAGCAGGATGGGCAGCAGAAAAGGCATTTCTTGGAGGCAGACAGAAATGAAAGATATGGGATCTTTTTTAAGAAATGTAAAGCTTGAGCTCCTCGGGAGGTATCTACAAGGAGATCTCAGAAGATAAATTTGAGATTTTAGCTTGCAAATCTAGGATGCAAATCTGAAATGAAAATATATCTGTGTGTCATCTTCATGGAGACAGCAAGTTACGCTTTCAAGAGCAGAGAGATAGGGAATGAGGGAGTAACCCAGGGGGATCCAAAGCCTGTCCGCGTGGCAAAAGCATGGAAGAAAACTCTTCAAAAGGAAAAAAAAGTAAAAATTTAAAAAATAACTAAAAGAGGACAGAGACTCATGAGTCAACAAAATTTCAAGAGGAGCACAGCTAGTGATGTTAAAGCTGGAGGACAGATCTTTAAAAAAATGAAAACTATTTTTTGGCAAAAGTCCTGTGTCTCCTCTACAGATTCAGCTTTAATGTTATCATGGAATATATGGAGCTACTTGCCCAGACAATATTCAGAGTATCTGAGATTTTCATGTCTGCCATACATCACTCCAGGAGGATATTATTGTCTCCCAAGCGTTTTTATGGGTTTAGGATTAGTTCATCTTGTTTAGACCAACAATCTCAGAGGTCATAAACTAACAAAAACTTTCCTGGGTTACCAATTATTTTCATTTAACGATACAGACCATTGCACCCATCACAAGACATTCGCAGTCAGAGTTCATGTGCGCGGATCACCCTCTGAAGGCATTCCCTGCTCTTTTTTTTCTTTTTTGAATCGCTAAAGCAGCAAATTAGGGTCCTAGTTTAGGAAATTTAATTAATCTCCAGCAGTGAAGCAAGGTGAACCCACCCTGATCAAATATTTCATATAACACATTAGCGTGAATATCAATCATATTTCACAGCACATCTGGTCTTTATATTTTGGTGTTACTTTTACTGGTTTTGACAGAAAATTACTGTGCACAGAAAAAACATCCAAAGCCAACGATCAGCACTCGACATAGCAAGGTTGCTTTAGCCAACCTAAGAAGTCACTCCTTCCTTGAAGAACCGCAAAAATCCTTTAGATGTTTTGTATAACTAAAAATCCCAAGGTCAGTTTGGAAAGTAAACAAGCACGTGCATGTTCACCAATACCTTCAGGAAAAACAGTCCTGCTCGTTGGAAACCGCCCTTGCTACAGTTACAGCCATGAGCTGGGGGCAGACAGAACCTGGCGAGCCGACACTGGCTTTGGGAGCGATGTTAGTCCTCCCAGCTCAACCTACAGCTCCACGGCAGTGCCAGAGCCCCAGCACCTTTGACCGATCAGCAGGCTACGAGTTTCAAAAGCTTCTTTTTCCTCGTTTTTAGAAATTATATAAATAAATAAATAAAATTTTTAAAATAAAAATAAATACTTAGGTTCCTAATTGTTAAATTACTTTGGAAAATAAACAGCAGGCTCACACGGCACTCAGATTATTTTCAAGATATTACTAAAAGAAATTTTTTTAAAAGCCTTTAAAATTAGTTAATATAGTCAGTGAATAATCAAAACAATTTTAGCATGGGTATAAGGAAAGAAATAAAAAAGTATTTAGCGCTGGCCATGAATCCTTAGCCATACTGCAAACTGAAACTTCTCTATTGCTTCCAATATTCTGAAAGAATAATTCATAACAAATACTTATTTGTTCTTGTGCTGAGGCACTAATAATGACAACAGGGCTCTAACCAGTGATCGGAATGTATTCTGTGATATCTAATATAATCTTTACCTAGCAAAAGCGTTCACAGCCGTACTCATGAAAACATCCTTTCGGAACAGATGGGAGATAACCTAAACTATTGTGTCCATTTTCGAAAGAAATCTGAAATACTCTGTTAAGTGGTCTTCAGGCAAAATACACAGAGACAAATCGGTTTGCTGTCATAAAACTTGATACTAAGAAGACAGCAAACAGAGTTACAAATACTAATATTGGCCTTTGGTTCTCACTGAGAATGTTTCACTTTCGCTTTTCATATCCTCTCATAAAGACACCAACTTGTATTAGTATTATTCATTGTTCAAAACAAAAACCAGTTCCAAAAGCACTTCCAGTAGCTGAAAAATCACTTTCTGTTGAAAATGGAGTCCCCATGAAGGTCTGTGTAAAACACTCTCTTAAATGCAATCTTTTCAGGTTCATTTCTCCCCAAACCGACATCCTCAGGAATATGTATTATAATATGGAGCCAAATTTGCAACCCAACTTCTGCTGAAGTTAAGAATGATCATTATAAGCCCTAATTCTTCATTTCATTATGCATCACACTAACAGGTTCAATAGATCTTTATGCTGGTGCAAACGGTTTTGTTATTTATAACCACGTTCAGACGACTTTACAGTATGGATTTGAACTTACACAAATTAAGATAATAAAATTACCTTTTTTCTAAATAATCTAATCAAGCTAGTCTACTAATTTAAAATTAATGGAATGGAAGGGAAATGTTGGACACTTTCAAAATAAATTAAGAGTGGAACCAGGTTACGTTTAATCAAGATGTCATGCAAATTAGCAGCTTCACTCAGTGAGTACTATTTAAAGAACTTCTTTGCTAGTGAAAATATTTTTGGAACCATTACAGGAACCATCTACTTTTGGTTAAAGAGGGATGAATGCTAAAAAGCACAGCTCCCCCACTACCAGGTTCATCATTACAGTGCTGTAAAGCTTGGCTAGACAGGGAAAGTCCTCATCAGCCTGCTGGGGGCAGGGGGTCAGCTAGAGTAAATATTTTCAGAAAACAGCTCTTAATCTGAAAGATTATGTACTGTTGCCAGAAAACAAACAAACAAACAAAAACCCAAACAAACCACCAAATAACAACCAAAAACAACCCACAAACCAACCCCAAAGAAAAAGGAAACCAAAAAAACCCCAAACTAAACCAACTTAGAGAAATAAAGTTCTGTAAGTACATGATTCTTACTGGAAGAGAAGGCAGGAAATGCCCACTTCTGCAGGAAATGAGGGTGGAAGCAGGAAAACTCCCCCCAGCCAGCCTGCCTTGCCCCAATACACCAGCCAGGGCTCCAGCCCGGCCCCTCCCCCCCGGCACTCGCTGCCCCTTGACGGGGTCTCGGCAAGCGCCCGCAGGAACAATCAGCAGCACATTCCTGATACCGCTCCTTCCCAAGACTTATTATCTGCTGATAACTACAGCCAGCCCTACAAAGGCATCACCTACTAAAAATGGCCAAAATTATACTCCAGTACTGCCAATGGCACTTATTTGCTAATTGAGTGGTGCTCTTTATTAGCAACTGATTATGCTAACCGACGTACAAGATGCCGTAGCTTTACAAAAGGGTTGGCAACTTCAATAATCAGCGTGCTGAATTCCTGTTGCGATTTTAGACAAAGATTGCTGATTCTCCTCCAGATGAAGCTAAAGTAAGAACATTCCCAATTCTGCCATCACACAGGTATGGATATATATTATTAAACAGCATACATATGTAGTCAAATTAATATTCTACATGAAAAAAAAAGAATCCTTTCTTCTCCTATGAATATATTTGTATTGCTCTTCTGCACCCAGTCAAACCTTTTACTAGCAGACGTGCTTTGGATATTGTAATTTATCTCCTTCTAACTTACGAATAATGTGTCAAGTCCTCTCCAAAGACAGCAAACATTTGCAGAGAAACTGTATTCTAGCTAACATAAACTTTGATCAATGGTAAATACTGCACATCACTTGCTACTATAAAAAATAATATGACTTTGTACTATTACCATGTATTACCTTCCATCTAAGAATTCAAACGGTTTGCAAAAAATGTTAGCAATCTAAGCTTACTCCACTTCTTCCCCGCCTCCCCAGAAAGAATCACAGGAATTTCAAACACACTCGTATTTAGTGAACATCTGAAGCTTTACGCCGATGCTTTGTTTGGTGGTTGGTTTTGGTTTATGCGCTTACAATCCTAAGCATTGCATCCCAAAAATACCGTATCATGAGCTGCAATCGTGGTGGGAGAGTGGGTTCTCCTCCCCACGCGCCGTAGCTGTAATGAGGAGGTCAATTATCCGTACATTCCACATCAGAACACCACCAGTCTCCATGGCCACTCTCGGGGTGTCTCCCCCCCCCAAGCCAGTACCCGAGCCCTGGCTCCTGGGCTGACTGGGCCCTTCTGTGGGCTACCACCTCCTCAAGCCATGGAGACGCAAGCGCTGAACCACCCTCAACGTTACATCCCACTTCCCTACACGAGCATTATTTTCACAAACACTTCAAAACAATATTCCTTCTCATCGCTCACTTGCTTAATCTTACAAAAAGAAAATGTATTTGGATGTGTCTAAAATATTAAAAAGTATGTTTTTTGAGGCAGTCATTCCAGAAGCATATTTGAATTAAAAATAAACTTTGTTGCATAAAATCTTCTCCTATGCTGTTTACTTTACCTAGCTAATATATAAAAAAAGGAGGAATCAGCATAGTCTGTTGGGAATGAGATGGTTCAAGAGTTATTTGAATTAATCCCCAAATACATATGCGGTGTTCAGGGTTATTACTATTTTCATAAACAGAAAAATGTGTTCTTTGGGCATGAACAGCTTCATTGCAGTAAACATTAATGCTAAAATAGACGGTAGGGAGGGAAAGGTGAACTACTGCTGGGGAGAGAAGGCCATAGGTACAGCAAAAGATAACATGCAAGTAGCGAAACTGCTCTGGAATGGCAGTTATCTATATATAGAAAGGACAGGCATCCCAAGGTATTAATTATTTATATTGCCACTTAAGCCTTATTGTTATTTATCAAAGAATGCATGTTAACTTGAAATATTTACACAAAACTACTGCACTCAATGAGATGGCTATCGTAGAAAGTGCTCCTTACACCTCTAAAGCCAAGAGCTATCTTAAATCCATTACCCATCGATAAAATCAGTACGAATGAATCGCAAATGTGCTGGAGACACAGAAAAAAAAAAAAAAGAAAAGAAAAATCCTGATCAGATATTTGGATATAATACGTGAAAGAGGAAGAGGAAAACCAACCAGGCTGGGACCAGGCGGCCTCTGGCTGTGGCAGCCGGGGAGGGAGCTGCAGGTTCTATAATCTCCTCTTACACTATAATCTCTACATGTAGAGCATGCAGCTCGATATGAAAAAAAGAAAAAAACCCAGAAAATCCAACTACTGTATCTAGGTTAAAGACTCTCAGATCTTCTCCACTCCACACCTCGCCCCTGGTTTAAGTTTAAAAACTGAACAGTTTTTGGTGCTCCAGGCTCCGGGGGGCTCGCGATGCCTCGTGTCCTCATCCTCTGCCCTCACAGTCCCTGCGGACACCATCCATCGCTCTTGCCTCTGGCTGGGGGTGTAAGCAAAATTCCCCCCTTTCCTTTGTGCTAATCCCCCCATCTGTGGCTCTCCCTGCTCTGTACGAGGCAGAGACGGGCACCGCTGCACTCCCTGCCCCCAGGACGGTCCCAGGGGGGCTCAGCCCACACGTTCCCCCAGCCCGGGGCACCCTAAACAAGGACAAATTTAATTTGCAGGCTATGTTTTATCTTTAGCACACACATACTCTTACTACCACAAACGTATCATAAAAAAGATTTATGAAGGTAAAAAAACAGTCACAAATTAAATAAAATTAATTAAATTAATTTTCAAGTAATTTCCAGCCATGTGCAAGACTCTATGCTAAAAAAAAAAAAGGCAGCTGTGACAAAAGATATATTTTGTTCTCTCTTCCTCTGCTATTTAATAGTCTCAGAATGAAAAGTCTAGTACAATTTTCTAGTCCAATTGTTCCAGCCGGGGGGAAAATTGCTCGTCATAATTAGGCCACTTTCATAACATATTTACTCTTCACCCGGCCTCCTGCGGATGCGGCCGAAGCACCGCACCTGTGAATCCGTGACCTGTTCTTCCACCGCTGGACATTCCCCCACCACCTTCTCCCCTCTCACCTGATTTTGATCCCGCTACGCGCTTGGTCACAGGTCGAGGACAGAAAAGCAAAGTTCACCAACTACAGGCAAAAATACAGAAAAGATTGTTTGTTTTTCACGCCTGCAGCCCCTGTACCCGCGGTTTTCCCGGCGGGGCTTTGCTGTGCGCGGTGAGGTGGGGCGATGCCCCGGGTCCGAGCGGGGAGCCCCCAGCCCCACGCGCCCGTCGGAGCCGCAGGGCTGGGGCGGTGCGGGGCTGGGTGATGGACCTGCAGAGGGGCAGGGACGGACTTCTCGGTCATCCTGATCCTGTTCTCCTTAACAGCACCGGGGAATTACTCTTTCCAGGGTACTGAATCATAGAGTGATAGAATCATGGAATGACAGAATTGCCCGGGTTGGAAGGGACCTTTCAGATCATCTGAAAGTCCAACCATCAACCTAACTCTGACAGAAACCATCACTAAACCCTATCTCTAAGCACTATATCTACCCGTCTTCTAAATACCTCCAGGGGAGGTATTTAATGTATCTGGTGTATTGATTATTTCCTAGTAAATATTCTTTTCAGCTATATGTGCCCTTCTTTTCACGTGCCAGGCAGAGAATCAAAGTTCTGTCAGAAGCAAAAGCTGCAATCCAATCTTGACTGTAAAGAGAGGAGCAGCTGGACCACTGGGGCAAGTGGAATAACACAAATTTCACACCTTTAAAAACACACGCATAGATGGGGGAGGTTTAGGATGGATAGTAGGATGGAAAAAATTCTTCACCGAAAGGGTTGTCAAGCACTGGCAGAGTCTGCCCAGGGCAGTGGTGGAGTCGCCATCCCTGGGGGTATTTAAAAGCCGGGCAGACGCGGTGCTGAGGGACGTGGGGTGGTGGGGGTTTGTCAGTGCTGGGGTGATGGTTGGACTCCATGATCTGAAAGGTCCCCTCCAACCCACATGATCCTATGATTCTATAATTCTATACAGAAAATTGCCTCATACATGAATATTGCAGAATGTAAACAGAGCTCTCCAATAGCAGGTCTTTCAGATAGGAATTGGAGACATTGCTTTATGCAGAGGATGTGAAATACTTAGTTGAGTATGTTTGACTCATTATCCAGAAACAACTACAATGCCTGGCCTGGCCCCAGCTCGCACACCCCCCGGCAGAAGTGTTGCTGCTGCAGAGCCGGTGGCGGGTCCCTGCGGCACCCGGACATGGTGCTGCCAGGTGGTAAGTAGGGAAAGTTCTCATTTTTGTCTGAAAAGCAACACGGGTTTCCAGAATCCCAAAGGGCGTTAGTCACCCTTCAGCCAGTCGAGGTTGGGATAGGATGCTCATCTTCTGATTTCTAGTTGAATTGTCAACAGTTTACTTCACGGCCCCTCCTTCTCCAGAAACAGCCCTAAAGGGCATCCGGAGTTATTGGGGCAGGGCGTAATTCAGCTCACCATCATCTTCTGAAGAATTTTTCAGGATTATATGGACAGTATACGCTAGGTTTCTCAAGCCATTATGTAAATTTACACCCTAAAATGCCTTACAAAAAAAAAAGCCCAGAAGAATGAAAGTAACTTGCATGGTAAAGTTTAGGATTCTCTTTGTGGAGAGGAATACAATGGCAATTTCGATAGCAGAGGTACACAAGTTACCTTTCACACGCTGTCATACCACACTTACAAGATTTTGAAGGTCACAGTGGCTTCCTACAGCCGCTGCCCCCAGCACAGAAAAATCTATTCACACATAGAACCATGATATGAGGGTCCATTAATACCTGAAAGAGAACTTTAGACTAATCAGTCTTTTTTTCCCACTGTTTATATTAGCATTTCAAGGACATTTTTAATACTTAATTTTAGATTTATTTAATAACTGTCTTGAACAAGAATTATAAGAGAATTACACTGCTGGAGTGGGATTAGAAGTCAGAAGTGGCTTGGCGAGTCCAATCTTTTTTTATTTATTCACAGAATTTCAGGGTTGGAAGGGCCCTCTAGAGATCATCTAGTCCCACTCCCTNCATGATCCTATGATTCTATAATTCTATACAGAAAATTGCCTCATACATGAATATTGCAGAATGTAAACAGAGCTCTCCAATAGCAGGTCTTTCAGATAGGAATTGGAGACATTGCTTTATGCAGAGGATGTGAAATACTTAGTTGAGTATGTTTGACTCATTATCCAGAAACAACTACAATGCCTGGCCTGGCCCCAGCTCGCACACCCCCCGGCAGAAGTGTTGCTGCTGCAGAGCCGGTGGCGGGTCCCTGCGGCACCCGGACATGGTGCTGCCAGGTGGTAAGTAGGGAAAGTTCTCATTTTTGTCTGAAAAGCAACACGGGTTTCCAGAATCCCAAAGGGCGTTAGTCACCCTTCAGCCAGTCGAGGTTGGGATAGGATGCTCATCTTCTGATTTCTAGTTGAATTGTCAACAGTTTACTTCACGGCCCCTCCTTCTCCAGAAACAGCCCTAAAGGGCATCCGGAGTTATTGGGGCAGGGCGTAATTCAGCTCACCATCATCTTCTGAAGAATTTTTCAGGATTATATGGACAGTATACGCTAGGTTTCTCAAGCCATTATGTAAATTTACACCCTAAAATGCCTTACAAAAAAAAAAGCCCAGAAGAATGAAAGTAACTTGCATGGTAAAGTTTAGGATTCTCTTTGTGGAGAGGAATACAATGGCAATTTCGATAGCAGAGGTACACAAGTTACCTTTCACACGCTGTCATACCACACTTACAAGATTTTGAAGGTCACAGTGGCTTCCTACAGCCGCTGCCCCCAGCACAGAAAAATCTATTCACACATAGAACCATGATATGAGGGTCCATTAATACCTGAAAGAGAACTTTAGACTAATCAGTCTTTTTTTCCCACTGTTTATATTAGCATTTCAAGGACATTTTTAATACTTAATTTTAGATTTATTTAATAACTGTCTTGAACAAGAATTATAAGAGAATTACACTGCTGGAGTGGGATTAGAAGTCAGAAGTGGCTTGGCGAGTCCAATCTTTTTTTATTTATTCACAGAATTTCAGGGTTGGAAGGGCCCTCTAGAGATCATCTAGTCCCACTCCCTGCCAAAGCAGGATTGCCCAGAGCACATCACTCAGGGCTGCATCCAGACGGGGCTTGAAAATCCCCGGAGAAGGGGACTCCACACCCTCCCTGGGCAGCCTGTCCCAGGGCTCTGTCACCCTCACGGGAAAGAAGTTTTTTCTCATATTCAACTGGAAATTCCCATGTTCCAGCTTGTGCCCGTTACCCCTCGTCCTGTTACTGGGAACCACTGAAAAGAGCCTGGCTCCATCCTCCCTAAACCCACCCTTCAGATACTTGTAAACATTAATCAGGTCTGCCCTCAGCTTCTCTTCTCCAGGCTAAAGAGTCCCAGCTCTCTCAGCCTTTCCTGGGAAGGGAGATGCTCCAATCCCTCAGTCATCTTTGTTGCCCTAAGGCAACAAGGTGTGCCTGAAGTGCTGACATACAATTTAACTTACAGCGAGACGACCAAACACACTTAAAATAATGTGATTTTGCTAGTTTACTCATTTAATTCCTATCATAAATTCAAGATAATTATGACATAACAAATCAAGATAAACGCACACATACTTTAAATGTATTAGCCCATAATTTTGTAAATATTATACCACCATACTAAATTTAGAAACAAAAATATTCAGCAAAGAAACAAAGAAATGTTTTAATTATTGCATTATCTATTATTTCATTCTGTAAGCAACACAATAGCTGCAAAACTACTGCATTTTTAACTCCCACTGGTATGAGATTTTTCATCACATCTATTAAAGTACATAACTAAGCTAACTTAATACTTCATAAGCATAGATTCTAAAGTAAGTCAATTTAATAATGTAAGTCCTTTCTGAGACCTTCATATACAGCTGTGCTCATTTTTTAACTAATTTAGTTCATCTGATGCAAATCCCTCATTAAAAGCTGCTATATTACAATGGTTAGGAACAGAATAGCTGAAATAATTGCTTTTAGACCTGATAGAGTTACCTGTGTGAAATCAAGTTTGCAATACAGCTGGGTTCAGTTATGCTGCAGAAAAGACCTCGGCCTTTCAGATTTTGTGACACAGTAGACAAACAGGGAAGACAGCGCTTTTATTTATCTGTTTATTTTTGCCAAGGCATCCATCCTTCCCCCCGCCTTTGGAAACATTATTGCCTCGGCTCAGGATATCAAATTATTTTGGGATTTCTCTGAGAGCTGCATTCAATCTCCTAAAGACTTTAAGCATTCAAAGTCTGGGACAACCTCATCTGTAATTTACTTCAAAGTGTGTTGACACTGTTTAACTTCTAGGACCACTTCCCAAATTCTTTATAATTAAGCTAAAAGCATCTTATTAACCTAAAAATCTGGTAGAGCAAGTCTTGTAACTCCTAGTCCTTTTTAGCCTTCATATATGCAAGTAACCAACAAAATCAACAGGAAATGCTAAAGGAAGCATTATTTCAGGGACTGACACAAGGATGAGTCAACACAACTTCTAGAATTAAAAAACAACGACCAAGTCTTTGAAAGCTGTGTAACTTAGATGTTTATGTCTGGTTAAACTCCGCGTTTTCCTCTCAGCAGAAGCGCCGGTCCCACCACCGAGCATGGGGTACCAAAAGGCTGTTCCAGCTCCTGCGGCGCTGGTTGGGTGAATGTCGCGTTGGCAGAAGCCAACGCTTCCACGCACACTCTGTGGTCTGAAGGGAGCGGAGCCCTGCAGGCTGCCCGACACTCGCGGCAGATAACCCAACAGCTCAGCGCGATCCCTGCCTTCTGCAGCCTTCACTTCACTTCTGGGTTTCCTGGAACCTGCAGAAACGGCTACGTGGAAAATCATCCACCCTTTCACCCTTCTTCCACGGCACTCGAACCTCTGCTCTTCTCCTTCATGCTCCCATGGGTCGTGGCATGGGAGTTGTTATTCTCCTCCTCTCCCCTGATGGCAGGAAGAACTTTTTGACCTTTATTCAGCCAATTTGGAGAAAATTAGCAGTTTCACATCTTGCTGAGTCTTCAGTGCAGTATAGCCCATTAAATTGGGCTTCACAGTTTGCTTCCCCTGCACCTTCCTGCGCCTCCCCCGGGAACCTGTGAGCTGGTTTCACCAGCCGGGTACCACTGGTGGGAAGGAAGCTGAGCCGGGACATCAGATGGGCCACGCATCACGGACCCGGGAGGTGCCTCACGGACACAGGGAGGAGTCTCAGCGTTGGCGGGCCCAGGGCTAGAAAAGCAGAAGCAGCAACTGTGGAGGCATTAACCACCCCAGTCCTCCATCAGGAAGGGGCTGAGGCAAGTACCCTGGCTCCAAAGTGCTGTGGCGACAATTTCCATCCGTTACGGAGCACAGGGCTGCCCCTTGCACATTCCTCGCTCCCTGCTCCCACACACACCCTGCAGCTCTCCCACCCACCACGGGAGCTTCCGAACATCATGCTCTTCTACAACACATGATACAGAGAATCTGAGCTAATATTAAATTACATCAGTAATAATATACACTTTATTTTGAACTGTGTCACAAACATAAAATGTGTTTATTCCAAGACTGCAATGTACCACTTACCAAAAGTATCGGCTGCAGTATTTAATATTTTCATTTTTCCATCATGCCTTTACAGCTCTTTTATAAAATTAAGTGACACCACAATTTACTGAAAGCTAAGGTTATGTTTGGAGCTCCTGTGTCAAGTTGAACATTTCTAGCGGATAGCATCACAGCCGCAAGGAACGGGAAAACATAATGCGTTCAGTTACACCCTCCCCCATGAAACTCCTTTCTGATAATTATAAATGGGTAAATTGGCATCTCGGTATCCGTCAGTCATCCCACAGCACCACCGTCCCCCCGAGGCTGCGTTCCTGCTCCAGCAGCACTGCCAGGCTGCCCTCACATCTCCTCACCGCACCGAGCTCCCACCGTGCATCCCACACAGGCTTCACCCTCTGGCAGAGAAGTGCCCACCAGCGGGCCCTTCACGCCTGTGGAGACCTGTCCAGGCTAGGAAGGGACCACGAAGAAACCTCAGAAGATGCTCTGCAAACGCCAGCGGGGGGCATCCCCCAGGGACACAGCACCCTGTGCCCGCCCAGCCATCCCTGCTGGGCACCGGTACCTGGCTGCCCCACTCCGAGCCCAGCTGGGAGCCAGCACAGATGTGGACTGGTTTCGTAGAATCATAGAATCATTTAGGTTGGAAAGGACCTTTAAGATCATGGAGTCCAACCATCACCCCAACACTGACAAACCCCCACTGCCCCACGTCCCTCAGCACCGCGTCTGCCCGGCTTTTCAATACCCCCAGGGATGGCGACTCCACCACTGCCCTGGGCAGCCTCTGCCAAGGCTTGACAACCCCTTCCGTGGAGTTCTCCCAATATCCATCCTAAACCTCCCGTGGCACAACTTGAGGCCATTTCCCCTTGTCCCATGGCCTGTCCCTTGGGAGAAGAGCCCGACCCCCCCTGGTTCCCCCCTCCTTTCAGGGAGTTGCAGAGAGCGAGAAGGTCTCCCCCCAGCCCCCTTTTCTCCAGGGTGTCGCTCTCCTTTTGGCTCCCTGAAGGAGCTCCCCCAAGTTCCAACCAGCACCTGGGCTGGGGGGGGCACTGGGGCACCGTTCCCCAGAGCCCCGCTGCTGCTACCAGCTCTCCCACTTCAAAAGGAGAGAGTAAATGCTCCTGGATTAAAACAAACCCAAAACTGCAGAGAACAAGCGTGTACTGCTTGTTCCCGCGCTCCTGATCCCAAGTGAATGAGCTGCTCTCATGTGTTGTCTCTGCAAACTTCCACTGCTGTTATTAAGACCCAAGTAAAACCTCTCCATGGATATTTCAGCACTTCAGCTGGTAGCTTATTAAAACCTGCTAAAAAAATTATTGGAATTTTCACACAAAGGTGGTACTGGAGTACCTGCTCAGATTTTAAATACGCTTAGCTCTCCCAGCGAACCTTAGTCTCCCACATACAACACCTATTGGCACACGGACCACTTTTTTACAACAGAGTAGAGACAGAAGTGGCTGGGAATGTTCTAGGCAATCAGCACAGCCAAGCAGAAAGGGAGAGGGGGAAAAGAGGGGGGAAATGATGTAGAAAACACTGTTTCATTTACCACTGCGAATCTTTTTTTGTTCCACAGCCGCACAAAGCCTTCTCTTCTGCAACGCTTTCCTGTTTTCACATGGCATCTCCCCTCACCATCATCCAGCGGCTGCTGGAGCGTCTGTACCCACCGCGAGCATCCTTTCCCCATGCCGCGAGCATCCTTTCCCCCACTCAGTGAGCATCCTTTCCTCACTCCGCGAGCATCCTTTCCCCGACGCCGCGCAGCCACAGCCAATCCCCCGGGAAGCGCCTTCCCAGAGCAGGCACCGAGGAGGAGCCATGCCAGCACGCTGCAGCAAGGACTCTGCCCTCTTGCAAATGTTCCTCTGCAACTGCTACATAAAATTAACAGCTTCAATATTATAAAAAAACCCCCAGCACTAAGTCTATAAAAAGATACATATATGTGCCTATATATATATTATTTTAATCAGAAATTCAACTACATATCAGTGCTTATAAATACTGAAAGGGTGGGTGGCAGGAGGATGGGGCCAGGCTCTTTTCAGTGGTGCCCAGGGACAGGACAAGGGGGAACGGGCACAAACTGGAACACGGGAAGTTCCATCTAAACATGAGAAGGAACTTCTTTCCCTTGAGGGTGGCAGAGCCTTGGCCCAGGCTGCCCAGGGAGGTGGTGGAGTCTCCGTCTCTGGAGACATCCCAAGCCCGCCTGGAGGCGTTCCTGAGCCCCCTGCTCTGGGTGACCCTGCTCTGGGGGGGGGTGGGACTGGGGGATCTCCAGAGGGCCCTTCCAGCCCCTGCCAGCCTGGGATTCTGTGATATTGTTCTAAAGAAAAAGCAATGTTTTTCCTGTAAGTCAATAGGTGGATTTAACATCCTGTAAATATGCTAGATGGATGGATGGACGGATGGATGGATGGAGGCAGGGAGAGATGAAAGGAGGGATGGAGGGAGGGCGGGATGAAATAATATTTTTCACCATGAATCTGAAACGTAACGAAGTACATACACCGAATCACCAGCTTTTCACTGCCCGGCGCAGGGTCCTGGACTCCCAGGGGGGGCCCGTCTGCACGGCGGCTTTGGGCCAGCCCTCAGGCAGGCGCCCACCGCCCCGCAGAGCTGGGAGCTCTCTGCTGCTGGGGCGAGGCGGGATGTCACCGCTACCTATTTCTGCATAATCACAAACACCTTAACCACACCAAATCAACCAGAACTCGGCTTGACACTTCCCCTTCCCATCTTCAATCAGATTTCCTCGGAGAGAACTGTCCTCCGTGTCATTCCTGCTTAGTTCAGGGCACTAAACCTGTAGCGGGTGGCAAAGCCAGAGCGCGCCTCAACCTGTGCGTTACGGATGTTCCCCTCTCCAGTTAGTAAGACAAAGGAGTGTGGTTTCAAAGCCTTGTTTTCTTCTTTAACTGGTTATTTATAGCTCTTGCCCAGCCCTGCTTCCCACCAGTTCCCATCACTAACCTTCCTGCGAGCATCCCAGCCCCTCTCGGCTCTGACGGCAGGACCGTGCCGTGCCACTGACGTGGGCAGCTCTGCAGCTCCGTACCGGGACCATGCTCTACAGAAACAGGTCTCCCTCGCACCTAGCGGCATCTAAAGCCAGCCCAAACAGTTGTGTAGAGCAAAACAACACACCTCACTGTCAGTCCTTTCCACGGAAATAAAGGGCGTAGCTCTGCATCGGCTTCTTCACGCCCGGAGTACGTGTAACAGGAGCGCTCGCCTCAAGTGAGAATCAGGCGGTCAGAAAAGGACAACTTCAGTCTCCAGTGGTGTTTTACGGTGGTGAATTATATTCAGTCTGAAAACGTTTTTTAACATGAAGCCAGTGAAATATAAAAGGCATACAACTGTACAGTAAATTATGTATGCCCATGTTTTGTAGAGGGAACATGGTTCCTGCCTACTTTTGACAGAATTGCATTATGTAAATTCAGCAGCATATCACAGATGCCGTACTAAACCGGACAGTTATCGTATTCATGTATATTTACACATGCATAGAAAAAAAAATACAGCATATATACATAAATATATAAAATTTCTTTCATTTACATAGGCATTTGCATGAGGAAAACTACTGGAGATTTCTGCAAGAAGTATTGTATGCTAATGAGATTTTTTCCAAGACAAAACTGTTACTGCTAACAGTTGGATACTCTCTTTGTTTTAATTATGCATGACTAATGATAGCTGTTTGGCTGTCTGACCACCAGATTGTCTGCCGTTGCCAAGGGAAGATCTTTTAAAATAGATCGACTGTTGTTCCGTTATAAAACAGAGCATGTTCTACTTCATCTTAGATTTTTCACAGGTTTTGCAGGTACAAAAATCAAAACTTGAGTTGAACTCACTGGTGGGTACTCTCGTGTGTAAGGCACCTCCAAGCCTCTGCTGGTGCTGTAATTAATATACTGCACTAAACCAGAGCTACAGCTAGAGCTACAGCAGGCTTTTACCGGCGCCATGTGCTGGTACATACACAGAAAGCACTCCAGAAAGAGCACCAAGAAACACTGCTGTGATGTATGAACATTTTATTTGGCCTATTCTGCAAATCCACCTACATGCAAATGCAGGGACACTAATGACTCCATCCTCCCCTGGGGTCTCTGGCAGCTGTAATGCCGGGAAAAACCTCTGCATCCAGTAAGAGGGAGAAATATCTTTTCTGATGAGTTGAAAAATATTTGAAAAAAGTACAAAGAAAGCCTGATAGTTTCTGATACGGCAGGATAAAGGCGAGTGGGACTCGGTACGCCTGTGCAGAGCACCAGAGCGCTGCACCCTCAGCCAGCTCCAAGGGCGGACGTATGGTCAGGCCACGCTCTGCCACGCTGCAGACAGAGGGGACTGCCCAGCCACCCTGCCACGCACCCTGTGCGATGGACCACCCCTGCCAGCCGCCCGGCAATGCAGGCTGTGATGGACCACCAGTAACCGGCAGTCCAGCAATGTGGGGCGTGATGGACCACCCATACGGAGCATCCCAGCAATGCAGGCTGTGATGGACCACCAGTAACCGGCAGTCCAGCAATGTGGGGCGTGATGGACCACCCATACGGAGCATCCCAGCAATGCAGGCTGTGATGGACCACCAGTAACCGGCAGTCCAGCAATGTGGGGCGTGATGGACCACCCATACGGAGCATCCCAGCAATGCCCAGTGCAATGGACCACTGTGCCCAGCAGCCCAACGATGCAAGGTGTGAAGGACCATCTGCACCCAGCGCCACCCAGCAACGCAGGGTGTGACGGACCACCCGTAGCTGCCACACAACAAAGCAGGGTGCGATGGGCCCCCCACACCCAGCAGAGCTACTGAGCGCCAGCGGGGGGTGACCCTGGCCCCACTCCACGTCTCTGCTCCAGAGCTGGCTGGGCGGCGAGGGCCCGGGATGGCTGCCCCGCGCTCACAGCATGGTGTTGGCACAACTGCCGGGGAGAGGCGGAGGAGGGGCTGCCCCCGTGATTACAAACTGGAGTAAGCACGTCACCCAGTTAGCATCAGCCTTGAACCAGCGTCTGGGCTGAGCTGGAGGAAATGGAAATTTTGCAAATTTGAGGAGTTCCTTCCTCTGCTTCCAAGTGGGACCTTTCTTTTCTGGCAAGTACATGGATTTTGGACTGACCATCTCCGCCCAAAGGCTGAAAGAGAGACAGAGCTGAAGAGGGCTCCCAACACCCATCTCTGCCAACAGGCAGAGGGGCGTTTAACAACCACCTCTGCCCGCGGCGCTCTGAGGAATGGCATTCCCGGAGGAGAAAAGGTCTGTCTTTCAACCTTATCTTTGCCGATCATTTTGACTAGCAGAAGAAGCAAGGTAAAGGAGCCGGCAACTCTGCTACCAGCAGCATGAGGACGGATACGATCAATTAACCTGATTGATTAGTGCAGCGTTACCTCGTCGCAGGCGAGTCCACTGCCACCGCTGTCACCTGCAAAATCTCACCGAATTTATCCACAGCTGTGGCCAGACGGATCAGCCTGCCCTTGCCTTCACTCGCTGCTGGTTTGAACCCCTCCAGTCCTTAAAAAACCTGTTTATTCTCTGGCCCCGCCGCTCCTCGCCCTGCAGCGGGGCTATCGGCAGGCGGCGAGAGCAGCAGGGGGGGATGCTCTGCGTCACCTATTCCTTCTCACTCCCCTCCCAGCAAGAGCGACAGCCCTGGTGTGGAGGGGTGCGAGAGAGCATCCTTGGAAAGGACGGCCCGTGACGTTAAAACACTACAGTAGGTGAGCAGGACCAGCAGTTGGCACGGGCCAAAGCCGTGCCAGGGAGAAGGAACAACGTGGGCAACTGCCTCCAGGGCCAGAGAGCTCCCGACCCTGCCTGGCCACGCCAGGGACATCGGAGGAGCGCAAGCCCCGCTGTGCCCATCCACCTCCGCAAGCCTCCAGCAGAGCTGAGATGTCTCCGGATTGATTCCCGGAGCCTCTGCAGCACAGATTTTAGTTTCCAAGCACAGCGTTGGGTCAGATTTCTGCCAGGAGAGCGGGTGGCGAGCCAGCACTGCGTGTCGCTCATTGGCCTGTGCAGCGAGTCAGCCTGAACCCCCGAGACTTGTTTCCCTGGGATATCGGCTACAGCCAACTCTTATGCAAGATGACAAGAAGAAAGTAATTTAAGTCTCTGTTTCTTCCTCAACAGAACAGCCCTTTGGAACAAATTCTGTTTTTCATTCCTTACAGATTCCTTGTTGTGTTAGTTTCTCTGCATAACATCTGAAACATTCACGATCGTTTAAAATGATAAATTATTTTAATTTGCTCTGAATTTATTTATTATTACCGCACAGACAAGAGGCTAGCGCCATAATGTGCTTGTTTAATAATTGGCAGGGATTTGGAACGTGAAAGTCTTACCCAAACAACAACTTAATTTTGTGAGGGGGTGTGCACATACGTCTACACGTACCACAGTCACATTGCAGAGAGATGGGAACAAAGCTTCACGTAGCCAAATAATTTATGATCCTGCACTGCACAAGAATACCAAGAGAGTATGGAAGTCAAGAAATGTACCTTTTAAAGTCATAAAGGAAAGAAGAAAATGTTTATGTTTATTACACCACCTGTTCCTCCATAGACATATCTGCATTTATACACGGGTGCACACAACCACATCCAGCACCGGCGTGTGGACATGCCTCAGAGGGACTGTAATCCTGAAATATATAGAGCATCCTAAAATTTAAATGTGCTATATACACTTCATATTTACCTGCTTCTCATACCGCAGAACTTTCATTCCAAACGCCCAGTTCAGTAACATGAATTTCTCAGGGACAGGAATTGCAGCGGACAAAGAGCACTTGGCAGACGTGTCGCCGGCTTTCCGTCACCACTGTTCTTCTTTTGGCAAAGACTGTTGGCTACAAAGGGCAGCTCTCCTTGGAAGAGAGGGCAAAACCAGCAAGTAAGTCCCATTTCCCAAAAGTCACAAGCCACCCGCAGCAATTTACATATGAATTAGGCACCTACATCCCCCTGAGGACCTGGACAGCTTCAGAATCAAAGCCTGCTTGACACGGGCGTTCAAGCCACACAGGCACCTTCAGCGATTCCGCCCTGAGCAGCTGGATGTTCCTCAGGACCACTGATCTGGGAATCCATGGGATTTCACAGCTTGAGAAGTGTTGGCAAGGAGCCCACGCAAAATAGAATCCATGGTGATGACCAAAATACTGTAGTTTCATTCTTGAGCTCCTGGAATCAGGGGAGGCAGGAACTGGAAACGGTCCCAGCAAGGTTTCATTTGGCCAGGACTCCCCTGAGCCCATGGTAAGGCACTGATGTGCTTCACTGGGAGAGGGGAGGTCTCTGACCTTCTGGTCAGCATGTTTGAAAGCCAGAGAAGCAGAAGACGTGGGTTTGGGGCTTCTGCTGCCAAACTTCTCCTGCCAAAACCAAGATCATCGCTGTACTGGACTCTGATTTCAGAGACCCTGAATTTGAAACTCCTAAAGGGACCTGGATTAGAAAAATAAAGTTAGGTGGACATCTCTCCCCTGAACCATCACTATTCATCAGAGGAGAGCCACGGTGGAGAACAGGGAGCATCCCATTTTCCAATACGAGTGAAGAAGACGGCACGCAGCTGGGGAAGTAGTTTTCAACAGCTGGTGAGAACTGCCATCCCGGCGAAGCTGGAGGGAGCCACAGGGGAGCACTGAGTCACTCGTGCTGCACAAGGGGCAGCGTCTCTCCAGCGCAGCGCCATGCCTGCCTCCTCTGCCGCCCCGGCGGGGTCACGGGCCAAACACTCCGTACCTCTCCGAGGAGGCAGAAGTCACGCTGAAGCAGCGGCTCTCCCAGACAAGGATGCTGAGAGACCCTGGAGGATGCCAGGAGTGGGAGAAGATGGCAACTTCTTCCACCAGTGGGAAAACTTACAGAAAAGAAGTTGAGTAACTCTAGAAGTTGAGTAACTCTAAAAGCAACCACTGGAAGAGATGGACAGTGTTTCAGATCAGCTGCCTACCATGTGCCCACACCTTTTAATACCAGTAAAAACATACCAGTAAAACATTCTCCTGGACTCAGCGCAGCCCCTCCTGTCTTACTGTTGGTTCATTCAAAGAGCTTGACGACCACCTCAAGCCTTGAGGCTGCACACAACACAGACTTGAAATTCTCTGAGGTAGAAAGAGAAGCAGCCAGGCTACATGCAAAGAATTTCAAATTTAGGAAACAAACCCCAAAATGCCAAACCTCCTGATCTATGACCAAAAAAAAAAATTCTTCTCCTATAATCACCTTTCTCAGATGACTTTGTCTGCCCTAAACCTCAGACAAAATTCTCACGGAATGGCCAAAAGAGATTGCTGTAGCCAAAACCACGTGGATGAAGTTCAATCTACCCGTTATCGAGGCTGGCCTGGAACTGCTCCCTGGTTTTCCCAGCCAGGTTTGACTCTGCAGTCACCACTGGTTATCTGCTTTACTCCTTCCACCACTCCCGCTCCTCAATGAGCCTTTGGGAATCTTGATCCAACAGACCCCAGATTGAGGTTTAACTCTTTGCAGTGAAGAATTCACATTATTTTACATATTCTAGAGCGTGTTTCATAAACGACTCTATAATCACACAGTGGTAAAAAAATCTTGCGTTTTTTAAAAAAATGTGCCAACTTCTAAAACTTACTTTGTTGTGATTACACAATATCAAAGTACTATCAGGTAAACTAGCTTTTGTTAACCATGAGCTTTAAGAATAATGAAATGCGGAAGAAACTTTGCTTGCTAGAGAAAGCCATTTGGATCATCTTCAGGTTTGCATGTTTAGATATCCAAGGGGATTTTGTGTACAACTTGCAGGTGAGGTGTGGAGGAGCCTCTTTTCTTGGACATACAAAGCCAGGAGGGCCACGCGCACCCATCAGCTGTAACCTATATACACATCAGCACAGAAAGAGAGAAACTCGCTCTTACTTCTCCCAGAAGCAGAAGCACCTCTGGCTGCAATCCCGAGGCCAGCGGGAGGGGACGGAGCAGCCCCCACCAAGGGGAGGTGGCTTTTGCCCCGGGAGCATCCAGGGACACGGAGCCGGTCACCCGCTCTGCATTTGTCACCTCTCTCAAACGCTGCTGCCTGGGTGCAGCATCTTCCCCGGTGCTGGTGGCAGCGAGAGCGATGGGCACCCTCTCTCCCATCCCCTCCTCGCCCACTGGACCAGATTGCCACCTCTGCTGTCGGCGCTACAGACAGGCTGCAAACCTGCCGTGACCCCTCTCCTTACAGCAGGTCTTGGAAAGGGTCACCAGGGAAATCCACTTCCGAAAGCACAGACTGTTCCCTGCACTTCCAGCAGTTTACAATGTAGCAAATTATTCTTTTAATAAAATAATGGTTTTAACTTTCTCTCTTCTTCCCCATGTGTTCTCATTAAATGTTAACTGATTGCCTGGGAAGAATATAGAGAAGATGCAGGACAGAATTATACTCCTGAAAAGAAGCGGCTTCCCAAAATTATTTTGCCAGACAAAGCAACTGCATTACTGGTATCATTTCTTATAACTTCAGTAAAAAGTGACACAAAAAGTGTTGGGACTGCACGGTGTGAGAGGCTGGAACCTCAAAAAATAACTGTCTCAAAGCTTGCTTAATTTCCAGCAAACTGAGGGGAGGTTTGCACATTTCCTGCCGGGTTGCAGGGGAAGTCTGCAGGGTTTCCTGGCGGGCTGGTTGCTGCAAGCCGACGGGAAGCCTGCGCGGACTTTCTGCAGACCAACAAGACGACTCCTGAAAGCTGGCCTGCTGCTGCCGGCGCAGCGTACGTACCAAGCGCTGCCCAAGCAACAAGGGCAGGAAAAGCTCACCCAGCGACCACGTCAAACGATGACTGGCCGGGCCAAAATGACCTCCGTGCTCATCGATCCAACTACGAGTCGACAGAGACTATAAACTAGTGCCATACCACACCGCAAATGGGACCCTCCCCACCGTCACGACTTGGGAACCACGTGTCAAAGGGATGCCACTGAAGTCCAGAGGACCGTCAGGACCCCGTTGGGCCATGGTGGTGACTATACTCTCGCTGTGCTCCATAAAACCGCTTCTCCTTTCTGCCTTTTCTCTACTCCTGCCTTTATCGCTTGCCCCAGTGACTATATATGCTGGAAAATAACAATAAACCTGCAGTGAGCGACTTCTGACCTCGTTTGTGTCTTAATCTCACACTTGGAACCATTACAAACCCCTCCTGGGCCCAACGTAGTCGGACCAAGATGTAACACACAGATCAATCACCGATTGAAAACAAACAAACAGGAGGAACCAGATTTTAATTACTCAGAGTAGAGAAATAACTCCTTATCAGCAAGAACGCCTTGGCCAATGAGAGGTTTTCTCTTAAAAACGATTGCGAAGATGCTTTCCGTACCCACCAGGCGCTCAGTGACGTTCTTGGCAAACCGCTGGGGCAGCCCCTCCGGAGGCGCAGGGCGCGGGGTGCCCTTTGCTGCCCAGGGGGGCCGCAGGAGAGCCACGAGCATCCCAGCGCAGCGTCCCGGGGGAAGCCCGGCCTGGCCCCGCGGTGGCCCGGGTGGACACGACAGGGCGACAGCCCACGGGGCGCAGCGAGGGCGAGGGGCGGCGGGGGTCCTGGCTGGGGCAGGAGGGATGCTCGCAGCTTTCCTTCTGCCGCACCAGAGAAACGCTGCACACGTTTGATGCTAAATTGATCTATCACGCTTTCACGTGAATTAACTATTTTAAAATGAGGGAGCTGTACTACTTATTTTACTTCGCGCTAACACTGGGAGGCTTTTACTGGAAAACCTCAGCAGCTCAAGGAGACTTTATTCCTCATCTTTAGTAAAGACAATGAAAACTTAATGTGAGAACTGAGGCTGGAACTTGGCTCGCTCTCTGCCACCTCGGTCACCGAAACAGGCTACGCGCTTTCTTCACCAATATTTCGGCTCAAAACAGGGCTCACAGTAAAAGTTTCCCCTCAGCTGAGGGCAGGTAAGGACCCCGGTGATCCTCACCCCAAACCCGGGGGGGCGTGTAACGGAGCTGCGACGCCCGCGGCCAGGGACGCCCCCGCCCCAACGCGCATCACGTCCAACACCCGGAGCTTCTCGCAGCCAGGAAAATGCTGACTCAAAGCCCCGGGAATTACTCCCATATTCGGGCATCAGTTATTAAAGACAGGAACGCTAGATGCTTTAAGCACGGGATTCAAAGTACGGAGGGAACTTTTGAAGCCCTCGTTGGCAGAGAACAGATAAAACCAGAGAAGCCGGAGGGTGCCGGGAGGAGAATCAACACGTGCCCACAGCAGGGAGCTGCTGGCCACCCTGCCGACAGAGCCCGGGGGCTACAGCGCACGGCAGCTTCGAATGCTGCACCCTACAGCAACTGAGAAGGGCTACATTCAGACAGCACCGAGCGGGAAGGAAAAAACTCCTTTTATAACGCCCAAATCGCTTATCCAGCTCACTGGAGTTTGTATTTAAATAAATCGCCAGCTTCTGATACTGAGGACACTAATAGCAATTATTTTAATGTGTATTGAAATATATTCATGTTACAAATATGCAGTGAGGAAGAATTCAGGAGGAGCAGTGACGAGGTGCGGGGAGAGACTCAAGATAAACATCAGCTCTGCCCATCTCCTGCACACTCCTTTGGAAGCGCTCTCCTACAGCCAACCTACGTTTCCCCTTTCCAGCTGCAATGCCAGCTGAAAACAAAATAAACTCTGCTTTGAAAGCAAGCCCACAAAAGGCACATGAAATGAAAGAAGTTAATCACAGCGCAAGAAGAATGAAAAAACACGGATGTAAGGCACAGTATTTCACCATCTAATTGCCCTGTTCCTACTTCAGCAGCGATGTTTATGTTTCCTGTAGCAGCACGTCCTCACAAAACAGACACTCTCCCTCCCTGGTGAGACCAGAGTAATGTTTTAATCTTAAAGCTCTAATTTCATTTATGTAACCTATCCAGCTGCAGGGACACTGAGTTTCAAACACAACCTTAGGCCTAGAAAACTGCATGTACTCCAGCTGAAACCCAGCGGGGGGGAACCTTTAGAGTAATTCCACAGTTTTTGAACAAGGTAGTTCTAAACATATATTTGTTTACGTCCTAATAATGTTCAGTTCCGGTCGAGTATCTGTTTTAACTGCCCGTGAACTCACCAAGTTACCTTCTCTGCAACCCTTAAGTCTCAAACAGTACAAATAAAATAGACTTTCATTTATTCCCTTTGATTCTACAGTTCTGCAGACAGAAAGCACGAGGACTTCAGGACACCTCAAAATACGGACTATAATTGAGGTATACGTAAAAAATATTTGTCAGCTGCCCTACATAGACATCTACTGTATTTTCAGTAGCTACTACACCAGAAGCAGGTTGGACTTGCTATGAAACGATTCCAAATTCCTACTGAAAATCCCTCATGCAGCATTTCACAGCCGATGGTAGGATCATTAAAAATGCATATGGCTAAAATACTTTGTAATCTGGAGACCTAAGTGAGTGACACCCCAACAAAAAATAATACAGCCAGATACTTCACAGCTTAAAACTACTGCCAATTAAATCGGAGGTTTCTCACGAGCAAGGAGGTTCAACCCACTGCAACTGTATTCCGGATAAAAACCCATTATTTTTCTTGAACTGTAACAATATCATGACAAAAGTGCAACGCATGAATAAAAAGTTAGACTGGGGGGAGGAGGCGATCAAATCAAGGCAGAGGATTAATGAACTCAAATCAGAAAGAAGGATTCAAGTAGATTAAGTATGGTGTACGACTACTGGTAAATAAATTTTGCTCCAGTCAACCAGGCTGACGAGGAGATACGGTGAGCAGGGGGAGAGCGAGGTTCATTAGGAGAAGCAATAACAGAGCTACGGGAAGCGTGTAATCTCCGAATGGCGCAAAGCTAGCTTTGCCCGTTAATCGCCGAGAAATACGAAAACGGTCAAAAAATAAGCAAATATTTCCAACCGGGCGCAATCCACAGCCCGGAATTGACGCCGGAACCCCAAACTACAGCGTTTCAAAGCAGCCCATTTCCCAACTTTCTAGCCAGACCGCCAGCGTTATTAGGAAACGCAAGAGAGTTAAAAATCAGGGAAAACCTCTTCCAGCGGGATCCGTGCCGCCGCAGCATCCCCGAGA